>CM056822.1:12923077-13265577 GCA_029853015.1 Chelidonichthys spinosus
TCTCAGGATGAAACTGTGGGGGAGGTCAGTTTGGCCTGTGCAGGTGGCCTTCCTCGTTGCCTTGGTGATGCTCTGTGTTGACCTGGTGTCCGCTGGCAGCCGTAACCATCGGGGACCGACAGGTACACCAGGTCTTGCTCTGAACACCCCCCCCCCCCTCTTCCAACACCACAAGAGTTAATTACACTGTCACCGCACAGTTACAACACATGGTCCCCGAGCCCGTCGCTGGCTGAGTCCTCCCGGTCCTGGAGACGGCTGAGCGGGCGACAACTCGTCTGTCCCTCAGTGTGTCATACCGTAATGGAGACGAGACCTCGTTTTGGACTTGGATGCAAACATACCCACGCTTGAATGATCGAGTCCATTCGGATACAAATGGCACTTAAGCTGTCAGGAGCTGTCAACACAAATAGATCAGTGTGGGTGTGATCTGATCTCCTCAGAGCGGTTGCAGACATCCAGCAGTTCGGGGACAGATGCTGTTGTTCTCAAGCGGCCCGATGCTTCGTGCTGGAGGCTTGCTTTAAAATGAGGCTGTACGTCTCGTGTAGAGGAGGCCATGTAGGCTCATGACTCCTAATCTTCAGACTCCTAATTGCCCGTGCCTACATTAATATGCATAGCTCTGCAGTACTCCATTTTAAACAAAGCACCACTTCACTTAGTCCCTGAGCAATCCAGGAAAAAGGATGGAAACCACAGCCGACGCCGACTTAATTTAAGCCCACAAGCTAAATCTATTCACTATCCTTCATTTCCATAAGTCATGGAGACGGGCCTCCACCCAACCAAAAAATGACCAACACAGTCTTATTAATATTTAATTGGGGCTGGCTGCAGGGACAGTTGTGCTGACTCTCAGCATCATGCGCCTTGACTTGTTGGCGACAACCTCCCAAGTCACCTCCTCCTCCTCCCGCTCACACTTAATTATAACGCTTTCCTTAATCATCTCTTGGTCTCGACGCTCTCACCGCTTGTGTTCTGCAAGGTGACCTTTATGTGCCACGCGAATGCTACCAGCATCCAGACCGTGCGCTGAGTGATGGTGTTAGTTTGCTTTTGACGGAGAGGAGGCAGCCTGCTTACGGCAGGGACACGACTAATTGCAGGCCCTGCGTGTTGTGAAGGTCAGCACGGTGTCACGCATGCTTCTTATTTCACTTTCAGCTGTGAAACAAGATGACTCGTTCTGTTCCGTTTAGTTTTAGAACTTGTGAATGCCAACGTGGCTCACACACACACACACACACACACACACACACACACACACGGGTTTGAGGTTGAGAAGTACCTGGGTGTACATTGTGACTGCTAGATAATAGTTTTCTGTGTTTCCTACTTAAGTGTTTTTACTGTGCCGTTGGCAGGTCAGTGAGGCGTTCGTTTGAGCCGTGTTCCTCATGTTGTACCATTTGCTGCCACATGGTGGCTCTAGAGGACAAAAAATGCTCCTCTAGAAAAATGTCCTTTTTCCTTAATCTTAGTCTCGTTTGACCCAATGTCATTCTCAGAGGCAATCTGTCATTTTACATCAACGCAGCTCAAAAACAAATCTGTAATGGGAATGGATGGAATGAATGTCAACGAACCTTGCAGACAAGATATGAAAGACAGCTGTCACTTGAAATGGATGTAGAGGGGGAAAAAACAACATGTTTTCTTTTTATTTCTGCCACTCTCATGGGAATAAAATATATAGCATGATGCAACATCGACTTCTTAAATTATATATAAAAACTTAAAAAGACACATTATGAGACATCTCCCTCATTTAACATGGAAACAAATAAAAATGATCAACTGATGTATTTATCACTCGTCCTGTTATTTTCACAGCAGTCAGTCTCACAAACAGGCTGTGCAGAAAATATGAATCCTATTGCCAAACATACAGCAACAAATATTTTAGCACGCCATGAGCTCTATTCATTTATTTTTACTGTATTTCTTGAAATTACTCTGCATCAGGTCACACAGTAAATTGCATTCCAGGAGCTGTGAAGGTAACACAATGCAAACCGTGATGCACTCCAAATGTGTGTGTTGTTTCAACACCAGACTTTTTTTTTTGCTGGTAAATTGATTGCTTATGCTCTTACAGCTCTGAGCAACACTCTTCTGTATTTTGACAATGAAATCTCATGTGCCCCTTTTTCTTTTCTTGTTTGAATGCTTGAAATCTGATTATCCGAGACCAGCAGCTCAGTCACACGCTTGCAGAACTAATAGTGCGTAGAGCAACTTTCCACAGCTTGTGTGTGCGTAGCAATACAAACTTCTTTTAAGAGCTTCAGCTTTTAAAGCTTCCCTGGTTCAACATACTGAAATTCCCAGAAAGATATAAGCATTAGCGCTCGTTTCTATTTGAGCATTCTGTTCTCTGCTGTCTCATAAGATGTCTAGTGAGTTTGTATTGGGGATAGATTTGTACTCGGCCGTACCAGAGACCTGCTATAATAATCAGCATAAAGCCTATGGGCCTGTTAAACACTGATAACGTCAGGGGGACTGATGGATTGCGTAGGACCAGGGTGAGGAAGTGAGGGACATGGAGGTCAAAGAGGGCAAATGAAGAAAGAAAGGAAGAAAGATTGTTTTGAAATCCGAGTTTCAGCGAGTGTAATTTCGGTTGATTTGTAGTCGAGAGGACGTGTGAAGATGTCTGACGTGATTTCCCACCTTGTTCCACACAAGTGATCACTGTAACCTCGCTCTCTCGAGACTCGCCAACAGCGACGTACAGTATGTCCCCTCCGCATTGACTTTGCCGCCTCCGGCAGATTTGCTAGCTGTCTGGCCTTTCACAGCCGTGGACATGCTTGTCAGGTATCGACGGTGGAAAGACGCAGCTTTTTGATAGATTGCACGATGCTCCTGCTGGCCCGTGTCTGTCAGAATACATCAATCGCCTGGCTAACCCATCAGTTCAAGGTAGCTTGGTTTGTTGGCTGCCCAGCTACTGTTGCCAAGTCCCCCCCCCCCTCGCCTGCTGCAGGAATAAAAGCATTTAGCCATGCTTGAGAAGTCTTTTCATCTCGGCGTGCACTGGGCTCTATTACGATGAGATGGCCATAACAGAAAGGTTTAAAGGCAACATTGAGACATTAGATACACTGTTATTGTGTGTATCGCTGGAGGCTCTGTGCTCAACACATAAATCTTAGGCAGATGAGTTGTGAGAGGCGGCAGCGCTGTGAGTACAGTACTTGAAACTGCACTCAGGACCACTTTCCCCATGTTTGGGATCTGTCCTGGTTTGGTACTATTTCCATTCAGACTCGGTCCAACTTCATCCTCTGAAAGCTCACGTTTCGGCATCATTTCACTGCAGAAGATCAAATGTTGATGTATAACATCCAAGTTCTCCTCACATTTGCAGTATTAAATCTAACACCTATATCTTTAAAAATGTTTCTCCAGAAATGTGAGAATGTGCCTTTAGTAGTGAGTGATTTTGAGTTAGTTTCTCCCACGTTGTATAGATTTTGGCCTCTAACTCCATCTTACCTCTATTGATTTGTTACGTAGCGTGGATGCTCAAGGGTGTAATTCATATTAATGCTGCTCCTTCAAACATTTGCATTTCCGTTTGGAAACAAACCCACACAAATAGCGTTTAGACATACAGTAAGTTCATGAACATGTTAATGTATCTAACTTTTCTTTTTCTGTCTTTTTATATTCTATGCAAAAGATCACTGAAGTACTTTGACTTTTCTCCCGATTCTGAGACCAAAACTACAAACCAAACAGGCTGAATATAAATAATATACAGTTTATTCAGTTTTGAGGTTAAAGAAATCAATATTTCAAGATCTGATTTTTAACTTTTTTTGAGGAAAGTTATAATTTGTTGGGGCTTTAAGATGCACCTTCAGTTAATGATCATGTCTGGAACCTGGAATCTTCAGACTGATATAAACGTTACTACAAAAAGAGCCAAATCGTATTTCCTCAGGATTGTATTCCAGTTAATAATAGTTCAAATTACCATCAATGTAAAAAACACATGACGACCCAACAGAGGCCCTCCAACCTGTCAACCTCATACACAGTTCACTCCGGCCTGAATTTATACCATAATCACATCATTAAGATGTCAATTAGCATACAGAGCCTGACAGATATACAGTGTGAACATATAGTTCAGGTGGGTTACCCTTCTGTTGCTCACATACATCCTCAAACCTCACAGTTCTGAAACACAAACAGGCCCGGCCTGGTTCTGATGCAGGCAATAAAGAGAGGAGACCTGTGACCCTCCTGACCTCATCTTTTCCTGCTGCCTGTGACACCACTTCTCCTCCTCCCCTGTCTTGCTTTCTTTATCACCAATAAGCTGCCTCTCTCTGAGATGGGGGCAGCAGGTGCAGCAGTCCTACACAGAAACCGCTCTGCACCAGCAGCTGAATTCATTTTCAGTACAGATTAATAATAATGAGGACACAAGTCTGATTAAAACAAAGGTAATTTGATTGTGTTTGAAATAGACTTTGTTTTTTTTGTTTTTTTTTACATTATCACTCTGTGTATAATTGTGATTATTACAGTTCTAATTACGGCCACGCTGATAGTTCTCGCCTCATTGAGTTTGGTTCAATTTTATTAGATTTTAGATTTCTATCGGCACGCTGTGTGTGTGTGTGTGTGTGTGTGTGTGTGTGTGTGTGTGTGTGTGGTGATAATCCGGCAGCTGCTACAGCCTCAGGAGAGCCTGAGACAGAGGAGTGAGGGAAATGAAAGTGGAGGGATGATAGCAGAGGGGCGCCCTCAGAGAGCCTGGGATCATTGATGGGGCTCTCTGGAGAGGAGAACAAACAAACTTTAAATCAGAAAGGATGAGAGGGGCCATGGCCTGCAGAAATGGAACCCTCGACAGAGTGTGTGCGTGCTTTTGGTGCACGGCGATTGTGTGTTTGTCACTGTGTGTGTGTGTGTGCACTTTTGTGTCTAGCCGCAAAGCTCATTCAGCTGAGCATGAAAAGTTTGGGAGTCTGGGTAAAGTCACGTACATAAATGAAATCTGGGCTTATGGTACAGTATAACCGAGGGTTTTCTGGGGCTGTAAAGAGGCTTATAGGTAGTAATGTCGCCAGCAGGGTTTGCTGTGCTCAGGAAGCGGTGCCAGAGACTCTCAGGAGTGCACAACAAGCTTTGAGAGGGAAGATAAGGCGGCTGGAATCTGTTCAGAAGCCATAAGCAAAGATTAGATTTACTAAACATCCCCCCCTCCTCCTCCACACATTTGTGGTCGGCGCCTTTTCCCTTCAGGTGGCCACAAAGCCCTCTCCCTGAGAGATTCACGGGTTTAATGTGCTGAGTGAAATGTAACAGTACACACACTTCTAAACATGAGCAATACAACTTAAGCCTATTCACACATTTTCCTCACAGCATCCTCACGGTGTTGTATTGTATGTGAACAGTACATCAAAAACACGTGGCAGACGTACTGATGTGAAGGTGTCGACACACACACACACACACACCTCCACACACGCAGGAAGACAGGTTTTGTCAGACAGCTTTGCGGACCCTTCTCTCCCGTTACTGTCAAGAGAATGTGATAATTATCCAGACCGAGGTCCCAAGGGAGGTGTGAAGATAATCATGGGAGATTATATACTAAGATACACAGGGACGGCCAGAACCCACAATGTCTGCTCTTAGATCAAGTGGTTTATTATGCCTGAAAGGAGTCAAAAGAAATGATCGTTTTTTAAACATTTCTTTCCCCCCTACACAATATGACACTAATTAAGTTAATGAGGGCACCGCACTGAGGATAAAAGCAAATCATCACTAAAGAGTGTTTACTTATGAATCAAAGAGTATGAGGCTGGAATAAATTGAGGAGTTTATACAAAAGTAAATAATTCACCAGATGTGTTTAATCCTCAGAGAAAGTGCCGTGGTGTTTTTTTATTATTGTTATTTGCGGCACAAATTTGAATTTAAACCCAAATTAGTTTTTTTACTGCAATAAACTGTCACAACACCAATAAGCCCTCTTAAAACTATGAATTTCTAGCAAATAATCAGCATCACTGCTTTCTCTCTCTCTCTCTCTCTCTCTCTCTCTCTCTCTCTCTCTCTCTATATATATATATATATATATATATATATATATATATATATATATATGTCTCAGTCTCATACCAGGTGAAGCAGGGGACGTGTGAGGTGGTGGCGAACCATCGCTGCTGTAATAAGAATAAGATCGAGGAGCGCTCCCAAACCGTCAAGTGCTCCTGTTTCCCTGGGCAGGTCGCCGGCACCACCAGAGCCAGACCCTCCTGTGTGGAAGGTAAAGCAAATATTCCTGTTATATTAAATACTCTCCTATCCCTGTGACATCTTATATCTGCAGCCCCACAATCCATTTCTCAAACGTGCAAATATATCCACACAAGAAGACCGTTTTATATTTCAAGCACCATTTCAAGCTTTGGGTATTTTGAAGGAGGTTCTGCTTAGCTGATGCACTAACTACTACTACCTCTTAAGTTAAATTTCCACACTGTGTGAAAATATATTTTCTGTTCCAACACTTCATTAAAGCTACATGATGAAACATATTTAAACCAAAAATGCTCTGATTTTCGAGATTGTGTTCATTAAATCAAAGATTTTATTTACCCAAACATTCTCTAGCAGAATAATTCCATCGTACATATTGGGGAACCTTAACGAACGTGATGTTTTGCTTGTTTGGACATTGCTTTGCTGCACAACATATTTTTGTAATGATCGACACACTGCTGAATCCGACCGGGTCAAAGAGGCTAAAAAAAATGTATAATCATCTTGCATGATTACATTTGCTACATGAATCATCTCACCTAAAACAAATCATTACCCGATTCAGTACGACATGAACGCATCCACAGCAGAAAAGATGAATAATTGCTGCCAGGTTACATTCCTGCATGGAAATGTGTTTTATTATGACACAAAAGAAGTGTACACTGCTCTTCTTCTAGCACAGTCTAAATCTTTTAAAGGTGGTTGATGGCATGAGAAGCCGACAGAAAAACAACACCTGCCCTTTTGTGTCCTTCTCAGCAGAGCCACACAGTAAAGAGGTGAGACAGGGAGAATATGAACACGGAAACAGTTAAGCGTTGTCTTAGTGCTAAGAAAAATTCATAATTTCAGACCGTGGCTAAATGTGGACCATGGTAGTACACGCACGCACTTTTGAAAAGGAGTTAAGTCGTATGCTTTTCAGTGGTTGACGTAAACCTGTCTGTCCTTCTAGTCCAACACTTTATGGTTCATCACGTCCCAAGGAGATCATGTAACATGAAAGGTTAAAGCCACTAATGCAGGTAATGGAAGCCCACCAGTGCCTCCTTATTCCCCAGTGCTGTGTTAAAGGAGAAGCAAATATACGACAGCTGTCGGCCTAGACCGCCTCGGCCTAAAGACTGGAAATTTAAACTGCAGTTTAAAAGGCCTGATTTTATTTGGGACAGCATTCCATTTCATATCCAGATGGGGCATTTTAGTCGACAACAGATGGGGATGGAGACGGTATTTTCTCCTGATCTCTTTTATATGTCGAGACATAACAAGTGTTGAACCCAGGAAGACAACGAGGCGGGGATCCAAACGGAGAATAATACAGAATAACATAACATTTGCAAGCAGTGGCACGTTTGGGACGTTTTATGAGTAAAAGAAATGACATCAAATCATTATGTTGTCAGTAAAATATAGAGGAAATACATTATCCATGGATCTATACTGTATTTGTGTTAGCTGATGTGTGTGTGTGTGTGTGTGTGTGTGTGTGTGTGTGTGTGTGTGTGTAGTGAAGACAGATGAAAGCTGCGGGGTCATTTTCATAGAACTTCCTCCCACCCGTCGGTCCGCTCTGCGAGTCGCTGCCCAGCAAGAAACAAGCAGTGTCACTGACCCCTATCATCCTCAGAGATCACGGACACACACTCGGCCAACTCCATCCTATCACGCTGTATTAGTCCCCCACCAGAGCATAATACACAGTTGTTTCATATGTGAGCAGGACCATCTCCGAAGCACTCAGGGTTATTCAAACTGTTAAGGTCAGGCAGGGGTCGGACGCTGAATCCACACGCACACAGACGAGTGATGAACCAACACAAAGAGAGACTCGCACAACCATGTAAGTGATGCATTTTCTAAGAGTGCAACTTCCTCAGTGTGGCTGATATTTTTGGGTTTGTTTATTTAGGATCAGCACATTACCACACTAATGCAGTAAATCAATGATATGCTAATTATCGAGAGGGAAATAAACAAAACAAAATGACACCTCATTCAGCCGAACCTCAGTTTGTTAACTTCTATTTGGCAGAGTGCAAATAGCACAGTAACAAGAAGAAATTAAACTTCTTTATCTTATGAAAACAAAAACAAATGGGTTATTTTACTTGAGAAACAGTTGTGAAACAGTAATGATTTCACTGTTTGGTTGAAAGTGGTGGTCCCACAGCCCCTTCTGGGACCCAGTAACCATAAAGTATTGTTATATCGGTGTGTTTACCGTACATAGTAACTCCTTATTAGAACTCATTTAGCAAACTGTTATAAAACGTTAACAGAAATCCAAACTTATTTGGGATTTGGGAGAGGGAGTGCTGAATAAAAAGTGAGAATATAAAATATATCGTATTTAACCGTATCTTACAGCCCGGGCCTCGGCGACCCCAAACAAATGTAACCCATCATTACCCGAAACGTGTCTTTTCATTTACACTAAATCAGGTTTATAAGCAGTTCTCCTCATGAAATATCAAAGCTTATAAAACAATATTATAGAAGTAAAAGGGTCCAGGGTCTCCAGGACACAAAGCACAACAATTGATTCATTTTCATTCATTTTCATTCTTGTTTTTCATCTCCACGTTCACTTCTGCTTCTTTGAGTCATTGTATCCCTTTCAAATGAAATGTGGAGCCAGCGTTTGTGTTTCCCTGACTATATACTGTAGCGCCGGAGTCACCGCCTCCATCTAGTGTGCTGCTGTTCTTGCATGCGGCCAGTAGACGGTGCTTTTCCCATTCAAATGACTGAGTCACAAACACACCCGCTAGTTCATTTCAGCACTATTTTCACCCAATAAAAAAAAAACAGATTTGTTGTTTAACCTCTTTGATGAGTTCCTAGATGGGGAACAATTGCTTGGTAATGATAAAATCAGGCAACCATAGCAATGATGATTGGCTTTGTAATGAAACTTGGGATAAATAAGGAGTCACGTGAAGCTTTGCTAACCTCTCAGAAGAGACATCGCCTGATGCTTTGCTTTTGTGTTCATTTCTCCTCAAAAACCTGGTGTGGTTTGCTAAGATGAAGGAATGACACTGATGCTGCGAGGCTAATAGACCGACGGTTATAAAAAGTAATTCTGTGATTAATTATTTTCGATGGTCTCAATCACTTTTCCTCTTTCTCCCCCACAATATCACACAAACAGCTCAGTTCCTTCATCACACCAGTCATGAGGTTTTTCTAATTTCCTATTCACATCTCACCGCCGAGTCTCAGCACCTCTCACTTCCAAAATCCAGTGCTCAGCAGCACTTATCTCATGAGTCATGCTTGACCTTGAGTTCACAGGTACAAAAGATCTCACCTCATCCAACACTGTCTAACACACACAAACACACACCCATGCATGCTCCCACGCACACACGCACTCACACACACACACGTCCATGCATGCTTCTCTCACCTTTTAGGCTTGAGCGCTGATGGAAAGAGACAAACTGCTCTCAGTAGCTGCCTTTGTAGAAAAGTCACAGTGTAAATGGAGTTACATTATTGATGCCGGCTGAAAGAGGAGTAAATGGCAGCGAGTCCCATTACTGGCTGCTGCTCGGTGGGGCCCATTACTGTGAGACTAACTTATTTCAAGTGAACTCCATTTCTCACAATATTCCATTCCATGATTTGAAATTATGAAACACCCCTCATTTTATTTTCTATAAGAATTAGTGGCTAGAGATGGATGGATGGATGGATGGATGGATGGATGGATGGATGGATGATAGACCCTTAATTGACACAAATACAGGGTAATTAAGATGAAGGCTTCTGTTTGAATATTACCTATAATAATAATATAATAAATTGATCTGATGTGTTTGTTGCTATCATGTTAGATGTTGTAATTCATAATTATCATACCAGCCCAAAGGTTATTCTGTCTTTAAGGATACAGGAGAAATGCATCTTATACATTTTGTATTCGGAGATACAAGTTTGAGAAAAAATATTTTGACTGGATGCAAACACAATGCTGTTTTTCTTTCTTTTTTTTTCTGCGCTAGCATTCAGGATAATTCAAATGTTTTTTTCTCAGTTGGGGTTCTGCTACATAAAGTGGAGCTCACTCTGGTGAGGACTATGTCGGTTATAGCCTGGGCTTGCATGAACCTCTGGGGAATGAATGTAAATCTGTGCAAAGTCCAAAAAGAAAACTATACTCAGATAAAGTATGCCTGCTTAGTTGTTGCCCAATATTTTGCACGGGTTGAAAATACACTCCTATTACAAAAGTCATTATCGTACAAAAATGTAGAGGTACTCATTACCAGAAATGACCCCTTTGATAATGTTGTAGCTGGTGCATGCAGGGCTGAATGGAAGCACTTTGTACACGCTTGGTCGTTTCACCTTTGACAACGTGTCACATTAAATGAATCTCTATGCTTTTGTCTGCAACGTTGTAGCTGCTACCTGTGGCCTCCACTGTGTGTTCGCTGGTGGAGAAACACCTTATAAAAGCAGTGGATGAGCAGATTTAGTTTGGTGTGTTATTTGCTGAACTCTGCGACAGACGAACTATGTTTCATTCCTAGGCAAAGGAATCTGGTTTAGCGTTTCAGCACACATCACCCTGCTGCTGTTTGCTATAACATCTTCTCTGTGACTTCATGCTTTTGTCATTTTGCCCATCTATTCCAGCAGTGTGCAACTGATCCCTGCGTATGTTTTACTGACAGTTTTTCCGCCCCGCTTTCCGCTTGTGTTTTCTCGTCATGCATACCTGGGTGTGCTGGCATGTCTGTGGGAGCACTGGCAGCAGAGATACAGTGTGTTAGTAAATCATTGTGGAAAGAGATGGATGCCTCCCTCTGACTGCTTCTGCACTCCAGGATCACTGAGTGGAACAGTTACAATGCCTGAGGGTATCCATACCTCTGGGTCCAGCCCCAACTTTCTGTTTGTGTGTGTGTGTGTGTGTGTGTGTGTGTGTGTGTGTGTGTGTGTGTGTGTGGCTACATCATATTCCCTTTAAATAGTAATGACCGTGGAGCAAGGGCACAGGACTGCTTGTGATTGCGCTTTTACGCCTGACACTTACTGCACAGTGGGGGCCGCATACATGTACACACACAAACCACCACAGGCGCATGCAAAGTAAAAGTAAACTCCCTATTGCAGTTTGCGTTGCTCCTCCTTAGAGCAAGTTCAGGCGGCGCCTTCGTGAAGTATTAATGGGCACTCTAGCAGACATACGCCTGAGTGCACATATTGTATTAGTATGCCCTGCCTTACATCAAACAATGGGACATGTAGTCGGTGAATTGGAGTTTTTTTTGGTTCTTATATCAAGGGCTAATCTATTATTCTTTATTATGTGACTCAACATGAAAAGGTTAGAGGTGAAGGAAGACCCTTTGACCTTGCATAGTTGGTGGCAAATTCAATTACATCACAAAAGTTCATTTTCTCGTATTCTCAAAATTAATTATGTATATTCACTGAAATATTATCAATAACATACTGTAGATATACCAGTTTGAGTTAATCTGGTTTTTCTGTATTTAGGAGAATAGAGTGTGATTTGTGCCTGCAGAGGCAGGGCACAAGTGTCAAAAAGCACTTGTTAAAAACCTGCATGTGTAACATGTCATGCATTCTCAAAGTGTTGATTGGAATTCAACTATTAAAAGACACACAATGTGACAACAATTTAGCACGCAGACCTGTATTTAGTCTCAACGTGACATTGTGTTTGTTGAGGAATAAACTGGATATGAGGAACCTGCAATTTCAACTTTGTCCACTTGATGTCACAAACATTACAATGACAATCCAGGCGACATCACGGGGATTTATGAACAGAGGGAGTGTTGGGACGGATGCTCATGCTGCCAACAAAAAGTGAAAAGCCGCAGCCACAACAGTCGTAATGAGGAGAGACATTCATCAGGCTTGCCTTAGACTGACGTGACTGGCAGGAGGAGAGATGGAGCTGTAGGCAGCCTCGTAGCATGAAACCTTGTTTAGAGAACCCAGAGAGTAGGCGAGAACCTGGGGAATAACACAGCCTCAGTCCCCGGTGTTGCCTAATCACCTGCACCTTAAGCAAAGCCCTGTCTAGACGTTTGCCCTCAGATGATCCCGTGCTGAAAGTTTGTGAAAGAACTTAAAAGGGAGCCATTTTTAGTGCAGATTCCATTGTAATGAGCTGATAGTAACTGTGATGAAATGTATGCATGCCTGATTTAATTAGCATAATGCACCTTTTGTGAATAGAAATGGAGAAACTTCATGAGACTGAGGCAATTAGGTTGGCCGAGAAGTACTTTTACACATTTTATCTAGAGAGTATGCTTCCTCTTTCTATTTCAAGAAAGAAATGGTTTGTGTTCTTTTTAAAGCATTAAGACGTCAATATAAATCATCGTAAAGGTAACTGAGCTAATAATGCTTTTCGAGTAACTGAATAATTAACTTGTGTATAGGAGTCTTGACAGTGTGAGTGAGATGAAGCAGTAAAATTGACAGATGAATAGATGGAACATTTGGGGAACCATGCATGATGAGAGTCTCATGGCTGCAAAGAAAATGTGAAGCTAGCATAGTTAGCCTAGCATTAATACTGGAAACAGTGGGAAACTGTTCAAAAGCAACGAAATCCCCCAAGCAGCACCTCTACAGCTCATCAATATTAATGAACACGGTATATATATTATTCTTTCAAATATTGAAGTGTAAAAACATGTTTGTGGTTTCACACATAATCCCTGCATAACCACAGAATGTCAGTTTTATGCTATTTTTTTCTAATGAACAAACTAAATACAATGTGTTAATTAGTTAGCTTTAGGCTCTGATGGGTTTCTATCTGCTAACCGGCTGCTGCTGGTAGCTTCATATTTACAGAACAGTGTGGAATCCATCTTCTCATCTAAGTCTTGGGTCGCCAAAAAAGTGTATTCCCCAAAATGTTGACCTATGCCTTTAAAGTAGAATTCAAGATGTATATACATAGTGGGAGTCAAATGCTTTGCATCCAGAACCAGTCATGCAAAAAGAGACTTTTGCAGGCCATCTGTACTGTAGCTGCCCTTGAAGGCATCACAGGGCTGAACCCCGTAGCACCCGCCACCAGCCCCTGCACAGCCACTCTGCATGGTCCCGGAAAACATGATCTCAGCGATGATCTCAGAATGAATTACTGCAGACACTAAGTACCTCTGGAACCTTTTTTTATCGTTGACCTGTCTGTTTGCTCTGTCCAACATCTACCCATGACATTGCAGACCTTGAACCAGCTTCATTGTCTGACTTGACAGGCAGGTGCTCGTGTGTCACACCCGCCCCACCTTCCCAGTGTAGCATGAGATAAGTTGTGGGGAACGATAACCCGATAATGGCCCTCACAGGCCATGCCCATTAGCTCTAAATAACACTCTTGCAGTGCAAAGCACCGTCGTCGACACCATAATCGCCACATTAACGAGCATTACACAGCCATTGGTTTTTAGAACCGCTTACTGCCACTGAGTTCATGCATCATAACGGTGTGTTCAACATCACGCCACGCGATAGCTGTGAGTTCCTTTCGTGTTGACTTCCTGCTTCTCCCCACATGTCTTCCTGTCTCTGCCGCTGCATCTGTGCTGCCTATTTTCCACTCTGCTTCAGGTCGTTACTCACCTTCTCTCTGTTCTATTTGTTTAATCTGCTGCTTTCTCTGTTGGACTCGGCGATAGTCAGCCTCAAACAGCCTTTTTCCTCCCCACCGCTCACTCCCTGCCTCTGTCACTTCCCCTTATTGCTCATCTCCACAATACAAAGATGTTTTTCTTGGTGAACACGCCTTGTCTTTCCTACCCTCGTCCCTCTCGTTCTCTCAGACACAATGTTTTCTCCTCAGGGCTTGAGAGGATTTTTCCATGTTCTTTGGCATTATGCAGTTGAAAAGCCCTTTCTTCTGCCAATACCACCTGATGTCTTCCCTTTTGTTGGAAACAATATTCACTAGAGATCAAAAATATCTTCCTAAACACCATCAGTTTGATGAAGTTGAAGAAACTCTTTTATCCCTCCTTGCATTCACAATAGAGACAGGAGGATGGATGGATGGTGAGTGAGGAGAGAGGGGGGAGGAGGGGTATTCTCAGCTGTCTCCTGTCTAGACAGTGGGTCAGATGATATAAAAGATTTGAGTGTCAGCTGTGAAGACATGAGAAAACGTTCTCACCACACCATTTTATAAAATGTAAATACAAATAGGGAAATTTGGTTTTAGTTAATTTAAAAAACATATATATTCACAAATATGAGTTTCAGAGTGGGCTTTTAGGCCAGTATCCCTCAAATAGTCAAAGGAAGACTGTTTTATAATTGACAGCATTGCTTTATCATAATCCTATGTTCTCTCTGTTAATATTGGCTCACTTGTGTTTTGTTGATTATGACAGAAGCAGAAGGGAAGTTGGGCAATAAGCAGTCATTTGGTCTCAATTACAGAAATTGTCTCATGCATCAGCACAAATGCAAAAATACAAGTATTCACCTCTGTATCCATCCCTCTGGCTGCTGTGTTGAACATCAGCAGCAGTGCAGGGTAGCCACATCTGATCGGCTGGATCCAGGATAGTCTAAGGAGTTTTATTAATATTTTCTAGCCTAGGTATGACAGTAAGTCTTGTGTCGTGTTTGCCCTCTTTTATGTTCCTTCATTTTGGTCTCCCGCGGGTGCCAGACATAGTCAATTCACACAGGCTTTAAAATCCCATGTTGAGGGATTACATTAATCTGATCAAAATGAAGAAAAAAAAAGGTAACTGCTATACATTTTAGCTCCTCGCACTAATAGCATTACAGATGATAAAGCACACAGCTGCTCAGAGATGCTGGCGGCTTGAACAGAACCGCAGTGTTTGTCAAAAGCGCTATCCGTGGTGCTAATCCTGCTGCAGTCCCAGCTGTAGGATCAGCACCACGGACAGCGCTCCTGGCATTTACATTGTAGAAATATGGTGTAAGCACTGGCATTATTATGGATATAAATACAATTATAAGTGTACAGTATTACTGGGGTATTCTGGATGTAATGGTTGGAGTGTTTGTGTAGATACCAACCTGTTATTGATTTGTGTCAATAATTCAGTAGTCTTAATCATATCATCGTAATCTATTTAGTAACCTGCTGTCGATCTTTGCCTCTAAACGTCTATTTGCTGCTCCAGCCTCCATCGTAGCCCAGAAGTGGTGGTGCCAGATGCATCCGTGTATGGACGGAGAGGAGTGCAAGGTCCTGCCAGACCTGACTGGCTGGTCCTGCAGCACCGGCAACAAAGTCAAAACCACCAAGGTGAGTGGTTGTGTGTTCAATCGTGGGCCTGTTTGCATGTCCGTCTATCTTTCTCCCTATGTCTGCTCATGCATGCGTCATCTTACACATGTTGCTCTTTTCCTTTCATTTTTGCTTGTGCTGTTTTCTGGGCTTCACCTACGCGTGTATCTAGCCAACTCCAATTATTGCAGAGTCTTTGATAACTTCTAACTTGAAAGCAACAACAAAGCATACAACCTGATAATTGTTGACATTAAAAAGTCTCCTGGGAAACACATGATGTCCAGAAAGAGGAAATCAATTGTACTACAGAGCATCTTCCATCTCGACTAATATGTGATGTAGCTAGAAGTGACCTTGATCTTCGGTTGAGTTATGTTGTTTTTTTTCCCTTGCATCAATTAGTGCGAGGTAAACACACTTTCAACTACATGACTCCTATTGCTGTTTTTCACACTCTATATGAAAAGAAAGAACTCAGAAGTGCTTAGCAAGCAAAAAAAATAATCTTGTGAACAAAGGTTGTTTGGATCTTCAACATGCTCACAAATGAGTGTAATCTAATTTAAGCACTAATTTCACACATCAATAAGAAATTACAAAGAAACAGATACAGAACTAATCAACAAGCGAGCCCCCCCAGTGAGCCTTGTTTGTTAATCGGCTGTAACTGTATCTCCTCGGGCAAGGGTGACAAAAAACAACTGATGGAGAGAACAATACCTCCGTACACTCTGTACCCCAGACAACCACTGTGCGATGCCATGTAAACTTGTGCTATTCAGATGAGATAAATTGATTTAAATGAGAGTCCTTCATGGCCCTTTGTAAGCTGTTGAAGTGTGAAAGTTAATTTGCGGGACTGATGGCTGGGGTGTGTGTGTGTGTGTGTGTGTGTGTGTGTGTGTGTATATGTGTGTGTTTGTGTGCGTACAGGCCAGAGTGCTTGCCGTGGGATGGAGCAGGTGCAGTTTATTTACAGGTGAAATATATATATATATATATATAAAAATTAAAAAAAACAGAAACATTTGTGAGGGAAGCGGCGCAGGCGCCATAAGAGTAATTGCTCGGGAGATGGCATAACAGCACAACATCTGTCGCATTCATTAGAATGCATTATGGCGGGGGCCTTCCACAGAGGCTTTACAATTAAGAGTCATAATTAAATTGGTGAGTGGGATAGACTGAGGAACAGAGGCACTGCTGGGCTCAGTCGCAGGCAGTGGAATTAATGACCCCGGGCCTAACACCAACTCTGGGACTGGTAGGGGCAATTATCCTCATTCTGTTGCATGCTGCCATCTCTTCTTCTTCTTCTTCTTCTCCTTCTTCTTCGTCTTCTTCATCTTCTTCTTCTTCATCTTCTTCATCTCCGTCTTCTTCTTCTCTTCTTCTTCTTCTTCTTCTTCGTCTTCTTCATCTTCTTCTTCATCTTCTTCATCTCCGTCTTCTTCTTCTTCTTCTTCTTCTTCTTCTTCTTCGTCTTCTTCTTCGTCTTCTCTTCCCGTCTCTCTGATTTGTCTCTCCCACCCTCCCTGAATAGCCGATCAGCTGAGAGCTGAGCGGGGAAGCCAGTGTCTGACTGCATCACTGGACATTAATTGTTCATTTGCAAGGTGCTTGGGGAGCCGGGAGCAGTTACTTGGCGACTTGGTGGCAGATGTCACTGAAGATGGCTGCAATGAGACAATTCCCTGGCAACTGCTCGCACGGCCCTGCTCTCCTGCTCCCGCTGTGTCTCTCTCCTTTATCCTCTCTTTCTAGCCATGACCTCCTTTCACCACCTCAGCATCACATTCGCCATGATGAGCTGTATCTGTCCATCTCCTTCACTCCCACACAGCGTAGGTGTGCTGGAGAATGCTGCCTTGCCGAGGGAACCAGAACACCGTTAAACAAGGAACATCAAGACATTGCACATGTATCTTCACATGTTCCATTTTACAGCTGTGGCTTTACGGGTAAAACATTCGCAGAATTTGTCGATGGAAACATGGAGACATGTGAAATCCAGCATAGCAGTTGAGACAATAAAGGTCGCTGCAAGCAGTCAACTGCTATGACCGCAAGCAAATATTTTCAATACAATAAGAAAGACGTAGAGCCTGAAATAGAGTGGAAATGGTTTGATCTATTCATTCTCCTCTGACCTCTGATTCACTCTTTCAAACGGAAACACTCATTCAGTGAGTGTGAAGTTGGCCGCTCTGTGTAATTACATGTCTCTGTGACACCAATCCTCTAGTCTGATCTCTGCCTTTGTTTTCGTTTTTAGGTCACACGATAGCAACAGAGCTACTGAGCCACGAGGAAACCTGGAGCTCTCTATGTGGAAAGGATGGATGACTCACACATATTGACTGTATGATGGGCAAAATATGAAGGAAAGGACCACTGTCTGGCCATCCATCACAAAACAATGGGACTAAATGTATTCATCACAAACTACGCACCCTTGATTACATGCAGCATGTAGACAAATGGACTACAATCATGGACACCCAGGGTAAATGTGGACACAAATGGACTCTTATTTTCCGAAAATGGACAAAATGTAGTTTGATCAACAACAACAAGAAAAGGTTGATTTCGAAGAGAGATTAAACATTTAAAAGTATATATTTCAACAAAGCATTTGTGGATGAGTGTGAGATGTGAACTAAAAGCTGTGCTTTGAGTGCTCCTGGACATGGTCCAGGCTTGTTGTCAATATGTAGAGACAGCAGAGATGGTGAAAGAGGTAGCTGCTCATCACTAGCAAATAGCAAATTAGCATCAAATTGCTCTTGTGGGTCAAGTCACTACTGTGAAGACTGTTTTACGGGAGTCATTTTGCAGTTCTAATTAGGAATTGCAGTGTAGGATCATAAAAACATATTAAAAATTCATGTAAGATATTTGCACTAGATGAAACCGTTTGGAAATGTTTTTGTTTTTCTAGATATCTCTCATCTTTTGCTGTGGATGTCACATAAAATTGAAGGTGAGTGTTTTGTAAAATGTCTGACACTTGAAGATAAAATTGAAAATGATATATATATATAATTTTCAATTTTATCTTCAAGTGTCAACATGCCCCATTATTCCTGAGTAATAATTGGTTAAATACGGCTCTCACTATTGAGTCTCACTCGCATACATCTTGGTACAATATGAATAAGCAAAATGTGATTTATCTGTCCTTTACATTTTTGCCCAGAAACATTTCCAAGCTCAGCCTTCAAAGTTATATATCTTTGATCTATTATATTCAGTCTGTGACATTTCTTATGTTAACTGTTAAAAGGAGGCCCATAAAGTGTTCAAACAAGAAGGATGAGTTGTCTTTATGTTGTGATTTCACTTTATTGGGAATGCTTTCATCTTTCTCTCACTAAATGGTCAGGTTCGTAATTTTAACTGTAAATACAAAACTGTTGTGTGAAACGTGGTCTGTTTAACGACCTGTATTGGGAGATACAGTATATTTTTGTGCACACATTGCTCATTGATTGCCTCCAGAATCCTCCACACATAGAATACATCAATGCTTCAGTGAGATATACTGAAATAATTGCCTTCGATAATGGCAGCTCACCCCTTTGCAAACATGTTTTTTTCCCCACAGGGCTCGATCATTACTGCACTGAGTACAATAGCGTAGCAACCCAAACAACCACCTTAAATCTCTCAATTATCTCTGTCCGTTCTCCCTCTCACACTTGCCTTTTCTTTGAACATGGCTGTCCCCCTCTTGTGCCCCGTCTCTCTATTTTCTGCCACGTTGCATATCATATAATAGATGGCACAGTTAAAGTAGTTTTCACGCACCATTTTATCTTTATTTCTCAGCCGTTTGGACCAGTGGGCTTGCTTTTTGCTCTCATGCTTTCCGATCCCTTTTTTCCTCTGGTAGACGCACATCCAAGTGCAAGTCTTTCTCAGGCTGCGTCTGTCTGCTTGTCTGATATGTGAATGTGTTGGGTCAGTGTGCCCAGGGGTTAGCCCGCTGGGGGCTACTCCTCTGTGAACGAGAGCCTTTCAGACATGCTGCTTTGTGAGCTATGATAAATCTGTAGGAGCTGAGCTGCTGCCTCTCCAGCTCCAGTGCTGAGCTCCGAGCCAGAGGGAGCTGGGGGACAGCAGGGCTACCAGTGGCAGGCAGCTCCACTCTCTCATTACTGAGAGGCCCGGATAGCACTGGGCTCCTCTGGGGACCACTGACATGGAATATTTTTAGGCCTACGGTGCAGTACTGCAGTTAGGCCAGTCACACCACAATGCCCTCTTTCCTGGAGCGGCGTCTCGGTAACAACGAGCCATTTAGAGTGGCGATACGATGACATACAGTAGCCGCATTCGCACACAAGCAAATACATCTACATTTACACAAGAACTCATACGTCACCGGCCTCCCACCCACATATTAACATATTAATGTTGGACAACAATCAGAGGGCTGCCCCTTCCTTCCCTCTCTTTCCATCTCCCTCTCCCCAGAGGTTCAGTGCTCTGTAGAAGAGCACCGTACTCCCTCCGTCCTACATGGCTCTCTGCAGCAGAATCAATATTTGTGGACAATTTGTGCTTCAATGCTCCCTAGCGGCTCGGGTTCGACGCTGCAGCTCCACCCTCAGTTCCAACAACGCTAAGACAGACGCAGAAGACCTGCCATGGAACAGATTCACAGCTCGTCTTAGGTCACCGCTATTTAACAAGAGAATTTGAGAAGTGCACCACCGTACATATATTTACAATAGCAGAGCAGGATGGCCGAGCCTGCAGCAGAGCAGATGCACACTCCCCTCCCTTTGCCAATTTATGAGAAGGAAGGCGAATTGAATTGCGAAGAGGCCTCAAGGTATCTTGGAGGGATTTGGTATTACCATATTCACCTTTAATGAGATGTTACATCGCATGTAAAAGTAACAAGCAGCAGAGCATGGGTCTATACATTGTCTGCTCTTTGTGTAAAAGTGAAGAAGAAAAACACTCCTTGTTACCAGCTGGCTGAAACAATGGAATTAGTCTATTCACTGACTTCTGCTCACAGACACATTCTCCCGCATGAAAAAAACAATCTAATCCTTCACTGGAAGAGGATACATCTGTAATGTGTCAGTAGGGGTCTAACCTCCCAAACATCCCATGGAGACTGTTTGCTTCCTTCTCCACGGGTTAGTGACTGGTGGGACCCAGAGCTCAAGACCTACAGAGGCAAACAAACAGCATGGGGACATGCCTGCAGAATAAGATGCTAATGAGAAATGATAGGCAGTTAGAGAGGAATCGTTGTAGTGTTTGAGAGAGAGGGGTAGCGTGTGAAGAGTATATAAGTATGTCTTTGTTTATGCGCTAAGCCCGGGTGGCTCCCAAGAGGCCACTTGCATCGTCAAACCAAACGCCTCCAATAGTCCATCATCACACTCGTCGGCAATTCACACAATCGGTATCTAGAGAGGGAGCAATACAGGGATGAAACACGGTTGTCTTAGCTTATGCATCATCTTTTGTCAAGTCCAATTTGTATTAGCCTCCAGCCATATCCAGGAAATATGGGTTCAGGATTCATGTTCAGTGAGAATGGTAATCTTCAGATGAAGTGAGTCAGTCAGAGGTAGAAAGATGTGTAACAACTTGAGTCAGCTCGAGGAAAAGAGAGCTTCTTTTTTTAACCGTTTTTGAGCCTCCTGCTGTCTGAAACTGACATTGATTTAATATCGGTCAGAGGGAGATTAGCTGAAGACGATCTGATCCATGTTATCAGTGCCGGATGGCAGTCACTGGTCTTGTCACTGTCACTTCAGTGGGAACAAATCAACACAAGCCAAAATGTTTCCTTCAATAGATCAAATCTTTTTAGCGCAATAACGGTGACATATAATTACTCCTATGTGTGCATGGAAGCTCTCAAGAAATGCATTATAAAAACCTCATCTAATCGCACCGAAGCCCCTCTCATCATCGGGCTCACTCGATGAGACAATGCAGTCGGCCCCCTTCACTCAGTATTCTGGGACAACACCTGAGATTAGTGCACCATGGTCACGTGAATCTATTGGCTACCACAGCTGGTTAGCCAGTCAGGTGATGGTGGGGGTAATTGCATTAGCGCCACTCTCTTACCCAGCATAGAATATGTGACAAAAACACCCCAACACAGGCCATTAAAATTCAATGAAACCAAGCAACAACGAAAAAGCCAGCAAACAATCAAAAGTGTCTTTAATATTCATTTTGTGGCAGGCCTGCGACGGGCCGATATTGACGGTGGAGTGAACGGGGGACTCATTAACATCTCCTCCCTCGCTGCTCCTTCTCGCTGAGCCATTCCTTGCTGCGTCGTCAAACTCACTTATCTCTCTGAAGCAATTAGCCACTGGAGGCTCCATTGACCTGAGCCTTTGTTAGACTAACGGGCTGCATTAGCGTGGTCGTAGCCTGGCAATCTTGGCAACGCGTGTGCCGTTGCCAATGTGAGCAGAGCTGATAAAGAGGAGGCCCGCGGTGCGCGCGTGCACGTGTGTGTGCGCATGTTCAGGAGGTACATATGTGCATATTAACTGGCAGCTGCCATTGTGCCATTTGTTATTGAGCCCTTAAGGTATATACTTGGATACCCTGTGTGTGTGTGTGTCTGTGTGTGTGTCTGTGTGTGTGTCTGTACAAGTGGGCTACAATAACTAAATAATCAGTGTCAGCAATACATATCTGTGTAAATATAATTTTCGTCTGCCGATATGCTACAACATGCAAAATAACCAAGAATTGAATGCACAGTAACACTGATAACGTAGACAGCCGCTATCAGACGGCAGCAATATACATTTCAATACACAATAGCTTCATTGTATAATGATATCTGCCGCACACGCCGACAGCAGTGGTTTAATTTGTCCTCGTGAAGCTAAACGATTGCACACATATGTACACATGACGATATGGCGAGTTGCAGACCATAGTGTGGTGCCTTGGCCACTCAGCTCGCGTATATGGTACTGAAGCAGTGCTATTTAAAGATGCTTTCTAATTTGGAGAAATTGCATTTAATTTACTGTCACACTGTATTAAGTGTTAACCGCGCTGCGAGCTCCCTGACACATGAGAACACAACAGAGAGAATCCACATTAAGACGACACATGAATGTGAATTTAACCGTCAGACAAACAGCCCCCGTCTATGCCAAGTAGAGAAATAGTATGTGTTTCAGTGTTTACACCAATGACAACAGCAGCTAAGTATGCATGCATTATTCATAATTAATTATCCAAATGTGCTACTCCTTCCTTATTTACCAAATTAATGGTTTGTTTTCCTGAGAAATGTCTCCTGTCTGGTACGTTGGGTGGAGGCACGACGCCCTCATACATTTCGCTGTTAGGCGAGGTATGGAGAGAGTGATGAGACAGAACAAGGGAGGATCAAACGCACAGAAACCATTAGTTCCACTGACTCCGTGGCCTGCTGCCTCACATTTAACTTCTAATATGTTTTGGTAGGATAGAGAGCCAGACTCCTGCCCTCTATACTAGCTGTTCTCTGTTCCCATTAGCGGTTGTAAGTTTGTGAGTTTATCTTTCATGTAGATGTGTTGAAGTCTGCCTCCCTGTCTCTGTGTCTCCATTTACCACCAGGTTGTAAAAATGCTAATTCACTGGATCATAACTTACTCGACACATGATGCATTTCACACATTTTCCTTGACCGTAATGGTACATTTTTGAAAAAAAAAACAAAAAAAACAATTGAATATTTCCATTTTTAGTGGCCTTTAATTAACAAAAAAAGTCCAGTTGAGTCCGAGCCGTGAGATTAGAAAGGGCCAAGGCTGGATCAAGTTGGGTTTCATTTAATACCATAAACTAACTAGCATACTGAAAAGCAGGCGCTAGGTGCTACATCACTATGGCAGTACTGGATGCTTTCTGGGTCATAATGAAGCTGCAGTCTCGAGTTCAAATGGCAGGGCCAGTGGCAGTATTTTAGAGTGCAGAAAATACAGAGATAAAGCTGTCAATTTATATGAGGGTGTTAGATATAATCCAAGGCAGCTGTAGCTTTTATCGTACTTACAAATTAATTGTTTTTGTTAGAATTACTTTCTTTGAAAAACGGATGAAAGGAACCCTCAATATGAGATTGCCTTCTGCAGCCTTTACAGAGGCTAGTGGCCATGACAGCAAGATAAAGCCCTGTTTTAGTTTTTTTTTTAGGTGTCAACAGTTAAGGAATATGTTGCAAACGAACGAATAGGCAAGCTTTGACTAGAATGGCTGTTCAAAGTTAACTATCCTGGATAGTGGAAGATACCCATGAGGAAAACCAGAGGAACGTGTTCAAGTTTTTTGAAAAGACTGATGAGAAAAATTCCAGGAGGAGTGACATCCTGTGTACATGTAGAACAGGCTGATATACAGACACATATTTACAGAGCTTCCTGAGCGTGGCTGCACATCTGCCGGGACTGGCAGCCAGATGCCGTGGCTCAGCCAGACCTCGGCCCAGATGACAAGCTTCACAGGCGGTGACTGGTGTCTCTCGTCCCGCTGTACCCTGTTCGCCCTCAGAGCTCAGGGCTATCTGCCTCAGCGGCTGCCTCCGTGCCAGCCTGACAGATGCCCCGTCAGCGCAGATGTGAGTGGTGTTGGGGGGGGGGGGGGTCAGAATGGAGCGAAATCACTGTGTAATCAACGTGTGTGGTTGGGAGGTGATGGGGGCTCAGCGGGCATGCAAACATTTACAATTGGCCAGGCAGTCCTTGTAAACAGGAGTGGTTGTACAAAAGAGGCAGGATGAATAATTGATAGGATGTAAGAGGATCTGGCTTTGGGGGATTTTGGAGCATTGATTCTGGCTGAGAGGGAGTGAGAGGAGAGACGGGGGAGAGAAAGGCTTTCCTGGTGCTAACCTTTCTTAATGCTTTTCTCTTTCCTTTAGCCCTCATCTCGCTGAGCCGTGGTGTTTCTGTGTATGCCAGGTAGAGTTTTTCCTGTCCGCCTCCATTCCTTTTCAGTCTCTCTCAATGCTCTACCTTTTGTAATGCTTTTCTGTGTGAAATGGCGGGTAAGCCATCATGCCAGTGCATGACAAGAACACAGCCAGAGAGGGACAAAAGAGCAGATGGCCGCGAAGAGCAAGAGAGAAAAATAAAAGGGGGGAAAGATGATAGAATGGAAAAGATGAAGGAGAAATTATGCAAGAAAAAGGAGAGGGAAACAAAATAGATAAACAGGACGAGCACAGCAAGATAGCACAAGGAGGTTAGTGATAAGTGTGCCAGTGAAAGGGCAGAGAGAAGAACACTGTCATAGCACAGCATTTCATTCCGTCCGCCCCTGGCACAAAATGTCAGAAAACAACTCGTTTAAGTGTGTGAGATTCCCCCACTTTACCTGGATGAAAGTCATTATTAATCCGCTCTCGAACATACATACGTACACTCGCGTTGCCTATGCCGCGGTAACCCTTTCATCTCGCCAGCTGCGGGGCTCATAAAACAAGCTGATAAAAATAAATTCACCAGCCTGCCAACACACACACACACACACACACACACACAACACGAATGTGCGGCTGCACACCCTGCACGTACTGTCTCCCTGCCTCTTTTGACTTTGCCCACTTCACATTCACACCATATCCGCAGACTGAGAAACAAGCTTATCTGCGGTTGTTTCACTCGAGTTGTACTTTGCAGAAGCAGGAGGAAAGTCTTGAAGTCTTATTCTGGTCTCATCAAACAGAAGAGGTATCAGGATGTGACACTTCTCAGCACTGGTCACTGGTGAAAAGCTGCTGCCTTGTTATTGTTGCGCAAGTGATGGGCACTCGCTCTATTCAAATGCAAATTTCTCTTTGAACAAAGTTATGCAGCTGTACCAGGAGGCGCTTTGATGGTATATTGCCTGTTTTTATCAGAATACATCACAAACATTTCACTTGCATATTGTACAGCACCACTTCAGAATCACTTCTACTTCAAAGTCGTACACATGCACATTTTTCTTAATACCCAACTGACTGTAGTTGCTGCAGTAATTTAAAGCCCTAGTCTTGCCTTACTAAGACTTTGCAATTATCTCTGATGGCTATGCTAATGCTTTCCCTCCTTTTGGCAACTCTTTTTGGTTCCCTGCAGAGCTTGTGTGTCTGGGGAAGTGAACAGAGATGAGGCCTTTTTTTTCTCTTTATGGACTTTGTCTTGCTCCGGGATTCGCTTTATCTTTAGTTCAAATGAGGCCCATTTTGTGTATGAAGTAACTGAGAACAGTGGGTGGCTTCTCCCAGACAAGAGACATGTGTTTGTTTGGCATTGGGTGGGTGGGTTACATCATCCAGCTGTCCGCCTCATGGCCATGCGCTCCTCTGTGCCGACACAAAGGCAACGCGCTAAGACCATCATCAGAGGAAATTAGCTCAGTAGCGTTGAAAGCGCTCGCTTCTCACAATAGCCAGTGGCCATGCTAAATCATTAGCCTGTCACTTCGTTGGGGTTGAGTCCAATTATTCTCTCAATCCGCCTCCGAACCAAATTGCATTATTGCAATTATATCCATTGCATGACATATTGTCGCGGCAAGGGTGTAAGAGAGGGGGAAAGCGGCAGAGGGACTTAAAAGAAAAAAAACAAACGAGGAAGATGACGGGGGGAAATAATTTTGGTGGCATTATCAAGCACCAGGGAATGTCTCACTGTTTGCAAGCTGGCTCTATAAAGGCTATATTGACATTTGGACATTGTATTTGCCACATTACATCCCTCCCAATCGTCCTCATTGATTAAGACATTTTCCATGTCAGACTTTGCTACGGGACCTACTTGTTATAAACTTTCCTCACTTTATCTCTCTCTTTCTCCTCACTCTCCCCCTGCCTTTCTGTCACAGAGTCTCTCACCCCAGCTTTTGCAGTCACAGCACTCTTGTCATCAGTGCTGTCAGTGCTAAACATGCTGCTGTTGATGCTGATCGTTGCGCATCAGATCATTATCCGGATCCGAGGTGTAATACAGCGCTGTCCTGTCAAACCCTGCCGCCGGTTCTGTTGGTGTCACCTGCTCGCACTGCAGATCATAGTTCCTGCCAATGGGGTCAGTCAGGGTGCGAGAGTGACACACTGAGATGCTCTGACTTCATGCTAATTCAACTCCAATCAGCTTGATCCACAGATGGGCTTCCAGTTGCAGAAAACACAATTAAGATCACCACTGAGGGAAAGAAATGTTAATATTTGTTGCAAGACTGTAGCTTCACTGTGTAGTTTCCAGTTCTCCAAGAGCCAGTTTTTAAGTTGATATTTAACCGTTGTTTTATTGCATTCATCACGGTTTCTTGCACTGGACAACTGTGTGTGTGTGTGTGTGTGTGTGTGTGTGTGTGTGTACACGTCAAAGTATGCCCTTGTGTGAGTGCCTGTGCCGGTCTGCAGTGAGACCTTGGACCCAAATGTAATTAGACTTGGTAATGATGTGGCCTGTTTACAGCTTAAGCCCTCTGCTAATGATAAATGCACTTGACATATGTAGTCCAGACTCCATTTCAAAAAGAGAGTGTTGGACACGCTCCATGTCAGTTAGTCAGCCAGCGGTAATCTATCATTGATTTACATCCTGGACAGAGACTCATGTCCTCAGAGATGTTTTGGGCTGACCACGGTTTGGACCGCTGACTAATTACTCTCGAATTCTGCAAACTTCAGAAAGCCTAAAGTGTAGTGAGGAATGTGTTCTAAAGCTATTATGAGTGTTTTGCAGCTGTTGATATTTGTTGTTATGTTGGTTACAGAGACTATATTTTACCTCTGTTCTTGGCCAGTGTTTAGTTGTTACAAAAAAAAAAGGCCCCAGGGCGTGTGGTGGTGGGATGGGGCGGAGGGCTAGGTGTGTGGTGATGTGACAGCGCCGAGGCAGAGCAGGGTCAGTTGGTGCAGCTCCATCTGTGGCCCTTCTGTTCCTTCAACACCTGACCTTTGACTGTCTTTAGGTGTTACATGACAAGAATATCTGAGCCATGGCCCTTTAGGGCTGCTCGTGCTGCAGACTCAGTATACACAGAAGTTAGCCCGGTGGTATTAGGAATGTGCATAAAGTGGCTCCGGAATAAATCACTCCACCTGACAAAGCTCAAGTGACTGTTGGATTCAGGAGACCATGTATGTGTATGTATGGGTCTTTCTGACTAAAACTGAGAGGTGATTTTCGAGGCTTTGATTCTCACTTGACACTTTGCTAATGAAAGGAGAAAAAAACTGTCACTTCACAGTGCTAATTTGGGTGTAATATCCCAAAGTCAGCCAATCCGCCGAGGAGAGGAGAAAGAGAAAATTAAGCATCTGCTTCATTTCCCTAACTGGCCGTAGCCAGACTCATTAACAAGAACTATGCTCATACAGAGAGGCTCCATCGAAGCTAGGGTCCTCGTAGAAACGTGCACACAGCCAGTTATGTCAAGTAAAGTACTTAGCAGACTATAAAGTCTGTATCACATCTCACCTCCATTCGCAGAAGTACAGAGTAGAAATGGGAATCTCATCGAGAAATCACACTATGGCAGTGGATTAGTGACGACCGATGACATTCACTTAAAAGAAACCTTCATATAATCAAAAGAACTGATGTTCCAGACATTCCTGCTGACGTGTGCTTCGTACGAACATCCTTCATTAACCTCTGTGGTGGTGATGGTGAGCCGCATGGCCAGCTTAGACAAAGCTGCCTATCAGACTGCTGAGCCGCCTGGAAACATTTCTGGGTCACTGAAAGTGAGAGCTGAGCTCATAACAAAATGGAGGCCGTTGCCACTGTGGAGCCACAGAACAGATGGGGTGGAGAAGCTGTTTACGGCCAAAGCCATGGCGACATTTTTTCATTTTCAGTTAAAGAGGTTAGTGAGAGTCAGAGGAATCAATTAGCTTTTGATGGGGCGAGGTTCTTAAAATTCATTAGTGACGGGTTAATTACAGAGGAACAATGGGGTGATAATTACATCTGCAATAATTAATACACGTATTGTAACAGGAGGAAGGCTGAGAACACAATCAGCGAATAGCTTATTACTGAGTTGATACCATCAGTAATTCTGTAATGAGAGACGACAGAGCTGGAAAACTTCATGGGCAAACCGTAGGATATTATTACTGATGTCTAGCAGAATGTGAGTCTGAATGTTGGCGAAAAAACATATTTGACAATTATGTAGCAAGGTGGAGAACAGGTTGATTGTCAAATTAAGTTGATCTCGTTCAATAGAGGGTGCTGTTGTTGATCCTGAAATTTTCAGAATTGGGGTCAGAGGTCATCTATAGGTTCATCTCTGAACATTATTACCATCAAAAGTATAGAGGAAGATTTATATTTTAGGTTTTCCTTAACTAGGCTACAACAAGTTGCTACCAAATGCTAACATATTTTGTTAGCAACTAAGCTAACAAGCACATGGTTGTACAGACATTCCATTTTAACAACCATTGACAACATTCATTGACAACCAACCCCGTGAAGGGGATGGACAGAGGTCTGAACAAAGTGGGCGGGACTCTTTCGGTTCAGCGCTGCGTTCAAAGTAGGATTGTCAAAGAAAATGGGAATTTTGCGCATATATTTATGAATGGTGATTAATTGTGTTTAATCCAGCTCCCTTGTGATTAATCTGATTAAAATTTGCAAACGATTGACAGCCCTAGTTCACAGTCAAAGTCCCTGTGGTTTCTCCAAATGAACTCTGCCTTTAAGGACACAGTCATTGAGGGATTCAAATGAAAGTGAATTTGACAGCCAACCCTGTTCCTCCCGTTCTTACTTAACATTAGTCTGTGCCAGCAACGTATTAAGCATTTAGCAGTTTTGCTTAAAGCACCAACGCATAATTTACTCAACACGTCATTGTAGCTAACAGGAATATGAACCCAGCAAACCCAAGCTAATGAAGGCTGAGACAAACAAGACAGGGTCCACAGGCAAACACTTAAAAGAATAATGTGATGCTGTACTTGCCAAAGAAAGTGAGACTGCCCTACACCTTTACAATTCTGTCCTCTGATTATAGACAAGGACTTGATGGGGACTGTGGGGGTGCCAGCGTCTGGAATGAGAGCATCACCAATAATACTCCCTCATCCGAGAACCTTGTCAGGGAGGTCCCCTCCAAACTGAGGGAGGCGCTCATCAGTTCAACGCCCCGGAGACACCTCGATTCCTGACGTCAGATCCCAAGTGGGTGTCATACAAGACTTGGGCAGGAGACAAGGTCACTGCAGGTAAGTCATAGCCGTTGTGTTGCTTTTTCAGCTGAAAAAGATTTTGATCCCATCTGTAGGTGCACAGATGTTTACACAGCTGGTACTGGGTGGGGCTTTGGTGGGTTTGTCCTGATTGGTCAAACAAGTGCATAAACCTTAAAGTCAGCAACATTTTTTTGATCATATTCACCGAAGCCGACACTATGCTCCGATAGAACAACATAAATCATCCGGTTTTAGAGAAAACAGCGCCCAGATCATCCTGTCCAATCAGCACGCAGGGCTGTGTTTGTGCACACACAGAGCCCCTCTCCCCTCGGGTCGTACCACTATCACAGGGGGGAGGCGGAGGGAAGTAGCAACAATCTTCCAATTCCTCAGTTAAAATCCAAAAACAAGGAGGTTCAAAACAACCAAGGAAAATAAAACACTGGTGGAAAATAAGGAAAAAAAGAAAGATTGCGACGGTGCCCGTGATAAAACCAGAGTGAACATCGGACCTGCGTTTCTAAGGTGGCGTGATCTTTCAAAGGGCACGAAGTCAAGGGGAAGGAGCTCGGTGGTCGTGGGGGAGGAGGGTGAGAGTTGTAAACATTCAAAATCTGACAGAGTGCCCTCTGAGGTAAGATCAAGAAAATATCAAAAGACGGCCTCGCACTTAATGCCATATGCTGGGATATTATGTATCTGTTCATTTTTGTATTCATTGTGTACACACAGAGCTATATATATACAACATGTGTTCTGAATAGTATGGATATTGGTCAAAGTCCCCATGTCGGGCTAAATGAACAAGTAAAGTAACAGACAAGTGCAAAAATTATATAATATAGAAATATTTGTGAGCAGATCGACTGAAGAAGCAGGAGACCTTCAATGACTCAGCTTGGATTCAAGTAGAGTTGCATAAGAGCAAAGCGATACACAGAATGCAGTCACAAGTGCTTAATCTACCTTTAATTCTGAAGATTTGCACTTTTTGAAGTATTTAACCTATACTGGGTGACGTATAGCAATAGGAAATACCAAATATGGTAATGTGGTGCCCTGTTGTGGGGGACAAATAGCCCCCACGCCTATCTCTTGAGGAGATAGGCGTGGTCTTTTGGGGGGCAATTGAGTATGTGTAATATCCAGATGATGAACAATTGCTTGTATATATCTGCTGAATACACCTGTTCAGCCTCATTTCAGTAATTTTATCAGTGTTAATAATACAGTAGTTACAGCAATTTCTCTGTTAATTCAGTGGAAGTGATTTATTTATTTTTTGTTTTATTTCACATTGAAGTCCACAGTAAAACTCATCTGGTATTAAAGTTCATGGAGTTATAGTCAGGTCCTTGTGTATTTTTTCCTGATGCCCCACAGTGATCACATCTATTCCAGACATGATTTAAAAGTCTTCATAACAGCATGAAAGCAAGCCTTTATGAAGCTGACAAAGACATTTAAAAAATACATTATAGATATAGATTATAGATAATCTCTCTAACTCTGTCGTTTTTGCCATTTCTTCATGAATCCTATCCACTCCGCTGTACACTGCTGGTATTTCAAGCCCATGAGAGGAGGGTCCTTTTTAATTGATTGTTGTATGCTCGGCATTTAATGCAGAAGAAAGCCTGGGCCATGATCAAGGGAACTATAACTGCTCATTAAATTGTGTAATAGCACAAGATGTCCACAGGGGAAAGACATAAACCATCACCTCATTATTTCCTCTGCACACCTTTGCTTGTGTGAAACGGTGCTGTCCACAGCAGCGTAAATGCAGAAAAAGCCCACGAGATCAGACTGTCTGCTCTGTTCTCAGCTGCCTTGACAGATGTCAGCATGTGAACGATTGTCCTTGGGTAAACCTCCAGCGGGTTGGGGGATATGTGGCAATGTATGATGTAAGCTCTAGGAAACGAAGAGTCCTTGAGAGAGTTTGAGGCTTTATTTGAAAAACTTGTCATGTTTTCTTGTGATCGACCAATGCTGGTGTAGTGAACATTCAAGAGGCAAATATCAATGCCTTAATCAAACCAGCGTGTATCAAAAGTAATGTTAAATCACTTAATTTTTACAATACAAGGGTTTTTCAGCAGAGTTGTAGTGGTTAAGTCAATATTATTGTGTGACATTTAGGGAGTAGACGCCAAAGATGTTTATTTTATATTTTATATTTGCATGTATCGCCTACAGTATGTTGTATTAACTGTATAAACAACAGCAATGGCACATTTTCACTCCAGGCACACTACTCCAGCTTGAGTTGGCGTTATGGCTGTTTGAGCAGAGGACATTACATTTCTGTAGGAATGTTCATACAGCTGAAAACATCTGAAACGTATTCGGCACAAATGTTCCCTTCATACCTTTTATTGTCATACCATTTCTGTTAAAGAAAAATCTTATCCAACAGTCTGGGTTGTGCACATTTATGGATTCAATATTTCAATCAGGTTTTAAATGTATTACCTTCGCAGTAACTGCCTAAAAGGATTTCACAGGCTGGCATTGGACATGGAAACAATATCACAGGAAAAAACCTCTGAAATCACCTGCAGACACCTCGGGCGTGACAACTAAATAAGCCATTCTAAAGCTAAAAACCAAAACACACAAATCTGTGATGAGTGAAGAAACAAGTTAACATCAAAATTGCAAAAGGAAGATTCAACATGACAGCATAGCAGGTCAGAAAATGAACAGTACTAAGTAGATAGGAACAAACATAAATAGTTATAATTTCTGATGAGGTCACAGCACTAACATTCTCCTGAACAACATCACCAGTGTAATGACTACACAGGCTGGCAGGAGAAAGACCTTTTGCATGCATCACCAAGGAGCTGCTGCGGTGACCAAAGATTCAATGGCAGCATCTGCATCCACTGCCAAGCAGCAGCCTCGGTGTCAGACATCTGGTAGAGGGAGAGAAATAGACAGCACAGGCAGACGTGTTCAGCCCTGCAGACAGTCAGTGAATGTAGAAACACAGCAGCAGGGAAGACGCTTACAGTCAAAGGGGTTCAAACTGGCGCTGTCTTTTTGAATTATGCCTACCTGTAATCATCACGTCCTTACCTCCTTATTTGAGGCATCGGCGCTCCGCTGCACTAAAATTAGTATTAGTCATTACTTATATTGACCTTTTTAGCTTCCGCCAGCACATCTTGTGCCTCACTGCAGGAAGCTGCTGGAGTTATGCATATATCAGACTGTGCGTATGCCACTCCGTCTGTCTATCAGACAGGTATATTGACTTTCATTCACAGGACATATCTTCCCGTTTGCTCAGGATAAATGTTAGAGCTATGACTATGCGTGACTGATGCTGTAGATCTCCCTCAAAACTAAAAAACTAAAGCAAATAACCCCCCCTCCCCCCTCCTGGAGCAAGCCAGGCCAGGTACTGTCAGTGGGATATTCACATCTCTATTACAACTGGCAGGCCACGACACATCTCAGCCAGATAGCCTGACTGCTATTTACACCTACTCACATCCTACATGCTGTATTTCTGACAGCTAGACCTGTTCCACCTCCCGCTACCTCCATTTCTTGGAGAAAATATGTGTACAGACTTACAGTATGCATCATCTGTAATTGTGTCCCAGTTCGTGTCATCCTTTGGAGCCTTGACAAAGGCAGCCCACACCGTCACTGTTGGCAAGGCCATCAATAAATCGGTTCATATAACAGGTGTATGATACTTTACGTTCCCACACAGACATCGACAAGAACCATTCCTACATGTGTACGGGTCAAACAGGCTTTGTTTAGTCTTAGCAATTCACAATTCAAACTGGAAATATATGGCTTGGTGATCTGGCGTCACTGTCAAATTACTTCTAAAGTGTCCACCAGACTCAGTTTATGAAGAAATTGATCCAGAAAATGAGTTATGCAATTGGGAATCAGGTTGAATTTCACATCTACAAAACTTTCGATAGATGAGGTTTTCAAAGGGCGGTGAGGTATTTCACTTACTGAACATGGCTGTGCTTGCCACCATGGATAGCTACTGCTGATATTACTACCAACACCAAAGGCAGATGGAACCCAAGAGAAAAAATTGCTTTAACAGAAGCCTATTGAGGCAGTTTTTTCTCGCCGATGTACCGATGTACCGCTGTAACGCTGTAACGCTTTCTCCTGGTGATGTCGAGACTTTGAAAATCATGTGCATGTTCTAGTCCTGCTCTATGTGTGAAATGTCCTGAGATAACTTTTGTTGTGATATGACACTACAGATAAAATTTAATTGAAATTGAATTGAATATCTGACTGAATCTGAATATCTTGTAAGACCATATAGCATTCAGGCACGAATTGTGCGAACACATGTGGACACAGGTTTCAGATACTGTATATACGGTATGACTCTTTTTTTAAGTAGTAACTTTTACGTACCGGTATGTATGTTTAACAATAGTAAATATATTTTAGATTCCAGACTATTAACAAAACAGAATGGTTTTTCCCTTCTTTTTTTTTACACATTTCTGTAAAAAACATTCTTACAGTGGCCAGTTACATTAATATTAATTCATTTTAAATTTTAAATAATTTATTCAGTTTTTCAGTTGTTTTGTGAGAGAGCTCTGCTTCAATGGAGTCCCTTCCTCTCTTGATCAGGGAAGGCTTTGATTCAACCTTGATACATGTCCCTTCTATAAATACCCATGAATATGCAATAACAACACACCGTAGGCATGTCTCAGCACATGACATCCTATAGATGAAATGGATAAAGAGCTGGTGTTGCTGTGCATAATGCTGTCTCCTTATGACATCTTAATTAGTAGCATCTGCACTGGTCTACTAGGAAGTGTGTATGACAAACTCCCCAAGTCACCAGAGCCTACAGGGACTTGGTTCTAATGGCTGTTGACAATTTCTTATTCTGTGGCTGGACTCACTGCAGTCCTCCAAGGGTTGGTTCCCTCACGTACACGCCACCGGGTCAGACCATGACCCTGTCAAGCTTACCCACCTTGGAGATTAAACAGAAGGTGGACTAGGGGTTTGGCAACAATGGGAGTATTCTAGTTCCTGGGGGAGAGTGTAATCGGCTCAGGAGGTAAAGCGGGTTGGCTGGTAACCGCAAGATTGCCAGTTCGATCCCCGGCTCCTCCTAGCTGAGTGCCTGGTGTCCCTGAGCAAGACACCTCACCCCAATTGCTCCTGACGAGCTGGCTGTCGCCCTGCATGGTTGACTCCGCCGTCGGTGTGTGAATGTGTGAGTGAATGGGTGAATGTCATTCATTGCCGTAAAGCGCTTTGGAGAAAAGCGCTATATATAAATGAGGCCATTTAATCGTGTGTTTCATGTTAGTAAGTGTGTGTGTGTGTGTGTGTGTGTGTGTGTGTGTGTGTGTGTGTGTGTGTGCGTGCGTGCGTATGTCTGCAAATGGATAATTGCTTCCATGCAGCATCCCTGTGTTGTGTTTGTGTGTTCCTGTATGTTATTGCATGCATATTCCATGTGTTATAATGCATTACATGTGAATGTATTGCTCGTGCATGCATCCTGCGTGCACATGCAGGCAATAACAGGAACATTTGTACAGTAGCACCCCGACGTAATGTACGATTATCCCAAACATTACCATAAAGTGTGTTCAATACCTCAACTCCCTTATTTGTGATAGCTCTCATGGAGAGATATTGCTGATTCAACATCTGTAAGGCACAGATGTTGATTCTGAGGGACAGAATTGAATATGCAGATGTAGGATTGCATCACATTATAGAGGTATTGCTGTTATTATCTACCCTCTAGAGGAGGAAATACAACAAGCAACAACTATCTTCCTACTTACCTGCCCAAATACAGCACCCATCAATTTGAACTCACTAGAGAAATGAATATACTGTTTGCTTGCCTCCATGCAGCTTTTCATTCAGCATCACCCGCAGAGAGCAGGAGCTCAAGTGTGTAATATTACAATGACCACACAGTGATGGACGGACAGGACCGGCGCTTATTTTATAAACCTTAAAGTCAGCAACATTTTTTTGATCATATTCACCGAAGCCGACACTATACTCCGATAGAACAACATAAATCATCCGGTTTTAGAGAAAATCGACAGCGCCCAGATCATCCTGTCCAATCAGCACGCAGGGCTGTGTTTGTGCACACACAGAGCCCCTCTCCCCTCGGGTCGTACCACTATCACAGGGGGGAGGCGGAGGGAAGTAGCAACAATCTTCCAATTCCTCAGTTAAAATCCAAAAACAAGGAGGTTCAAAACAACCAAGGAAAATAAAACACCGGTGGAAAATAAGGAAAAAAAGAAAGATTGCGACGGTGCCCGTGATAAAACCAGAGTGAACATCGGACCTGCGTTTCAAAGGTGGCGTGATCTTTCAAAGGGCACGAAGTCAAGGGGAAGGAGCTCGGTGGTCGTGGGGGAGGAGGGTGAGAGTTGTAAACATTCAAAATCTGACAGAGTGCCCTCGATCCGCCGGACTTGCCGACTGGGACTTTAATGCCCATGCTTGTCTTCACCTCAATAAGAGAACATTCAGGCCGACACTTGTTTATTCATAAAGGTGTTGAGTCCAATTATTGTAGGAATACAATGTAATGTGTAATGTAACATTGATTAACATCCAGACACTCCCCGGCCATTTACTTTGTCACAAGGCTGTCTATCCAAAGTCCTCTTTAATCTGATCACTTCATGTGGATCGCAAGTGGATTCTCGTTCTTCCCGAGCCCCCACTATTCATGTTTTATTAATGTCATATGCTGTCGAACTGGGCTCTCCTAACGGACTCACCAAGTCATCCCTTTCCTTGTCACAAATCAAATTAGCCCAGGCTGTGATTAATCATCAGGCGGAGCACCCAGTGAAAGGGGGCTGGCACCTTATTAATTTCCTTAATTACATCTTGTATTAGGTTTCAGAATCGTCCTGTCTAATTATGCCGCCTTTGACTTCCAACTCTTTCAACCTGGCTACACAAATTATTTGTGCAACTAAGGGTATTTAAATGGATTTAATTTATAGGTGAGTGTGATTAATGTAATAAAGAGGGGGGTCGCTCAGATGGAAGGTTTTCAGTTGTTTCAGTTGCTTCACATTAAAAAGTCCGAGACAGACTCAGAAATTACACACCATGGCTGCATGGCTGAAATAGGTATTACATCAAGTTTGAGTTTGAGTCAGTATTACCAGAAATCCTTGGTTATCGTAACCTTCACTTTTGCTATATTAAAGTGAATGAATTGTGGTAATAACAGCAGAGATATCCTTAAATGTTTTTGGGCTAGATTTGAACAATAGGCTATTTTGCTGGATATTAAAAAAGGCCAAAATGATCTGCTTTAGACTCTGTATTATGTGTGACAAAACATCACGCTCTTAAAAATACCACGGCATCTTTTAAGGTGTAATTGCATTTTCTCTCATATGTACCCTGGGAAATAGCACTATATTGCTATTTAGTACGCAGTAAAACAAATACCCGCCTGCTGCAGCACAGACCTCTGCTTCCGGGCAGAGAAGAATTATGAATCAGACAAATGATCAACACATTTCATATGAGCTTGTGGATAGGCTCACAGAGCTTTGCTGCCACTGTCATTATTTGTGTTTAGAAGGCAATTCTGGAGGTGCTGAAATGAGAAAGAGAGATTATGTGGCTGAGTGCACACATCCTGCCCATGAATCATAGGAGAAGCCTGTGCTGTTTAATCAATGACACAGTCCAGGCATTCATTTACTAAGTTGTTCATTTGGGGAGCGAGTTTAAATAGTTTTGCAGTTCAGGAAAATGCACTGCCAGTGTTATATGAAATGAGAGCGGCGGCAGGGGAAATCCCCGTATTGGCCTGCAGTGTACTGTATCTGGGGATCACAGTTTCACTCCAGCTGAACCTTTCACAATAAAGCTTTGCATACTGAAAATGACTCCATGTATAAGACACAGGCCTCCTTTCATATGTACTAGATGGCTTCAGTGAAGCCGTTGCTGCTATGAGTGCATCTTATATTTACATAATGCTCACTCCAATGAATAATCAATAGCTATAGTCAGCTCAGCTCATACAGCAGAAAGGTGCAACCCCCTGACCTTCACTGTGTCACAATGACATCACGCTATATGGCAAATTATGGAAGTGAAATTAATGACAAGAAAAGATCATTTCTTATGTGAAATGCTCTGTACATTAGTCACAGCAGTTTCAAAGCTTAACGCAACAACGGTATGGACTAAAAATAACGGTTTGTATTTCAGTGCAGCTATTGCATTTGTGAGTTTGGAATAGATAATTAACATTGTGGCAGCCAACAGAAAATCTAATTAAAGAAAAAAAAACGAATGCTTCACAAGTCACCTGGTTGCCAAAGATGCCAATGATCTTTCTCTAATGGTGGCTTTGCAGAACTCCTGTATATTTGAAGAAGTTGTTCTTGGCAGCTCTGATGTAAAGGACTTCAGGGACATTGGATACTCTCTTGTATGTGGATGAGTGTAACGAGTTGTGACTGTGAAAGTGCCACAAGTATACTTGGGATATGAACTTATTTGAGATAATAATGAGACGTCTTAGTGGAATGCATCAATCTGGAGGGCTGTCAAACATTTCTCCCTAATAGATCCATGAGGGACAAAGACTGAACAGGGCACTCTTTGTTTAGCATTCGGTTTTGCATTGATTCTTATGCATCCATGTGCTTAGAAATACTTCTGTGACTAGGCTTCATAATAGGCCATTCTATTTAAAGCCACTCATGTGTAGATATCGAGTAAGAAAGGACAAGTTATGTATAGAGCTGCTGCGATATAATTTAATGACATGGGTATTTGCACTCCTTCAGACCGCAACGTGATGCATAGCATTTGGTTCTAACAAAGCCATTTGCCCCAGCAGGATTCTTTATGTGGTCCGTCTGTCTGGCTGCACTCATCAATGTGGCCTGACAAATAAAATGCATTGTGCTGATGGCTCAGGCAGAAGTATCTCACTTCCAATGTGGATCAATGGCCATCGCCTTGAGACACAGACACCATTCTATTTGGGATGATAGCTTGGGGAAAAACAAGATGGGGAAGGTAATACAAAATAGAAATACCCTGGACAGTCATACCCAGGCACTGTCATGGGAATAACATCTAAATTGATTTCTTCACAATGCTCATGTTAACATTCTTTTTGAGCAGCAAGGCTTTCTATACTGGCTACTTAGATAAAGGTATGTGTTCAGCCCCTTTACGTGCTTGTGTCTTTGCTTTTTGCCCAGGTGTGGTGATTTGCTAAACAGCGTAGGCTGCTTTGTGTTATATGCATTTTTGAACCTGGATAGGACATTATAATAATTCACACTAAATTCTGGTTTTGCAGCCTCACTTAGACTTGCAATACAACAGCAGGTCACACATGTTTGTCTCTAAAGCTTATGCAAGGAAATGCCTGCTTGTATTCTTGGCACTCTATGGAGTGCAAGCGTGGCACCTAGATGTCACCCGCCTAAGTGAAACAATAGTGGTGAATCTAAATGAGGCATGCTTGGCCCTCCAGGGTAGCACTATCTCTCTCTATCTCCTGGTCCAAAGACTGTGTCCTTCACAGTCCCAAATTGCTTGCCCTTGTGCCTCTCATTTGCATACCAGAGAGTGAAGCAGCTCATTGGCTGAGTGTGGAGTTGGGAAAAGCGGTTCCATCCTGCACCCATTAGACAATCACCTTTACCATTAACCCGCACTAAAGACTCTGCTGAGAGCTGGTTCCAACTCTACTGCATAACTGTATTAATATGCAATTAATTCATTTTGCATTGATAAAATAAATAAGCCACTACAATTTAGCATGGGGAACTGCTAAAATGTTTATCAGAATCAATGTACTAATTGCATTTGAGTAAAACAGGGAACCTATTTTTTGTAGACCAAAATGAAAGGAGTGCTCCAACACTCTGAAGCCTCTCAAGTGGTGTCACTTCTTTTTTCTCAAATGAATTTGCAGACCTGTAGGGTAGATGAGACAGAGCCAGGAACGAATGAACACAGACATTCATCTCAACAGTGTATGTGTGGAAAAATGTGAATGCTTAAAACTCATTAAAGGAGACTAAGATTAATAAAAAATAGATAAATAAGGCAGCAGTATATGACATTCAAGATATCGTGGAGTCGACCTGAGCAGAGAATGAAGGTGCCCTCCCTCTGTATGTGTTGTTATCTGAGCTTCTCGTTGCATTTGTGACATAATCGTAGAGCTTGAAAGCCACTAAGGGGGTTTGCCGAGAAAATCAGTAGGACTCATAATCAGTCTTGCCAGATCGAGTTTGTTTATGCCCGGTTTGGCTGAGAAAAATAGAGTTGGATTGGTAGATGAAATGTTGGGCTGATGTTTGTTCAACATTCAGCAGGTTTTTTGAAAAAAATATCACCAAACAAGCTTTTTAAGGTCAAAAACACAAATACATAATTCAGGTATATTTAATTGTGTACATTCACTCATATTATTGACTTGTTTAATGTGAGAATTATTTGAAGCTACTTATCTTGACCTCATCATTGACATTACCTTGAACTGACTGCACCATCTGTGATACATCTATTATCCATTTTTCAGTTATTTGTTAAGTTTTTTCCTCCGGTTTCTAGCAAGGTTATGATTTGGGCTGGAAGTTGTCGATCTGATCTGGCAACACCGAACGCCTCGGCGCCACTCTGCGCACTTCAAAGAGGACGGGGCGGGTATAGAGTGCCGAAGCGGAAGCAGGAAGTAACGGCGCCATGGGTCCTTTCGGAGCGAAAAAAATGAATGGTGTTCAATGGACGGAAAATAATTATTATCTGATCCCCCGGTCGTTATGCCTTGGATTACACAAATGTTGTTTATAGGCTTAAATTATAATTTTCCATGTCAAGAGTTTGACCGTTTATTGTGCAATTCTTCAGTTAAAATTCATTGAGAAAACACAATGATAAAGACTACATGTTGTGTCGCGTATGTGACGTCACGTCATCGCCCTTTTCCCTCCCTCGGCTCTCCACATGACCCGACTTATAGTGGTTCTCCCCCCTTTCGATACTTTTATTCTGCCCTTGGAAAAAAGCGGTGAAGTGGAGCAGAGAAACAGCCATCTCGGCGGACTTCGGACTCGGCGGGTGGTGACGTATATCATTCGCGACGAGAACAGCGAGGAGCTGTAGTTCACAAAGCGGCTCACACAAAACCTAACTTTATCAAAACTCTTCGCGCTTAATTGTCGTCTTCTTTGCGTGAAAAATTTTCTTTAAATATCACAAAGAACATATGTGAAATCCATGGCACAATTCAAACGGGACCAGAAAATAATTTGTATCTACCCATTGAATCGCATTGATATTTTTTTGCTTTTGAGGACCCATGTCCCGGAAATGGAGGGGCGGGACTTCACCACTCTATTCGGCAGCGGTCAGTTTAACCGCTGCGGTCAGGGCGGACATTTTTGTTTCTTAAACAACCGCGTCGGTACTCGTGGCAGCGGCTAAGATTGCATGGATTTGTCAAAAGGAGTGGAACGAGAAGAGGGACTAACTACGCTAACGTTATGTAGCTACGAAAAGAATAACTAACTTCGCTAACGTCATATACGTCATGTAGCTACAAAGAGGAGGGCTAACTTCGCTAACGTCAGAAAAAAAAAAACTTCGCTAACGTCATGAAGCTACAAAGAGGAGGGCTTACTTCGCTAACGTCATGTAGCTACAAAGAGGAGGGCTAACTTCGCTAACGTCATGTAGCTACAAAGTGGAGGGCTAACTTCGCTAACGTCATGTAGCTACAAAGAGGAGGACTAACTTCGCTAACGCCATGTAGCTACAAAGAGGAGGGCTAACTTCGCTAACGTCATGTAGCTTGAAAGAGGAGGACTAACTTCGATAACATCATGTGGCTACGAAGTGCGGGATGTAAAGGACGTCCTTTAATTAGACGTTTGATGATAAAATCCTTTCATCTAAAATCTGATTCATTTACATTTACATTTAGGTCATTTAGCAGACGCTTTTGTCCAAAGCGACTTACAATAAGTACATTTGTCAAAAGAAGGAAACAAAGAAACCACGACGTATCATTGCCGATAAAGTAAGAGCTAAAAATAGAACAAGTGTTAGGTCCTCATCTGAGTAAAGTAGTACTTCAAGAGCAACAGTGCTAAGATCAGAGTGCTATAGGTAAGGTTTTTTTTTTTTTTTTTTGGGGGGGGGGGGGGGTGTCGAGGGAGGGTGCTAGTGGGTCATGCTATGTAGAGTCAAGGTGAAGTCTGAACAGGTGAGTCTTGAGCCTTTTTCGGAAGATGGCAAATGACTCTGCTGTCCTGACATTGGTCGGGAGTTCGTTCCACCACTGAGGCGCCAGAACGGAGAAGAGTCTGGACTTTGCTGAGCGACATTTGCTTGATTTCAGCGATGGTGGTACCAGCCGGCCAGCTGAAGTAGAAGAGCGAAGTGCTCGCTTCGGGGCATGAGGTTTGACCAGTGTTTGAAGGTAGAAGGGTGCCGTTCCATTGATGGCCCTGAAGGCCAGTGTCATCGTCTTGAATTGGATGCGTGCTGCAACAGGGAGCCAGTGGAGGTCACGGAGGAGGGGGGTCACGTGGGAGAATTTGGGTAGATTGAAGATAAGGCGTGCTGCGGCATTCTGGATACGCTGTAATGGTTTAATCGCAGAGGCCGGGAGTCCGGCCAGGAGAGAGTTGCAGTAGTCAAGGCGGGAGATGACCAGTGCTTGGACCAAGAGCTGCGTTGCATCCTTTGTGAGGAGGGTCCGAATCCTGCGGTGGGATTATACTGTTCACAAACTACGGTGGCCCAGAGGTGTCAGGCCAAATACAAAAGCTACAACACAAATACAAAAGCTACAACACAAATACAAAAGCTACAACACAAATACAAAAGCAGCAACACAAATACAAAAGCCGCAACACAAATACAAAAGCCACAACACAAATACAAAAGCCGCAACACAAATACAAAAGCCGTAACACAAATACAAAAGCCGTAACACAAATACAAAAGCTACAACACAAATACAAAAGCTACAACACAAATACAAAAGCCGCAACACGAATACAAAAACAACAATGGAAGTGACCTCAAGCACATCTCATACTACTTTTTTTTTTAACTTTATTGACATCTCGTCCTCATCTTCTCTCACATAACTGAATCGATTTCAGTTCTAGCTCCCGTTTAATGGACATTACTTATCAAAATATAAAGCATAATTAGTATTACGCTTAATTCAATATTTCAAAATATTTTTGTATTATTGTCAAATGTTTTCTACCGTTTTTATGCGCGCTCTCACGCTTTCGCTTTCTTCCTCTTACCTGAGTAGCTGCTTTCCCTCGCCATATATCGCGACTATTAAGCAGCTTTTATCGATCATTAATGTTCATAGATTGTATTATTCCTCTGACCACGGAACACCAGCACCTTCACCGCGGAGACGACGGAGGAAATCGGCCGTCGGAGGAGCTACATTATTCACATACATGGAATTTGGATTTCCCTCTGAAGTAAGTAATAGCACGAATCTGGTTTAAGTTATTTGATTATCAATAGACAGGCATATGCATGCATAAACAAAATCAACAGACATGTTGGTTAATAAAAGCCGTTTTCATATCATGTATGAGTTTGGTGGGATAAAAAAAACAAGTAGTGGGCTATTAGTGAACAATTTATTCGACAAATAATCCATGTTATAAATTAACAGGCAAACATTCAGAATAAATGTAATATCTTGTGTTTTCTGTTACAGGTTGGTGCCAGAGGGCTGTACTGCAGGTCAATACTCATGTTCCCCCGCTGGGGGAGGGGATTTAAGGAAGGACCTCCGTTTTTCAAGGCGTTCCAAGGAGAACCTCGTCCACTGCTTACTAACAGAACATACCTTACATATAGTTTACATTCTTTCTCCGGTGGCTGAGGAAGTTTAAGGTCTCCCCCTCCATCCTGAGGACCTTCTACTCTGCAGCCATTGAGAGCATCCTCACAGGTTGTACCTCAGCCTGCTATGGAAGCTGCACTGCACGGGACCGAGCTGCATTGCAGAGGGTATCAAGGCATCCCTCACCACGCTGGAGGAAACGTACAGCAAGAGGGTGAGGCTGAGAGCCAGCAAAATCGGGCCTGAGGCCTCTCACCCAAATGCTGGCCTCTTTACCCTGCTGCAGTCGGGCAGACGCCAACACTGCATAAAGGCCAGGACAGACACTGAGGAAGAGCTTTTCCCACAGGCAGTCAGACGTCTCCATGATGGACTTTAATTGCAACTTTATGCACTTAAAAAAAAACACACACAAAAAAAAAACACCTGCACTTTTAAGTCATTTTTTATACTATACTTTTTTTTATCAACTATTTCTCTAGCATTCACTGTATGTAAAGAATGCTGTTTTTTTACAAAACATGTGATCAATAAAACTTGAAGAAAAAAAACAGATGGGTTCCATGTCGATATTTGATGGGGGTGACTGTAACAAAGCCAACAAGCCACTTCAGCAGTCCTGGTACATCCTCAGAGACTCCAGCAGTCCTGGGACATCCTCAGAGGCTCGCAGCTGCAGTGTCTGCTCCAAATGTCGAGATCCCTGTGTTGCAGGAACATGATTATTGTTGGGGTTTTATTTTTGTTTATCAGTGGTGCAGTTTATAAGTAATACCACACAGTAGAAGTTCTTACAGACGAATGTTTCCTATTAAATGTTTTAGGGATATATCTGATGATCTGTACAAATCTAAATAATAAATATCTGAATATATATATGATTGTTGACTCATGTTTTAGGCCTGCAGGTCTATTTCCCTCCTACTCTGGAGGAGAGTCCCTGCTGCAGTAGTTGGCATCATGGCTGAGGAGATGGGGTGTGGTGGGGTAATAGCAGGTCTTTGCTCCATCATCTCATCCATGACAACAAACACTTCCAGTGTGCAGCAGTGACCTCTCCTCCCTCAGTGCTGACACCTTCAGTTCCTATAAACAACATATACATACATACAAACACTTATCGTAATCATTGTTTAGATCAACTATTCACCACTAGTCATATATTATAATATGTACTGTAATACTGTACCACATGGGATCAACTTAATGGACTCTGATGTTTTAACACATTGTTGATATTACCCAGCACTGACTTTGCCTGGTTATTTATAAGAAAGACAACATCATCTGGTTTATTTTATGCTTCACATCAAGCATGTAGAGTTCAATACTTTAAACTGCTTCCAACTCACCTTGTATTTCTGCTTGAGGGTCTCCCACTTCTTCTAAGCTCATCCAGCTCCACCTTCCCTCCACCCCTGTTCTTTAGAAACATCCTATATGAAGAACAGTACATAGAAAAGTGTTACAGTTCATTAATGTTTTTTTGCTGTTCAACAGAACGTTTCATGTAGACATCTCAGGAGAGCAGTACATCTCCCGTCTATATACGCTGGTGTTCAACCTTATATCATTGAGTAGCTAAATATGCACCAGTAGTACTTAAGCCCTGCATATGAGAATTATAACATTTAATACCACATTTTCTTAAGTGAAGCGTCTCAGAGCAGCATCCCTTCTGCCGGTGAACTTCTCCTCATCGTTCCCTCCACCGGATGAGGCGCTCGGTGTGTGCATCCGTCCCTTTAACGAACAACGATGCGCCGCGTTATTAACCACCGTTAGTAAATATATTATCACATTTTCACATAAGCACCATCTTCTTAGATAACGTAGGTAAAAACGGCACATTTGCTGCTTGCTTACGCTCACTAACCTCTGTGGTAAATTAGCTTCATTGAGCTAGCCGGCTAGCAGGACCTTCGATTCGTAACGTTAACGTACAATTCCAACAACAATAAAGTAACGTTCATTATCAAAACGATTTAAAAGTCAGCTGGAAACATAAAATCATGTTACAGTATACTTACATGTGTACGCGGTTTGTTGCTGACTGTCACCAGAATCACCGCAATCGTCCGCCATTATCCAAAACTTTTCAGAAGTCAGATGAGCCGCAATGCATTTTGGGAAGTTGAGTTTATCCGTGTTTTAGTTCACTTCCGTTGTGGCTTTTGTATTAGTGTTACGGCTTTTGTATTTGTGTTGCAGCTTTTGTATTTGTGTTGTGGGCCACCGTAACAAACAGTCCAAGCAATGACGCCTGTACAGTTTGACAGACAAGTGATCTATCTGCAGTCGACTACCACCAAACTTCTGAAGCTGGTCTTAAGTAGACCTTCTACCATCTGTGGAGAGGACCTTTCAGAGATAAAGACAATGGAGCTCATATTTCCATTGAAAGATTTATGAAACTGGGGAATGCACCTAACAAGAGAGGCCCATGGACTATCTCGACAAATAAAGTAAGTGCTGTGTGTGTATGTGTATATGTCTATATATATATATATATATATATATATATATATATATATATATATATATGTATATGTCTATATATAGAAACACGCATACATACTATTTTGCTCTGATGATACCATTATTCCTTTCTCCATCCTGGTGCGCCGTCGCCAGACGCTCATTCTGTATAGGCCACTTTTGGGCATTTTGATTGAGCAAATAAGCTGTTTTCTACTGGTGCGCTGGCATCCAGATTTCCCTCTTTACCCCTAATCCATGGTGCGCCGACGCCAGACCCATTGTGTATGGCTATGGGTTTGTGTGTAATCTGTTTTCTACTGATTTGCTGACACAAAATTCTCTCTCTCTCTCTGCTGAATTGATGTAGACTATAGTGTATGTATTCTTGCATGATGTGGACACATCCATATGCCACACTGATGGGTCACGGCCTTCCCAGGCAAATATTTCACCACACGTCGCTGCTTAAACTGGCAATTGTGGGAGTCATCAGTCACATGGGATAAAATGTGTGTTGTAATATAAATAACGTGATACCACTTGAGTGTTATGATACAGCGCTGTTGGTTAGAATATACCCATGTTTCAGAATAAAATTATAGATTTAGAGACTCCGGTAACTCGGGCCTAATGGGGAGTGAAAGACATATATTGCATGAACCCAGTGGCATGGCAGAACTTTTCAGCCAGTGTGTAGGCAAGACATGCTATAGTTTTCCTTATCCAAACTTTAAGTTCACTGCACATACTGTGTGTGGGCAGGTATGGACTGACGGCACAGTGCTTTGTCTCCGGCAGGCAGCCTGAAGGCCAGGCAGCTGTTCTGAACTCTCTATACAAACTTGGACAGACAACATGAAATTTCATCTGACCTCCACTAAAGGAGGCCAGTACACTCTGTTCCTGGTTATTATAATATCCGTGCATGTAACAAAGGTGCATATACGTGACTCAGGACTAACCCCCCCACCTGACCATCGACATTTCATTGTACAATGTATAGTGACAAGAAACGTTTTTCTATTTTTTCACTCTTACTTTAACGGCAACAACAAAAGCGTCTTCTGAATGCTGAATGTAAATGTAAATAAAAGCACCTTCTTCTATACACTAAAATATACACATTGTGTTTGTATACTCCCCTCAGGCTCGGCACAATGCATGATGAGCTTCTTTCTCTGCTTGATCCATCTCTGTTAAAATCCAGCTCTCCTGTCATTTTATCACAAGTGGAAAACAATTGAGAGCCTGTGTGTTGACGTCGATCCAGCTGTGTGGAGACACTGGTATGAAAAATGCTCCCTGTAACAGGAAAGTGTTAAGTTTGAAATCTCCCAGTGAGGCTGGTCTGTGACGTCATTGCTGTACCTTGTGAGGGCCAGTTGCTGCACTTTGGGTTGAAACATGAGGGGAGATAAGGTGAGGAAAATGGCAAAGCAGCAGAGAAATAAATTGTCATTATAGCAGCTGCTGACAATAAGACTGCCAAGTCATTTTTAGCTGACAAGTGTATTGGTGGTTGGCGGTCATGGCGCACTGTCTTGGGACTGTGACAGTGATGTATTGTGTACCCATCAGTCTGTGTGTTCATTTGCTACAAACAATGGCGAAGCGGCAGGCCACTGGTGTGTTTTGTTTTGTTGTTTGCAGTTTAGTTACAGACTTTGGAGAACGTGTATCCGCAGGCTGCTTTCTATCAACTTTATGATGACTTTGAAAAGTATAGCATCTTTATCACTTGCTAGTTAGTTTGTTAGCTGTAACTATCCTTAATGACATGTCCTTTTTCCCATTTCATATATATAGTGATTAAGAATTCAAGAATCTGCTCTGACATCATTACTTTTTATGACAAATGGGCCTCTGGCAACAATGCCCAAACAGCTATCATTGAGACCGAGTTTGAGTGTCATGATGATTTTGTGATGCTCTTAGTTGTCCAGCTCCCATGGATGTTAATTGTAAAGGCGACATTCAAAGTGACTCATGCCCATAATGACTATAATTATAGACCACAAAACCCCCCACAGGTAAGGAGTGTGCCCTTTCCACAGATTAGAGTTTGCTATTCAAAAATGATTAAAGAATATGAATGTGATAAAGTGCAAAGATGAGACAGCTGTGTCAAAGAGGAGCGGAGGCTCCTACGAAAAGCTCCTCTAGAGGCAACCAAGCATTTAACTCCTATATGCCGGGCAAAAGTTTGTGTTTGACTTGAGATACCCTTGGAAGTCTAATGCAAGTTTTAAACAACACACGCCGACATCTTCTGCACATGTCTTGGCTGCATGAACAAGATTGTCCTTGCTGTCAGGTGTTGATTAGCCATGCAGCGTGTTATGGACATGGCTGTCTCTGTGTCTCGGTGGGAGGTCGGCAGGACTTGATGGATGTCTCTCTTTTGAGATTGCACAGCACCGCGGAGAGGGAGGAGAACCTGGCCCCTGTTATCTATGCATGCTGTGTTCCTTTCTGCCCGGCCTAAAATGGAGCAGGACCTCCCTCCACAGCACGACTCCATCATTTCTGGATAGAGCCAAGGAGTGCATAAAAGAGAATAAGAAAAAGCACCTTCCATTTCTGATCCCAAAGCACCTTTTAAGCAAAAAAAATCCACTTAGAACTTGCATAAGTAGGGAGGGAGAAATCCCTTGATTTTCCACACAAGCATATCATTTGAGGATTATCTACTCAGTACATCACTGTGGGAAGCCTATGTCAAAGACTCTAGGTGCCCTGAAAATGCATGTGCAAGCATGGTAAAACAGAGAAATGCACACATACACTAGCATGCATTAATTTACAGCAACACAAAAGCACCCAGAGACCCTTTTTGTACACACACAAACTCGTTTTCTTTCCCACAAGCTCAATAAGACTGCAGGACATTGAGTCCTATTAGATGTGAGACAACAAAGATGGGAAGGGCTCATTGAGGAGGAAGAAATACGCTCTTGCTCCCTCTCTCTCTGCATATTCCTTCACGATTCTGGCAAGACCGCCGGGAGATTGATGTGTCTGTCTTTTTCATACCTTCTGTGACTGCTCAGTGAGGCGCCGGGCCGAAACTAGCCAAATTCCTAAATGATGAATGTACACTACTGGGTCCACTGGGAGAAGAAACGAATCTCATATCAGCCGAGAGAGGAGGTTGATATTGAAAATCATCTGGAATTTTGCCTGCCACGATATTGGAAATCTTTATTCTAATTGCATGAATGAATTGAATATGCTGTTCTGATAAATCCTCTGTGCCACAAAGGGAATTGCATAAATGAAGCATCACAGATTTGTGTCTCTCTCCCCATAAGTCATTTTCAAACTCGCCTTGTGCTGCTGTTGATTGCTTGTTTACTCAAGCAAAAACTGTTCACAATGTTAACATTTCATATAAATGTAACTCTGACAAGATCTTCCACCAACATATAACTACATATCACATTGTCATGGGAAGAAACAGTTTTCAAAAATATCAGTTACAACATCAAGGAATGGGAGACAGCATGTCAGTATAGAAAAGCATTTTTATTTCTCATAAGGCTGTCCTGTAATGTACTTATATCTACTGGGGGGGTAACTGTATGTTTCTCCATGGTGACTATATTTTCTCACTGTCATTTTGAATAAATCATCTCTCTCTGGCGTGCGAGAGGGAGATCTACACAGGAAACACAGTCAAGCAGTCACATATGACCACTTTCCACAACAGAAATAGACACTAACTGTCCCATTATGATCCAAGTTTTTCTGCTGCTGTCCTATGTCCCGACTGTATCTGGGTGGAAATCTCAGGGCTTGCTGTTTACTGCTGCTTGCGTTTTTGAGGCAGTTCTATACAGTGTTTTCCTCATCTTTACAGAAACTACAAGCATTTTCTGGCTTAACCAAGGACATTGCTGAATGACAAAAGTGACAAATACTTATTTTTATCAATCTGTTGTGCTTTTCCCAACGCAAGCATATACTGCAAATCGGTCCTATACACACCGTATTGGGACAACCGCCCTCTGGATAAGCATGTTCAGTGACTGAACAATAGTCCACCATGGGGCTCAAGCTCCTAATAGAGTCTTAAATATATTTTCAGCTTCTTGGATCTGTCATCTTATATGTGATGTATTTATATATGTATATATACACAAATTATCTTACATACAAAGGAAAGAAGTGCTCATGAATTTACATTGGGCATGCCCACGACTAAAAGTCAAAATGTCCATTGTGAAGGATGAAGGTGAGGTCGCGAGGACCCCAAAGCCTTTCAAAGATTCTTCATTTACTCAATATAGGCTGCAAGTGGTGTCCGTCACTGACGACGCAGTGTTTTTCAACCAAACCAGTGTTTTCATAGCGATGCCGTCCAGCTGTGGTAGGGAGTCAAACACAAATACCTTCCACATAGAAATAAAAGGATATCAAGGTGATTTACCTCCCTTTGCCTTCAGTTCTGGGGACCCCATATGTTCAGGTCCATGTAAGCTCCTAAAATGGTTTAACTTGAGTCGGGGTGAATGTCTTCAAATAATGTTTTTACAACCTCTAAATAACCCCTGCTAAGCTGTTTCAGTTTTTGAGGGGGAGACCGAGGGAGGGAGAGGGAGAGAGAGAGAGACAGAGAAGGAGAGAGAGAGTAGGTCGGAAACTGGCCACAGCTGTGTGGAAGAGGAGAGTCACCAACATGGGGCTCATTGATCAAACAGGAGATTAGTCTGGTTTCAAATCCTTGGCACCACACGAGCAAAGCTGTTTTATCTGGGTGGATATCCTTTCTGTGGTCCCAGGTAATCCAGTCAGTAGACGTGGATGATAATAGTTTTAGTCCATTCGGAAGGAAGAGAAAGGGTGGATGAAGGGAAGAGCCTGGCACGCAGCCCTGCAATGGGAACTCTCTGTTAGGTCCTGGGATGAATCTGCAACACAGAGGAGGAAGAGGAGAGGAGAGAAAACACACATACACTTAGATAGAACAAAGACATACAAGTGTGCGAGGATTAGACCCAGAGGAATTGCTGCGTTCGCGTGTTTCAAAAACAAGGGGAGTCTTTTGAACTGTGGAGGCTGTGTAGAGCCCCGTCTCACCTCCTGGTTCCCGCTGCTATGGAAAACAGACAGCTTAAATGCGAATAGCAGTGGCACCGGAATTGGGTGTGTATTTGGCATTTATAGGTACCAGAATATATACCAGGAGAGCTCTTTGTAAAAAAAAACCACCGTGATGTTTCCATGCTGTGTATGTGTGAGTCTCAGATTTATATTTTTTACTGTATTTCAGACGTTTTAGCCATGTCCCTGCCACCCCACTCTCCCTCATTTGCACCTTCAAACCAAGCCAGCCAATCACAACTGAAGAGTTTCCTCCAACACGAGAAAATGACTTTGGCTTTGCTAAATGGGATCAGGGCTCCCACTCTGTGACTGTGACCTGGACACATTTCAGTGGTACATTGTGCAACCTTGAGACTGCTATTGAATGTCCTGCTTTGAGGGCATTCTGCTCAACCTGAATAAAAAACGGTGTGCATGATGTCTACAACAGCTGACTTCATTTTCCTTCCTCTTGTAACAGTCCATGCTGCAAAATTATGTAATTGCTTTACAAAATACTGCTCAACTTTCATCACATTATCTTCCTGCTTTAATATTTTACAGTGAATAAATCTGAAGTTCCCTGAACAACGTGGGGCCAATTAGAAATCCCATAATCCTGTTCAACTAAGAAATACAGCCATGACATTTCCAACAGGCTTGGCAGGTGGTAGCCAGGTGTGTGGATTTGATTGTCAAGTGTGCTGCTTTGGGACTCTGTGAGCTGTAGAACATGACAAATCTCAGAGCTCCAATATGTTGGACATTCTGCCAAGAGAACCACATCATTTTATTGATCATTTTCTGCGGGTAAAATTATGTGCACCTGTAATCACCTACTATGCTTTGTGTGTTATTTTGAGATTATTCAGGAAACAATGAGCGAAGCAGGAGATTTAAGAAATTTAATTTCAAGTTTATCCGATATTCACTATATTAATCCCGATAATCATCAATATATGCTTTACACTACTTTAAAATGGCACTAAAACAATCTTGTATCACTTAACCTTACATTGAAGACATAAATACCGTAAACCCTATAATATTGGCCTGTATTCTATTCAATCTCGCTGTCGGTGGCGGTAAATAGTGGCCGGTCTCTAATGGAGGCCGGGGCTATTATTAGAACCAATGTTTTTCTGGGCAGGCCTCAACATTATGCTTGTAATAGTAACATGCAAGTACCACAGGGGCGCGATGTTTGCTAACGAATCCAAGCCATAGCTACGGCAGGGCTCTCAAGTTTTTAACTTAGTTCAGCGTGAGATTTTGGCTGAAGGTACGTGTCCACAGGCAGCGTTATTTCCACGCTTCCCATTCACTGTCTATATTAGAGGGTTTACGGTATGTAAGAAGCCATGCAATGCCTTCGGGTCGCAGCGAGTTTCCAGAGACGGGGCGCCGCCTTCCGCAAGCTCTTGAAAATCTTTTAAGCCCCCCACACACCGCCCAGACGTCCAACTGCCTTATCCGACTACTCTCCGCCCACTCTGTTGCCTCTCGTCTGACCCGTTCGGCAGAAAAGTTGCGTTGTACACACCGCTTCGACATGCTTCCGACAACACAGCAGCGTGTACGTTCTGCGCTTGCGCGAGATGCAATAAGCCTCCTTAACAGCGGGTGGCGCTAGTCTCGTGCCAGTTCTCCAAAACAGGAAAACAGGAAATGACGGAACGGAGTGCAGATAAAAACAATGCACACACAGTATTCGTTCGACTCGAGAAGACCTTTGTGGACTAAATACTTGGCATTTCTGGAAAGATGACTCTGGCTAGGGTGACACTCGCGTTGTGTGCTCTCGGGCTCATTATTTTACGAAGACGTCGTCTCAATAGGGAACGAGTAATACGGAGAAACCGCACCGTCACTTCCGCCCCGCCCACACACCGCCATTGGATACTCTGATTCGCTAGCACACCACACGCCAATCAGAGTATTCAATGGCTCAGACGTCCAACGGCCCACCTCCTCAGACTTCGCATGCGAAGTCTGATCAGACAACGTCCGCGCGGCTGCGAAAGCTTCAGACGCAGCTGTACACACCAAACATATGTGTTCCCGACCTCGTCAGAGCCTCTCCAAACGCTTCAGACGTCCAACGGTTGGGCCGGTGTGTTCCTGCCTTTAAACTGACCTTTGTCGATCTGAAATAAAGACAGATTCAGCAACTGCATAGCTTATTTCTCGCATAAAATGTTTTCAGAAACACATTTCGGTGAACTTTTTTCGTAAAATAAGAGAAAGTTTTTAAACGGGCCGCCATGTTGGTTTTAAATCCGGGAGCAGACAGGCCACCAGTGAAAGCGTTTGTCCATGAAGTTGCAGCCATAAAATGTGCGCGTGATTGTGTAAAGTAATAAATAGTGATTGATATTAGAGGATTTACGGTGTTTTTATTTGTATGCATCACAGATAGGACACACATTTTTCTTTAGCGTACGTCCTTTTTAGTGAACAATCTTAAATAAGGTCCCCCTGCAGGAATAAAGGATTGTTTTTTTCTTTTTTTCTACAATTCCTGTATTTTTTCTTCTATGTTTCTAATTCGCCAAGATTAACATATTGTTACGTATTGTTTTTTTTGTTATGTTGCATCCCATCCCTATTTTTTTAGTAAGTCATTTAGGTCATAAACCTGTTTCTTTGCCAATGGGGGTTGCACTTGTTTCACCATTTTAAATTAATTCAGTTAAGAATTTTCTAGGCTCAAGGTCATTTGCAGCTCTGCCTTTTCTCCTTATTCAAGATGAGTATGTTTTCAGACCTGTTTGCGAGGAGGGCCGTTGGTTCATATCTCATAAACCTGTTAAACGATTTCACATTTGATGTCTTTGCAAAGTCCTTGTAATGGTCAAGGAACAAGTATTTTTTGGCAGCAATTTCACTTCTGCACTAATTCCATTCCGATATAAATTGATTTATAAAGCACATTTGAATTATGATGTAGATGCAGATGGATATTTTCTGGATATTAGTAACATTTCTGTTACTAAAATAGCACATTTACAACATTGCACAGCTTTTGCAAATGAATGTGTGTACTCTGTGGGTCTATCTTGTTTGACGATACAGATGTGAGAGGTTTTTTTTTGTTGTAAAGAAAATTACAACAGTACTGATGAATATTCTCCCTTGCTGACTACATCATGCCTTTAGATAGTTGTAATGCAGATGTTCCTGTGAGTGCCCTTATCTGTACAGATTTGGTCTGTGCCCCCCCCCCCCCCCCCCCCCTATGATCTTTATACACACTAATCCTCCCGACTCATCCGTCCAGGTTTTGCACCTGTATCATCTACTGTACGCCAACATATACAAATGTCGGAGCAAAGAATGACCTGTCAGAACAAGAGCAGTAACAGGTTAGACATCCCGGCTCGCTCTCCATCTCAGATACAATCCACCAGAGGTTTGTTAGTGGGAGAAGAGAGGTTGTATGCAAATGCTATCATTTCAACCCAAGTGTGTGTGACCACAAGTGCCCTCTGTTCTCTTTTTGTCCTCTGTCGCTTCAAATGAACAGTGCAGCAGGTAGCAGCGGATTTCTCAAGGATTTCCTGCCTATCCCATCTTTGTTGGCAACTAAGCCGGCTGCATTCTAATTTGCTGGCCGCATTAAATTGCAATTTACTCAGACTTCAGTTAGTAAAAGCAGCCAAGGACAACTGCCTTACCACAATAATTTAGTGCAATCACAGCCTACCCTTTCCCCCACTCTTGTTTAGCGCTAAACAAATCAATCATGCCAGCTGAGAAACTTTCTACAAAACAGCACTAAAGAGCACCCTCTAAAAACAGAAGACTCCAGACAGCAAATTACATCAAGATCCATTTAATTTGACATTGACAATGAAAAAAGAATATGGGTATAAATGAATCAGTAGCACTCCTCCCCCTAAACCTGTATAAAATGTCTAGGGCATGACGATCTCACCGTTGTTGGTAGCTCAGACTACATCTGCATCAGTTAATGACTTCATACTTAAAAACAAGATGAACGCCTGTTCATCATGTGTGTATGTTTTTCATCATGATGACATCAAACCTGACTGAAGGAGAGGTGTTGTTCAAGCATGATGAAACAGATGATTTCTAGTTGAAGTAGAACTGTATGTGGCACGGCCGCTGTATTTTCAGTTCATTTTGATCAACTACATAGTGCAGTCTCCCGGTTTGACAAATTAGATGGTGATGTGTCTCCTGGCAGGTCACTTTTGCTCTGAAACTGTCTCACAGATGGGCTACATCCTGTCACAGAGTGCTATTCCTGCTTGAGAAAGTGCCCTCCGCTCCTTTTAATAAAGGACTCGTGGCTGCTTGAACAGCAACTAAATCATGTTGGACTAGTTGAATGGGACACTGTGAAGTGTGAACGAATCCCCTTGAGTTCGATGCTTAGCACTCACTAATCTGAACAATTACATATTCCATGGTAGAAATGCTGTGGCTTGATACAGCTAAAACCGCTACTCTACATGACTTATGTTGTAGTCTGAAATAACAAAAAAAAAAAACAACATTAAGATTCATTAAATGCCTGATGTGGGTTTTATGAAGACATTCTCGTCTCGATGACAAATTCATATCGAATTGAGCACAGTGAGTTTATCAAATGAGCATATTCCTCTCACTATTCTCAAAAGCAGGAGATAAGAGCAGAATAGGAGAAAATATGTTTTCATTACAGCCCACTCATTCTGCCTCTCTCTGTTAAGGTGTGTTATTGTTTGGAGGGAGGAGAATTGGATTGATCTATTTAGCGATTGGAGTGGTAGGGCCCTATATTAGCACGGTGCGGAAAACGTGGACGGAATCGCGGAATTTGAATGAATGAAAATAGTCAAAATCTGGATACAATTTATACACATCAGTGTTTTCTCCAAGTGTTTGTTACCGCACCTAAAGCCTAATGCTCTGTGTTTTGGTCTAGAGATAGTTCCGTCATTTCCGGTTTTCTTTTTTTTTGGGGGGCGACAATACAAATTAGCGCCGCCTGCTTTTATGGAGACATTATGTCCCGCGCAAGTGCTGAACGTACACTCAAGTCGGTAGTCGTGTGCGAGGCACTTTTTTGACCATGTTCGGGAGACGGGAGCCAACTGAACAGTCCGATTGCCTTTGCTGACGATGATCAGCCGTCGGCTACACACACACACACACATACACACAAAGTGATCGAAAACGTTTATTATAATGTTTCTCTGAGTTTTTTTAAACATAAGAATAACTCGACCCTCAAGAATCCATGTGTTGAGCAGCAGAATCTCTCATCAGAAACGCTCAGAATTGAACTGATTAACAACGGAAAGTGAAACATAAATAGCGGCGAGTGGAAAGACAGACATGCTGACACGGTAAAATTGGGGGCATACATATTTATGCACATTTGTCTCTCAATAACAAGGGATTCAAATTAGAACTACTAGAACGTTTCTTTAATTACATATTTAATTTCATATTGATTTATTGAATTTTGAGTCATCAACTACATGATTAGACTCCATTAAATGGAAAGAATGCTCTAAAATTTTAAAACAGAATTTAGAAAAAATTAAACTGAAACACGGAATTTGAGAAAAAAATATCATGGAATCTGGAAAAAATGTGCTTTCACAAATCAAAGGGCCTGCCTTGTCTGCTGCTACAGAACAAGCAATGAAGGGTTCCCTCTCTGAAAGACATGAAGAAAGAAAATATGGCTGTCAGGCTCTGACTTCACTTGACTCGTACATTTTAATGCCATATTTTAAATATTTTTTAATAAAAATTGGCGCTGAAATCTGTTTGCTGGGAAACGTGTGTGCAGTGCCTCATTGTGCTTCACTAACACTTTTCAGAGCAAAATGAAAACCTGCATGTGAAATAAAATGGCTGAGATTTAACAAACAAACAGACAAAAAAAGGCATGTTGTGTGCTTGCTGGCTTGTGACGGAACAAATACAAATGAGGCAATTTGGCTTGAGAGGCAGGTGAATGAGGAATGTTGATTTAAAAAAAAAAGAGAGCAGAGTGCAGGATAAAAGGCCTTTTCATGTAGCCTGCAGGCTATGCTGTGTGCTGATAGCTGCTTCAACAAGACCCTCCGAGGGGGATCAGGATATCAAGTGGCCTCTGATAAGAAGCCACACAACAAAAAGGGAAGATGACCTGCCCGGGGGTCTGATGTACACACACAAACACAGACATATCAAACACATCAAACATGTGCCTTCATACACAACTACGAGCACACATAGAGAGGAGCAAGTAGCATGTCACAGATTAGTGACTAATGGGATTGGCAGCCCGGTGTAAGGCCCTGTAATCAAGCCCACACAGTGTCTGATAGCAAAAACAGGACATGGAACAAAGGAGGCAATGAAAGGAAGAGAGACTGATCCTACCATTACACTGCTCACAGGCAGCAGCAGGGTTCTGCTAAGGGGTGGTCCTGGCTGTGTGTGTTTCAACAGTACACAGGAGTATGATGCTAAAGTACATGCATGTTTACTAATCTACGTATTGGCCGATGTATTTTACTACACGTGCTGCCGTTTATATGAAAATGCAGCAGATTTCTTCTTTATTTATGCGTGCGCTGCCTGTACTGGGTGATAAATATTTACAGTGGGTGGCGGTGCGTTCAGTATTTGTGTCACGCCTGCCTAATCATGCACAGCATGTAAACACACACTTGATTATTTCGCACTGAGTATTTGGGTTAATGAGAAGTCATTGAACATGAGTTGGTCCCACTCCTACCGCCCGACACTCAAGTGCATTACAGTGATGTGAGAGAGACGGGAAAACAGAAAGAAAGAACAGCTTGAGAAAAAGACTAACCTTTACAGAAGCAAGAATGCAGCTCAATTTCTGTTGACCCATCCTCTGCATTTTGCTTCCGGAAGCTAAAAAGGGGAGTATGGCTGGGTGTTCTGCAAAGAGAGGGTCAAGAAAAAAAGGACACGTGTGTATTGGTAAGCAGCTTCCGGCCTAACCTTTTGGCCCTCTTCTTTTAAGGTTTTGATAATAATCGACCAAAGCCATTTCACTCATAGAAATGTGTTAATGCTCCTCCATTGGTGTGCAGAAATGTACATTATTGGTGAATATAATCTTAAGAGATTAAAGAAGGTAATGATTTATGTAAAGACAATCATAATTTCAAGTTTACTTGCTTACTTAAGAATTATGCAAAGGACTGAATTGAGAATTAGAGATGCATTCTTTAGAGTGAATGAAGTACTACACGCCTTACCTTGACAGGATGAGACCCCAACATTTTGGGCTTGTGGTGGTTGTGAAGGGGTCCCGTGAAAGCTATGTGTCTATCTGCTGACATGCAAATCTGCAGAAAAACCTTGGGAAGCCCTGTGTGGTCTAACCTTCACTGGCTGTTCCCTCTTCCCATATCGTGATATTTGTCTCTGCTTCTATTCAAACTCATTGTTACCAAGTACTGAGAATACTAGGGGTTGCTGATTGCAAGCAGGTCAATTAAATGAATACAAATCGGGTGATCAACCTGTCACAGAGTGCTGGACTGCTGTCTTTGAGGACTTAACTCCCTTCATTATTTTTGCATGCCGCATCCAGAGTCAGTTTACAGAGCCGGAAGGCAGTGGAGAAGCAGAGTGGCAGTTAACTTTATCTCTGAGAGAAGTGTGGCCTGAGGCAGAGCCCACCTGTTTGTTTACTGACTGCTTTATGTTTGGTCTTTACTACTATGGACCCTTAGATAGGTTGCTTACACTATACAGAGTCCACCTTGTAATACAAAGGGTACAGATGTGCTGTGCTCTCTGAGTATTATCTATACAGTGTGACGTCCTTTTTACCCACAGGTTTGACACCGTTTGATTGTTATATGACTTCTTAATTATTAAGCAGGCAGTTGGCAGAAAAGAAAGCTTTCCTAAATCATTTAATCAAAAATATTCAAACACAGCGTATTGCCATTTCTAGTGATTTCTTCATTTCAAGTTGGTGTAGAGAGGTTGACTAGTCAAGTGAAATCTGTCTGGTGTTTGGGGGGATAGTGTGTGAAAATATGTGCTGCTGTGCACATGTGGATGTGTGCAGGTGTATGTATTAGGGCTGCAACAACTGATCTATTCACTGGATTAATATTGATTGTAAAAATAGTAGGCAACACATTTGATCATTGATTATTTGGGTGCACGGCAAGTTTTGTGGCGACATCTCTGTGGGTGATGAATGAGAGAAAATAACGCAATCTCCTTCTGTTCTCTGGAGTAGGCATTTTGAAAAGTGTCAGCGGTAGAGAAGAATAGTGGAGAAAAGGCCCAAGCTTACAGGTTAAAAACAAACTTAACTGACAGAATCACCTCAGTTTGTCATGGATCAATGTAGTCGGTGCCCCGGGCCCCTGATAAATTTAAAACTAATGCTTGATAAAACTGACTCTAAGATACATTGATGGACTTTTTGGAATATTTCATGCCATAAGTCAGAGAAGGACTACACTGAATCCCTTTATTTCACCACAATTGAAACTTTGAGTATTATCTGTTCAAATATAATAACAATAATCATCTTTAGTAATAGAGCACTGTTCAAAGTGCTTTACAATTTTTCCTGGACTCTGCTGGAGGTACTGTCCCAGTTTTGGGGTTACAGCCCAGAGTGCTCCGATTACCTCCTGTCCCTGGACTGATGCCTTTACTCTCCACATCTTTTCTAGCTCCTCTTTCAGGCCTTGCTATATTTCCTTGCTCCTCGTGTTCTTTCTTCCTGATGTTGCTGTCACTTGGGATAGCTACATCTATCACTACTGTTGTCTTCTGTTGTTTGTCCACCACCACAATGTCTGCTGAGTCATCACCAGTTTGTCAGTTGAGGTGTGAAAGTGCCGCAGGATCTTAGGTTGGTCATTCTCATCCACCTTTGGAGGTTTCTTGATGAAGGCTGTAAGTTTTGTGGAATGTATTCATGCGTGTGTCATAGGCTTTCTTGTAATCAATCCAGGCTGTGCGCAGGTTGGTCTGTCTGCTCTTACAGTCTCAAGTGACTGCTTTGTGAAGCAGAAGCTGGTGTTTGGCTCCTCTGATGTTGCTACCAACTCTTTTCTGAGCCCTACTCATGTATTGATCCATGTGCCTACTCATCTTAGCAGCAATGGTGCCTGACAGGTACTTCCATGGTGTGCAGAAGCAGATTATTGGCCAGTAGTTAGAAGGAATTGCTCCCTTCTGGGGGCTCTTCATGATTAGGACTGTCCGGCCTTGGGTTAACCACTCTGGGTGGGTCCCATCCATCAGCAGCTGGTTCATTTGTGCTGCCAGGCGTTCATGGAGTGCAGTTAGTTTTTTTTAGCCAATAGGGGTGGGTCATATCAGGGCCTGGTGCTGTCCAGCTCGTCATACATGACACCCTTTCTTGGTATCTGCCATTGTGCTGGTTACTGGGTCTTGTTCTGGATGGTTGCTGTGGTCTGCTCTCAGATCCAATAGCCTTTGAGCACTGGTGTTGTGTGCTGCCTTCATCTCCCATATGTGTATGCAGTATTGTAAAGTCTGTTTGTATATGTGTATATATATATTTTTTTATTTACAGCACTTTACAAGACTATCCGAAATCCTGCTTTTCCCCCGATCAATATTCAAAGTAATAATCGACATATTAATTGATTTATCAAAATCATCATTCTAGTTGCAGCCCTAGTGTGTATGTCTGGGTTATATGTGCATATAGAAAAACCATATGAATGTATTATTGATGTACGTGTGCAGGTCTGTGCATGCGTGGGAGGTCTCACTCTTGTAGTCTTGATTTTGTTCCCAGAAGAGCACATCCATCCAGAGTTGTCAGGCAGAGTCTTACACTCTTCTCCCTCCAGACATGGTTCCATCTCACACCACCATTTCCCAATGACAATGGATGCTGGGGAAGGTGAGCACAGATACATAATACAGCTGGTTAGTTTTTTACACAAGACATATTAGACACATCTGCGTACACATTGATGTATGTATGCACACAGAGATTCTAATACAAATATTGATGTTACTAATAAATGGAGGAGAAAGGAAGTGAAAGAAGAAAATAATATACATACAAATAAGAAAATAGTTTAAACTGAACTTTGTAACTTGTAATAGAAGTAAAATAAATAATAATAGCAACAATTCACAACATAAGGTAGGTAGAGTTTAAAGATTCATCACAAAAAGTTGCACATGCAGAAACCGCCTACGCTTACATATGTTGTGCAGCTTAACTATTTTGTGCAGCTGACCTTTTCTATTATTCTATTATGAGCAATTCCAGCCGAGAGTCTAAATGGATCTTTTCCCTCCTCTTTGGCCTCAGAGCGATTGTATCGTTGCTGCATGGGTACTTTTGCTGTCGACAATAATGTCTTATACCAACAGAAATTAATCATTTGTTTTGTTTTGATATAGCTACATTGCATGTAGGGGAGCAATCTTATTTTTAATCAAAACTAATTGCCTCTCATTAACATCAACTGAAATATTCCTCTAGCTATCTGACAAAAACTAATTTGTTCTCATCTTCTCATAAAGATCTCCCTCCCCCCTATCCTCATTCTGTGTGTGTGTGTGTGTGTGTGTGTGTGTGTGTGTATGTGTGTGTGTGTGTGTGTGTGCGTGTGTTTCTAAAAATAAATACATCTGGAAATAATTTACAGGTGTTAGATGATGGTGAAAAACACCTTTTGTGATGTGTGAGTCCATATGTTCAGTTAATCACATGAGGAAAACATGCTTTCCTGCTCTTCCACGCTCGTATGTGATGTATTTGAAATGAACGACTGTTGTAACAGAATTTTATCGAGCCAGTTAAAAAGCACTTTTCTTGTGTTTTATTCTTTTTGTTGAATCCAGACATCCTGCAGTGGGAACCTCTCTTTGAATAAAATCATAGGGCACAAATCTAAACCGTTTTTTGAATGTCAAGTTCTGATTCATTTATTAACCATGATGTGGGAAGAACTTTTTTTGTTTTTCACACTCCTCCATATGAGGTTTCTGACAGGAACGTGAAAAGCTCAAAGCAGTGTTACAGATGATAAATCCTCTTTTACCCCAAACAGAATTTTTTACAGCATATTCTCTATGTTTCCTGTTAACATCGCGAGGATATGGAGGTGATATGTCTGGGTGAATGCAATTAGTTAAACCATTTCATTCATTTCTTTTTGCAAACCCATCTTTTGGACCATTTGGAAAAATATCTTTTTCCCTCCGGCCAGTGTTGCCAAGGTTACAGGCCAACTAGCAATCAATTGAGGTATGAGCAACATGCCGTCTCCAACTGATGAAAGACGATGGTTAGAGCAGTCCCTCAAAGCACAGAGTGTGCTGCAGTTCTATGTGAACAGACCCCCCCCACACACACACACACACAGAGTATATAAATCTTTCATTGAGAAAGCACAAGTGATTGTGAATCAGTTTCACCTGCTTTGGTGGAAATGAAAGTATCAACAGGTCCAATGGAGAGGCAAAAGCAGGACGGACCCTAAAAAGGGAATGGTTTTTGATGTGACAGTGACAGTTGCTTCCCTCCGTATCTTGATTCTTATAGGTTTGTGTTCTGCTAGTGTCCGAAGTCATTACTTGTATAATGACACAGCCAGTCCAGCTCCTCCAGGATGGCACATCCATACGTGGGGTCACAAGAAGGTTTTTGAATTTTATGAATCGGAATTGTTTTTGGTGTATGTCCATTTCCTCATTTCTACAAATACCCAATATTTAGTGTGGATCCTATTCACTGTTTTATATATGAGACGCCTGGTATTTAATCAGTTCCACCGAGTGACTATGATGTGCCAACAGCGCCACTCTGTTCCACCCCTTCTTCTCACTACAGAACAAGGGGGGGATAGAGAAGTTGTTTTTCATTATATCACACTGTGGAGGATTTATATTCAACAATAGGAATGCAGAATCCACTTCAAATGGAAAATGGTGAAGTAATACCTGCAAAGCTAAAATCAATTCCTTCAAATGGAACCAGAGAGAAAGTAAGAAAAGGGAGAGACAGAGTAAGCAGCAGCAGAGCTGCTTTGCATAAAAGTTTACTGTACTGACTTCACCTTTCACCCTGTATGCCCTGAAATATGTGTGCATGAAGCGTAGACAATTTCTAAAAGGGGAGTCTAGGAAACGGCTCCATCATGGACCTGGGACCTATTTCATAGTATTATTTGTTGTTTTCATTATTTATTGCTATGATTCCTGCATAATCTTTTTAAATTAGGGACAAATTTTATTTGTGGAAAAAAAGAAAAAAAATCAAATGATGTTGCACTGCACTCATACGGCAGTTACTGCTGACGCTGTCCCAACCGACAGTGCAACACCAATTAACACGATCTTCGTACATTTCCATAAAGCAGGTGCTGTATACTGTCAAAAGATGACGGATGGGCTCAGAATAATCAGCAAGAAAGGACTGAAAGAGTGTTTCATTCAAGATGTTAGCCATATAGCTGGCTGGAGTCTTCAGCTTTGATGGACAAACAACCAAGAGTGGGGCTTGACTTGATTGAAAAACATGAAGCGATGGACCTTTTTACAAGTGCATCTGTCAGATCACAGGTGAGCGCACACTGTGATGGATTGAACGCGCTGACACGTCCCTGCCAGGTAGCAGAATGTTTGAACACCTTGACTGATGAGAAAGTGGAATGATTTCCGTCTGTGTCAAAATGGAGGCTCAATTAATAGTTCATGTTTTTTTTCTTTTTTTTTGGAGCAGCCTGCACAGCACTCAGTGGACTCAAACCATAGTAAAACGATGGCTTTCCTATGATGTCAAACGTAGTGTCTTGTTTTCTGATGAGTCACTTGAACCAGTCACATTAGGAAAGATCTGGAGCAGAAAAGCAATTTGGTCTTGAATTCTCATGCCATTTTAGTTTGGTTCAATTTACAGTTTTGGGTGCAGGATCCATGCTTCCACTAGTCACATCTTGATCAGTTTACATCAATGCTCTGATCACCCGGGTAATAACCAAATTTACAATTAATCAATCATTTATGCATTCTCATTATCATTCAAGTAAGCAAAAAGAGTTACAGTGAAGTGCTTTATTAAGAAAATACATCTATCCTAATGAGACAGAGGTATGAGTGCAAACATTGTACAATAGTGGTAAAGTATTGAAAAGGTCACGGGAGCATGAAGCAAATGAAGCAAGTGTGTAATTATAGCAGGACTGAGACTTGGATCACTGAACCCGGGGTCAGCTTCAGAGAGTCATTATCCTGCGTTTAATCCTCTTCTGAAAAGAGTGTCAAGGTTTGATTAGCAATTCAGGACATTTCTTTTGGCTTTGTAATCAAACGGCTGTTCTGGATTTCTGAAGTTGTAATGGCCACCTGCAGACTTGAAAAATCATTAGATTACTTTTTTTAAAAATTGAAATTCCTTCTTAAAAATGCCACAGGGAGTGTTTTCTACTTTCAATGATCTCAAATTCACTAAAACATACTGGTATCACTTTACATTAGTTAAGAAACAACTTCTATTGCATCACAAATATGTTTTTAATAAGATCTTCATGAATCATAAGGTCTAACTGCATCAAAAAAGAATTAATGCATTAAAAAGCTTTTCATATCTTGTATTTTCTTCTAAACCAAGCTCTGTTTTTCACTTCTCTAACATGATAGCAAGCTGGACAGCTTTTTTTTTTTTTTTACAATTATCCTGCTAAAAATTCACCTCAATCGATTATTGTGGAAAAAATCCTATATTGTCCCATCCCCAGTAAAAATTGCTACAACTAAAATATTTACTGTATGTGGTGTTGTGGTATTTGCTATAGATATGATTACAATGAAAAGTTTCAAAGATTTTCATGTTATGATTCCTTTTTGAATGTGTCTGTGTATTTTCAGCATCCATGAGCAAATGTAGTCTTATGCCTGTGGAGTTGTCTTGAGGAGGTGTGCACATGCATGCCCATTAACGGTCGAACAATGACTCCTTTTGTTGCGTGGTTATTTCCTTTTTTCTCTTTGTGTGGGTACAAAAGCAATTTTTAGAAAATGTATCTCCCACACAACTGACATAGATCTGCCTTATGTTTCTTCGCTTCTCTCTCAGCACAACTATAGACTTCTCACTCTACTTGTGAGAGCACAAAGGAAATGCGATGTTGCTTAAAAAAAAGTAAAGACAGAGAGAAAAAAAATAAACTGAGGAGACCTTACAACTCCAACTGAGGGTCAGTTCCTCTCCTGGCAGGTTAACGTTTGAGAGTCTAATCACATTGTCGATGCTGTGAGAGCTCAGTGGGATGTGACAAAATGGAGAAGAAAACCTGCTTCACGATCATTAGCTCCAACTTCTCCAAAGACACAAACATCTTTTTTTTTACGAAGGAGGATTTCACTGTTTGTCAGTCTCTCCGTATGTCTGCCGTGTGTGTGTGTGTGTGTGTGTGTGTGTGTGTGTTTGTCAGTAAGACAAACGTGCTACTGTTTTTCTAGTGTACAGTATAATGTGCTCCTTCTGTCCATCCCCTCAGGCAGAGTCTGCAGCAGATTTTGCGTTTTGCCAACCACATGCAGTAACAGAGAGAGCTGTATATCAATAGGAGTGGTGGGCTATGCGGGGAAGAGATTTGTTGTATGCTTGGCTGTTCTTGGGTGTCATCAATGTGGACTTTGGTATGACATGTATTTATGCAAAAGACAGGGAAGGACAAGGTAAACTACATTCCCACAGATACAGGTAATACAACAATTAGGGATGCACCGAAAGGAAAATTTCGTAACCGAAAACCGAAAATGAAACCAAGGCCGAAAACCGAACAACGAAAGAAATTAATATTCCAATTATTAGTACCATTGCATTTATGGCTATGACTGTGTACTATCAATTACAAAAATCTGAAAATATTTATTTAGCACTGACATTACAACAATGCACAGTATATAATAAAAATCTTCATAATGTTTAATGTCTCATCAAACATATCAGACAATGAGGGTGCTCTCCTCCTCCTGCGCTGTGAGCTTCCCCGTCTCCAAGCGAGGACTCTGCATCCATCGCGCCTGGATCATTTCTCGTGCGCGCTGCTTTAATCCCACATCCAAGTAATGGTCTTTATTACGCGGATCAAGCAAAGTCCCGAGGAAGTGGAGAGGATCCGAATAGATCTCAGCGAAACGTCCACACCGCAGACTAGTGTTGTCACGATACCAACATTTTGGTACCGGTACCGGTACCAACATGTGTTTCGGTACTTTTCGATACTTTTCGATACTTTTTCAAATAAAAAGTGAATCCAAAAAATGTCATTACTGACTTTATTTTAATAGAAAATCTTAGAACAATAACATATTAATCAGCAAACAAAATAAAATACCACAAAGACAAGCTTTTCTAATGCACACAATTTTAAAAATGTTAAAATATAAATACAATAATATAATATAAAATATAAATAAACCAGCTCTATTTTTTTCTTCCAGAGCTACTTTTGTTAAGAGTGAAGGGCGGTGGCGCTTGCTTTTAGCACTGAATGTGGCTTTCTTCCTGAGTAAATTACCTGTCGTTCCCTGAGCTCAGTGTGCAGGTCTGGGTTCTTGTCCTTTAAGTGTTTGGCTAAGTCGGAGGTGTTTCCGCCGTTAGCCATGCATGTTTTAAACACCGTTTACACAGTGGTGCATCGGCGTTAACTGCCTCGCTTTGCGCATTTATTTTTAGCTAAAGTACGGCCATATCGCACGTCGCAGCGCTGGTTTGTCCGCAAGTTGCGGCGTGATGACGGTTGCAGCAGCCGTTCTCCTCTCCGTGCTTCGCTCGCTGCTCGCTCCTCTCTCTCTCTCTCTCTCTCTCTCTCTCTCTCTCTCTCTCTCTCTCTCTCTCTCTCTCTCTCTCTCTCTCTCTCTCTCTCTCTCTCTCTCTCTCTCTCTCTACTCTTCTCTCTCTCTCCTCTTTTCTCTCTCCAAGCTTTCCTCCTGCTCCGTTTGTTGTTCCAGTCCACGCTGTTCGCTAACTTTGCTACGGTTCCCTCCGGCTTGCTTGCTTTTCTTTTTATCTCCCAAGCTGCGGCTTGCTCCTCGTCCTCTCAGCTGTAGTTACAACGCGGTGACGTCACGCGGCGAGTTCGCCGCGCTGTTGCGGGCGCTGCCGGCGGCGCTGCAAGTACCGGTCCCGTCCAAATGCAATATAGTACCGTTTTAAATGCCTCAGTACCCCGGTACCAAATTAGTACCGGTATACCGTGCAACCCTACCGCAGACATGTCGGCACTTATCCAGAAGCATGCGCTGGCCACAGTTTTTGTTTGCGTCATCACAACTTTCTGTTTCAGCCGTGTTGTTTCGGTGATAAAAGTATTTCGGTGGCCTAATATTCAGTGCATCCCTAGTAACAATTATGTTTTAAAAACCGTGTCGAGCAGTGCATCTTACTCTAGCATGCTTATGATATTCTGACAGCAGCTGTTTGACCAGTAATGTGAATGTGAAAAATTTGCAGCCCTTCTTGTCCCTCCCCTCAAGTAGTGTCCATGTGTGTCTTCCCCCTCCACCCCCCCGGGTGTTTCTCAAATGTACCATGACAACCTGTCATGCTCAGCTATACGCTGCTGCAGCCGAACAGAAGGGTTCATTCCCCATCAGTGATCAGCAGCAAGTGGGCATCTGCGTGCATCTCTTGTTGAAAGAGTTTACTGCTACAGCAGCTACATGACAACACAAAGTGGTAGCATGTGTGCATATTAGGGCATCTGCATGCATGTGTTGAGTAAATGAGTGCATATGAGTGTGTGTGTGTGTGTCTTTGTGTTGGTGCACATTTTCACCATACTGTGGCTGACGGCTTGCATTTCTCCTATATTGGGATAAAGGCAGTGGTGCAGTGATGAGCGCCTAATCCAAGTGCATGTGATCGGCCCGGCAAGGCTTTAGAGATATGAGCGTTTGACTTGTTAAAAGGGATGTTCTTCAGTAAGAGCCTCGTTGGCCTTGACATATCTAGGACATAGTTCTCCTTGTCAGAGCTAATAATCAATTCCCACTAGAGGGATAATCTGACAGCAGACCCCCAATGAGCCTGACACCTCCCAACACAAGCTATCGTCACATCTCCATATATTAATAACTACAGTTAGCAATAGCATCTGCAATAACCCCACGAGGCCCGTAATCACAAGCTAGTAAACACTCGACAATGGGACTGATCCTAACTGTGGGCTTTGATGTTGGAGTTTGATGCTAATGACCGATAATATTGCACATCGGGGATCGGCACTGTTTCTGCAAATTTGGCAAAAGATGAAGCAATGTTCATTACTCAAGGCTCTGTATGTGTGTCCGAACCAAATGACCTCTGAAAACTTGCAATTCTTTTTTTTCTGCTTTTTCTTTTCGTGTGGGAACATGACCAGTGTATGGTAAGGGGGTGGCAGGTGTCTCCCAGGGGTGTGGCGAGATGAGCTGGGTTCCAGCATTGTTCCTCATCTGGACGGAACATTAATAACGCCTGGACCTGGGGAGAAAGCTCCATCTGGGCCAGGCCGGTGTGCTGCTGAGGGGACAGACCACTGACTCCACAAGTCTATAATCCCTCACAAGCTGCAACAGCAGCCCACGGGGCCCAGTTGATAAACACTTGCAACGTTCATGTATATACCTTTGCTAGCTAGTCAAAACCCGTGAACAGAGCCCATCCCCCCCTCCGCCAGCGTCCATTTATATCCACACTTACAAAAAAAGATCTTTTAATTAAATGACATGTTTGCAGAGCTCGACACCTCCGACTACAGATGAGCTCTTATGAATAATAACCTAATTATTTCGTCTGCCCTTCAGCCCTTATCCCGTGGTGGTTGCACTGTTAGATAAATAACAGCCTGATTCACTTGCAAGCAGGTGAAAATTATCCAAGAGGAGGTGAAGCTCCCAAATAAAAGAAATACAATTATTAAATGGCCATGGCCTCTTAACTCTTTCACTGTGGTGTAATGGTGCTCAATACTGTAGCTTGCTGCTCAGTCACTTGTCATTTCCATTTTTATCACTACTCCCTCCATAAGTGCTTGTTAATCAATACACAAACAGAAAGGACTCTCTCGCTGCGGGAGCCGGAAGCATAAAGGCAGTAAAGTGTGAAAAACATCTCTTACTTCTCCACCTCCATCCCTCTCTCTGTGTAATTTAGTATAGTCTTTTTTTAGTTTCAGCTTTTGTATATCTTTGTCCTACTTCTGGTAACTTTCACTATTACATAGTTTTCATCTTAAAGGAAAATGTCACCCTGAAAATGACCATTCATATACCAATTTGTCACCCTTTGTAACCTTGAATTTGTGATGAAAACTTTTTCTTGCGCACCTCTCGATGAATTTAAGTAAATGAAGACAAACAGCCAAACTGTATCAAAATAACCGCTTCAGAGCTCTCACATAACTTGTGCAGTATAATCAAATTCTCATTCTTCCAGTCGTACTTCTGAATGCACCCTACTTCTCTGTGCAGTTCATTAATCAAGATCGTTCTGGATTCTACATTGGCATGCAGCAACAAGGTTTTCTTCATGAATTCAATGTAACGTGTGCTATTCTTTAACCATTTTGGGGGTGAAGTGTTCTTTTTAAGGATTGTAGAGTCATTTTTATTTGTGGGCAAGAAACTTTTTTTTTTAGAATTTTTATAAGAAAATGTTATATAATTTTTTTAAGTTTGTCTTTAGGCCATGCTTAATATAAAAAGAGTCAAAAGTATTTTGCCAGGCTGTGGAAGAGTGTCTGGTTGTCTTCTCTGTACAAGGACAACACAGTCTGCTAAAATGACTGCATTTCAAGGTCAAAGCTCTGTAAATTTTTCATTCAGGAGATGTGTCCAACACAAGGGCAAACATATTCCTTTTTGACCAATGTCTCAAGGACTAAACCTTTTGCTATTCACTGAAGTTTTACAGGGTTTTAGGTCATTTTTCATCAAACAAAGTTTGTATCATCCTTAGCTCATATCTAATTTATATTCTCTTGAGTGTCAGCTGTGGCTAACCAACCCTGTGAATCCCACTGAGCAGGCCTTTCCGGCCCTTCATGTAACATCTCTCATCATGAAGATATAAAGGGGTCATTTCATGACAAGAGGGCTGTCACAGAGATGACTTTGATCTCTGCTGAAGGTGTTGGTGTGAAGATCGAGACCGAGGAGCAATAAATGATTTTCCTGGAGTGAAGGGGTCATCGCAGTTCCGTCTCACTAGACTTGAGACTTCCTGTCAGCTTTTTTTTTTTTTTCTTTTCCAATGGAGCTGCCTCTGCCTGATTGTTTTTCTCAGCGGAGGTAATTCAGGTGCACTAGCCTGGAGCTTCCCTGACTTGTGTTTATTAGTTATTCATTTCCATCAGCCCCAACTGCCTTGGGCAATGTGATCTGCAACGTGCTCCTTGCACAGGTGTTCAACAGTCCAACTAGATCACCCTTCAACTCCCATGATGCCCAGCAACACAGAATGGGCTACGGTCTCATCTTGGCAGTTTATTCTGTATCTGACATGTTACGTTTATTCTGCACATGTCATGTAGATAGCCGCAGTTTGGCAGGAAAAGTCAATAATAAATATTCTATGTAATAATTCAATAATGCATCTGTGAGGGAATTTTCTCTATACCTCATTCCCTCAGTGTAAGATTAATACATGTCATTTTATGAATAGGTTCACATTTAATCTTAATTATTAAGTGTCTGCTTCTCCAGCCCATGCAAGGTCACAAACAAGACACTAGCGTGTCAAAGTTCTTACCTTTAACCCAGACATAATACAGTGGCAGCTTCCTCAAGATAACTTGCTTTTATGCTTTCCCAGAAGGGACAGGAGGCAGAGTTGGTTGTTGTCACTGCACTGTTGAGTTTTTAGCTGTTGTACTGCTCAAACCTTGATTCAGGCATCAATAAATCTTTCTGCATAAGACATCTACTATCTCCAGAGGTCTCCTTGCTTCGACTCGTACATATTTCCACAACAGCACCTATAATCAATGTAATATTATAAAGAACTAAATTCAGCCGACAGTAACCTCCTTAGTCTAAATTTGGTGGCAATATTCTCATAAATATCTCATGATTAATTGTATTTAATTACAGTTTATAATACAACAATTGATTATATTTATTTATAAATGATTTTCATTTATTCATTATACACATTATACATGGATACAGTGTCCTTCAAAAGAAAATGAATCACTGAGTTACTGTTTACTGTAAAAATCTGAAAAAAACATTAATATTGGATGGTCCTGCAACTACCTCTTTCCAGATCATGATTTCTGGAAATCTATATGTTGGTACTGTGAGCACCGCAAGCTGAGTACTGTTTGCATGTTGGCTGTAATTTGTACATTCCAAGGAGAGTGAGCTGGATACACTGTAGAAACACATGAGACTTCCTCACCATCCACACAGGAGGGTTTGTTGCGCGTCGTCCCGGCCACTTTCCCCGGTAAACAGGAGCACTTGACCGTCTGAGAACGCTCCTCAATACGATTCTTGTTACAGCATCGGTGGGCAGCAATCACCTCGCACGTACCTCCCTCTGCAGACAGACAGTACAGATAAAGTGGTACACGATCAGCACATGTGAGAGATTAATGTGAGAAACATCCACAATGTTCCTGCAACTTTACTTCATTTAATCAACATCAAAAATCCAAATAACGATAATGTGAATGAAAGATAGGCTTAGAGAAACTTGACTACTTCACATCATTTTGTCATATTGCGCATCATTGGGCACTTACACTGTAAGTATGTGTAACAAATTGGCGCTTGAGGCATCTCAATTATGTCATCTAATTGCCTCTCACTCAGTGCTGGCTGTTCTCACTACATACCAATCAGCCTATGATGATCACATCATGCACTTGCAGTGTTTCCCACACATAGGCTTTACTTGGGCAGCTACCCAAATAAAAGAACAAGAAAAGTAATTTTTTGTTGTTGTAAGTAAATCCACCCATCCGAGATAATGACGCAACCTGCAAGATCAATTAACTAGTCTCCCCTCGCTTTACCCCTCCCCCACTGAATTTGACCACCATAAATTGATGGATAATATGTCACACTTCAGGAAATGAAGTGTCTGACAGTCAATCTTTTCTGGGGGAGGACCCCCAGAACCCCTGCTTAAATACACAACAACCCCCAGCCCCAAGCTACCACCACAAATATATGTCAAACCTGTGATAAACATTGACTTGCTATGTAGCAATATGCCTGCCTTAGCACCCTCTATACCTTCCATATGTTGTCAGTATAATTTAAAAAAGGATTCATCTTTTGTGTATGCTTCTCCAGGGAAGATCTGGCAGTCAGAGGCTTCAGTCACACTGCGATGGCTGGCACCTTTTGAGTTCCATGACAGAGCCAATACAGTCTTAGGCTATACTACACTAAAGCATTAACTCCAAAGCATCGGTGACATCAGTCAGAGCCAATGCTGTACAATAGGTCCCAGTCTGACAAAAGAGGATGTCAAAAAAATGCTGTGAAAAGAGAAGGCGAAATGCGCCGATGGCGGTACTGGGTCAAAATAACAATAGGGAGGATTGCCCACGGGAGGGGAGAGGGGGTGATGAAGCGGAGGGACATCCTGAAATGAGTGAGACAGGCAGAGAGAGAGAGAGAGAGAGCGCTAGAGGACAAGGTGTGTCTGACTGCCAGGGACTGGCCATGCCAGTGAGTAATGAGGGAGCCACTGGAAGTGCCCCTTTCACACAATTATAAAGCATGAGGCTAATGCAGCCAGCGGAGCTGCAGGAGAGAGGCCCTCCATCACCGCTTTCCCCTTTCCCCATGCCCCAGGAAAAACTCTTTATCTTCCCTTGACAGCCACCGCAACAGACACCAGCGTCCAACAATTAAACTGGAGCTCTTCCCTGGACAGAGGAGAGGAGGAGAATTGGACTTATCCTCTCCAATCCACAGAATAGAGGATTGGAGATGGAGTGCAAAAAGAAGGGGAGACAACCGGATGCTACATTCCATCTTCTTATTCCTTATTCCACTGGGCTGTAGCTAGTTTTAAAGAGGACATCCTTCTGCAGTGAGACGATGCATTAGCCTCCACTGGCATGACAACTACCGTTGTGGGTTTCTCTCGCTGCGTTGGTTGTGCAAATGTTTGAAATGGCTCGGGTCATGAATTACGGAACTGAGTTCCCAGCAGCATTGACAAGTTTGGCAACAGTTTTCTTCTCCCATTCCCATCAATGTCTTCCGTAGCCAGACCAAAGGCCGCAGAGTCCTGGATTAAAAGGCAAACATTTGCAGTCCTGCTGGACCGTGCCGTCGTGCAGTATTAATGTCACTCTCTTAGCGCTTGTTGTTAGATATTTCCGGGCAGCGGGAGGCAGAACACAGACTATAAAAGTGAGGAGAAAAATCCTCAGAGTGTGCTAAAAACCCAAACCCCACAATGTATTGGCCTGTTGAATATTTCACCGACAGCTTCCTGACCTGCAGACTTGCTTTCAAGTCAAAGTGATCTTTGAATAAGTGAGGACTTTAAGTTGCATCACAGAATACTGAATTGGGTAGAATCCCCTCAGTTAGCTTCAAAGCCTGATTTACTGATAGAGGTGGAACCAACGAGGGACAACAACATCCTTATTGTATTGTAATATTGCTTGTTTGATTGTGATGTAAGGTGTTCTGATCCATGCCTTTTGGATTTGTTTCTTCAGTGGGACATACGTTACAGAAGCACTTTTGTTTATCTTCAAAATTGTGCGTTTTCAGTCCACAAATGAACCATTAATTACACTATAAGATTGGGTAAACACGGTTCTGCTTTTTGAGAGAAATCTGAAAGAACCTGAGCAGTAACATTCGTCCTGCTGGGAGAACTAATCCCTTGTGATACATAGTAGCTTATAATCATGGATACCTGTAAACATACATACAATTCTAAAGCTGCAGTTTCATAAAGGAGGTGGTGGCATCAAGGAGTGCTGAGGGTATCACAAGAGTTATATTGGGAACTGACAGTTTCTAAAGGTAAACTTGGGATTGGATGTCAGTTGGTGCCCAAACAGATGAAGCGCTATTGATACATGAATGAACAAAGAACATGAACAACATTACATCACATTTACATTAGTAAATCCTCTGCTGTACGACTGCCAGGCTCCATTTCAAAGTTGTACAGGAAGTTGAGTAAATCATTACAGGAATCATAAGTCTGGTTCAGTTAAGCTGGAGGCTCTCCTAAGAGGAGAGGTGGGAGGATTGATATTCACAGCAATTTCAGATTGAGGTAAAAATTTGCCTCCAAGCAAACACAAAATAATGATAATCTACTGTTCAGTAGATCAAGCAAGTATTAAGTCACAGCCAGTCAGCCTATACTGATATAAATCTAAACTGAATTAATACTGATGGTTGGATTCAAGGTTTGTGGGGCTTAAGCTTTTAAAATGACAACAGGGATCTTTCAGTGGAATACGGTTCTGTTGTGTGTGTTCTGCTTTTGGGCAATGACTGACTGTAGGACCGAACATATTATTTTGCTTATTATGGTCATTATGATGATTATTGTAATTATTTCCATCACATTATTCTCCACGAACACAAGCACGTCTGTGTGAGGGTATCAGCTATGGGGTGAGCTCCAGTCATCGGCCAGGTGGACATTAGACACGATCGCTACGAACCATCTGTCATGTGGAAGAGAGCAGTGTAAATGGCTCCACATTGACTCTACAGGGCCAGTCAAGAGAGCCACTTTGACGACAAATGGCCACTTGGACGAGACGTAATTCCATTTAGGTAGCTGGGAGCTTGGGTTAGGGTAAGTGACCATCCATTATCTGTGGAATGAGTATGTGTGCGTTGTGCCTTTGTCCGTATGAGTTTGTCTGTGTGTGTATTTACGCATACGATATTTTGTGGCATTCCATCATATACTGAATATCTTCTGTTGAAACCTTGCAGTGCACAACAGTAGCTTTGTGTGGACTGTCGCACAATATGCGATCATAGCAACTTGCTGCATGTTGTGATGGATGTAGTGCTTGCAGCCTGTCAGGCAGTGGAACGGGTTAACACAACCTGCTGAGATGGAGTGGGTGGCTCTGCACTCTCGCCTTTGGTGAGGGGAGGTGAAGGGCATCGATGGGACCACTAACTGGTCATTTTTCTCTTTGCGGCCCACAGTGACAGCAGCCATTAAATGACTGGATAAGGTAATTACAAGGAAATCAATGCTTCATTGTTTTCAGCTCAGCCCAACGGCCAATTAGGAGCTGTTAATGAGGTACCGTTGTAATGTAAAGATAGATGTTGAGAGAAGGAATGGGATTAGGGTAAACAGCCATACTTCATATTAGAGATATATATATTATTTGTCGACTGGGACCATTTACCAGCTGCATCAGCTATTCTTCTGGAATAGGGTGCAGAGGGGCTTGCAGAATTCAGCTTATAAGTAAGTCATCTTTAAGTCAGTTTATAGTGTGACGTTGCAATTTATCAGCCCCAGTGTATTTTTTTTAGCCTAAAAAAGTTTCTTAAAGCTTGTGTTTTGCTGTCACGGAGCACATCAATTTATCTATCCATTCATTATCTGTAGCCATTTATTCTTTTCAGGCGGTTGCAGCAGGTTTGAACAGGAACCACCTTGCTGTGAGGCGACAGTGCTAAACCCTAGACCACAGTGCCACCCCCTGAGATAAATTAATGATAAGTGAAAATAAGATACACCCATTGGAATTTTTTTGGCAGAATTTTCTTTCAAGGCTACCTTTTTTCACCAACAGCAACATGTATGGGAATAATTCAGTTATTTTCACGTTCTTAGTTTATTTTAAACTCAGTTGTAACAATGATGTCCTCTTCACTCACAATGTTTTGTGTGTGCGTCTGTTATGTTGCTGTCTGTGCTGCTGTGTGCTGACCTAAAATTATCACGTCACAGCATAACTGACAAAAAGATTGGAAATATAAGACTGACTGACAACCGCTCATCTGAAAACTGGACGGTTTGATCAGTAGCCAATCGATTGGTGCGTCTAAACCAGAAACTTCTCCAGTCCTCTTTCTTTAGGAACGGTTCTAATCATCTGTCAAGCAGCTGAGAATTACAGCTGTCACTGCTGATGAGGAGCTGGAAAACTGGAAAAAATAATTTGGCTTCAGAGGTCTTGACAGGAGACAAGTGTGTGTATATGTTGATTGATGGACAAGCCATACAAGTGGGATTTATGCTTTATTGGTATTATTTCATGGTTAACTTTTATGTGAGGAGAGGCTTCAAGGATGAGAACTCTCTTCTCCGTGGAATAATAGTATCTCAGGGAAACCTTAGAACTAGTGTGACTGTGTGTCTTATTATCAAATAACAGGTGTCATATAGGGGTGTTAAGGTACACGTATCTGTACCAGAAATTTGGGTCCAGTACATTCAGTTGCTATGGGATATCCTTCGGTATGCCCTGTGACCCAAACAGCCATTTGCACGAGAGAAAAATACATTCTGGAGCGCTGGTTTTACCAGGAAAGTTTTGGCAGTGGACCAGTTGTTGTCAGATGTAGCATGGTAGTTGGTTTAGCCCAGTTAGCTGCATTAATAAAGCTCAATGGACCATGATTTGCGTCAAAATATGTTAAATGACACTGTTAAACTGAAGTCCAGTGTATCTGTCAAAAACATTTCATTTAGGAGGGCATCACCCATATGTGTCGAATAGCACATGGGCTCAGAGGAAGAGTCGTCCTCCAATTGGAAGATCGGTGTTTCGAATCTCGGCTTCTCCAGTCTGCATGCTGAAGTGACTTTGGGCAAGATACTGAACCCCAAAATGCGCTGAGTGACAAAAAAACACACTTCACTGCCTTCTGATTCCACTGCAACTGGCATTTTTTAAACACTGAGATAAATGCAGGTGCATGTGACAATGTCACTACAAATAGCACGCACACACACCTTTTTTCTCACTGCTACAGCAAGTAATGACATACGGCCGAGGGAAAGAACAACAGAGGGAAAACCTCTCAAGAACTCATCGTAACAACTTAATCGGTGCACACTCAGGTTTCCGCCTGCATGCTGGAGTGACTGTTTTGTTTTGCCCGACACGCAGCTGCTGCATCAACCACAGTCCATCTTCCTTCACGATTCCTCCTTTTTCTTTGGACTCATTGTTGTTCCCCAGCGCTTCCTCGTTACACTGTTTTAGCACTTCTAATTGTCAATTTACATCTCAGGTGGCAACATAAATAATGGCTTCTGTTGTCAGTAAATAAATATAGACATGTGTAGAGCCAAGCAAATGTAAATTCAACACCATTCTTATTCGAGAAGCAGAGCAAGAACCGCTTTTCAAATCATTGCTGAAAATGATGCACATTTGAAAGACAAAATGAGACTCTTGCGGTTGCCAAAATGCCTTTTTACAAGTGAACAAAGTTAGTTTGTACTGTTTGCCAAAAAAAGTTTTATTAAGCAGCAGATTGTTTATTGAGCTGGGTATTTTCTGTCAACTTTTCTTGCTGTGAAATCATGCATAATGGAAAATGACCCTTTTAATGACTTGTTATGCACAGTTTAAACATAATAAAATGCATCTGATTGAAAAGTTGACGAGTATTTTAAACATGAAAAAAGCTCTATTCTCTTTATCTCTTGTAACTGTTTTCAGATTTAAGCGGAAGAAAAAAATAATATTAATGACCTGTTTCAAGAAGCAAAGGCATCAAAGTGGCTGTGTGGCAGCTGTCCCAATGCATATATGTTTAATGACGCTCATCAGAATTTAGCTTTTCATTACTTAAACATCAAATTAGAATTTCATGAACACTCCCCCTGATTACTTAGGATAATGTTTAAACACGCTACAAAGCACTGTCGAGTGGATTCCAAATTGAGGCCTCAGAGGCAGTGCCAGGGAACAACTTTTCATGTCCTTTCTCATGGTGACTGATTAAGTTTCTATATTTAATCAGAAATTACACAGCCATCATTTACTGCTCACAGTCCTCTTCTTCTGTTACAGGACAAGTTAAAGTGAATAGTGTCTGAAGAGAAATCCCTGACGGGGCGTACCCACCAAACGCGATGAAACTTCATCGCGCGACAAGATTACATGTAAAGTCAATGCAAAGACGCGATTAGACGATTCATCGCGCCGGGCGACGCGATGGACGCGATAGCGCAGCGCGATGGACGCGAAAAATCGCTTCATCGCTTCATCGCGCCATCGCTTCATCGCGCCATCGCTCGAGTTGAAATAATTGAACTTTTGCGGAGAATTCGCGTGAAGACGCGCCGCGACAGCCTATCAGCGTTGAGATCGTCACCGACGTGCTGACGTACGGACGTCCTGGTGTTCCCTCGCTTTTTGCCACAATATTTATATATTATATTATATATTGCCCATAATCAAAGTTGGGGGGCGCACGCACGCGCACACACGCACACACACATACATACATATCAATCCCAGCTCTTTCACACACAGAGATCTTTTTTTTTAGCGATTGTTTATCACTGGGGCTTATGGCCGGCTATGAAGCACCAGTTCTGGGCAGAGCAGCAGCTAAACCTCCCGGTCCTGTACCCTGGTTAGCAGGTCTTCAAACTGGGCAACAGTCAGCCTGAAGTACCGCTGGAACCGGCCGTCGTCCAGGCGCAGCTCCTGCAGGAGACGGTGGAACTCGCCGAGCTCACGCCGCCTCCGTAGGGTAGCATGCACCCAGAACCGACGTCGGCGCCTAGCCCGCAGACGAAGCTGGGAACTTCTCCAGAGTAGATACAGTGCAGCGATGGTGGTTATCTCAGCCATGATCGACGAGAGAATGAAATGGCGGAAGAAATGTTGTTGTTTGGGCGGGCTTGACGCGATGCCGCGATGAGGCGTTTTTTGGCATATTGGACCGGCGTCAAAACTGGAGCGTCTAGCGCGACGCGATTTCATTTGTCGCGCGATTAAATCGCGTTCATTGCGTTTGGTGGGTACGCAGCGTGAGAAGAGCAGAATGAGACCATCACATCGGTGGTGCAAATGCTGTCACAGCTCATGGACTATGTAGATGTGTGAAGTAGCAAGAATAAGAGAGAGGCAGCGAGAGCGACTGCATGCATAGTTTATCTTTGTATGTGCCACATTAGAGCTACGCTGTTATGCATGTTGCTGACTAGAGGTGTTAGCATGGACACTGACTGTGTACCCCACACAAGAAAGTGTCCTTTTTTGGTGAAAAACATGAAGAGACAACATTCCTCTCATAGATTGGACATGGAGTACTTTTTGAAGTTCTCCTGGCTTTTGAGAGTTAATCGTCCACTAAGGCTTGAGCCCCAGCAGCTTGTTCTCACTCTGAAGCCCTTTCCCAGAGGGCTGACTTCCACAGATGAATAATAAAATGTAGCCTCAAGGAGGAAGACTACCGGAGGAGCTTGCACAATTCACCACTTAAACACATCTAAAGAATAAGTGGGAGGAGAGCCAGCTCTGGGAGGTTTAAGAGGGGAGTCTGTCACCAAGAATAACAAACAAATTAATCTCAGGCCTTGTTAACCATTGTTTATCCAATCTCAAAACCTTTTGACCCACGTGTCACTGATGCATCAGGAGCTGGAGTGGATTCACCAACTATCAAGTGCCCATCAGCACCCTGTTGCAGTGATCCGTATGGTTTCTCTGACCTCAGCCGGTGTCATGACTTCAGGCTGGTTTCTCACTGACCCTTCTGTGGCCTGGATTTCACTTTACTCTTGAGGCAGCATCACCCACAGTAATGGGAGTAGACAAACAAGTGGACATAGCATAGTAGCGCCTGGAGCTACCACAATCCTGAGGGAGGGAGGGAGGGGGAGAGGGGAGAAAGAAACCCCAAGCTCAAGCTGACTGACAGGAACCACTGACCCAGCTATACTGGAGTCACACAAATCAATGATGTTTTTTCCCCCCTCTGCTGGTATCGCTCACCTCTGAATCCTGGTATTGTCTTAAAGAATACTAAATACTGCCTTACCACAGTGGCTCAAACTCACACAAACCTTCTGTGAATGGATTTCATAAGTGGGGAGAAAGCCAGGAAAATGCTTTTAACAGGTATTCATCATGCTTGGAGACATGGAAAGAGTTTACTGAGTAGGGAAAGTATAGTGCAGCGATTGCTCCATTGATGGTAATAGTCTTGACATCTTTAACAGGTAATTCCATTAGTACAAATACGAGATGCAAGGTGCTGCTGGCCACGGCCCTGGTCGATTCTTAATCACCTGTATGGGTTTCCTCTCATGGGCCTGTATGACTCCAATGCTCACATCTTTATGGTTATTAAAGTTAACGATTGCTGCGTGCCTCATTTACCAAGGCTCTATCAATACCAGTTCAGCACCATGAAATTACCCCACTCCAGAGGGAGCAGCGTGACAAACCGGATTAAGAAGGCTCTGTAATGCCCTGGCATATATAACTCACCGTGTCATGGACTCAGCCCTCTGCAAGAAGACCCACTGCCAAGCTTGAGCCAAGCAAAGGGAGGGGCAATACAGGGGCTACTGACAACCATTCAATCTTAAATGTCAATTCAAGCTTTCATTTCCCACATGGTTGTTCAGAAAAGCAATGAAATCTAATAGCAGGTAAAAAAAAACAACAACTCAAAACAGCACTTAAAACATAAAACGTTAAAAGTTCTCAGAAGTTACCTCACAGATGAATGGAAAGCGGGTGATTATGGTAAATATATGCAGGATGTAACCTACTTCTGTGGTCTTTCAGGTGTAAGGATAACTTTTGTTGGATACTCTTTCATAAGCATGACAGTTAGATTTAGTATGGAGATGGGCTTCGTTGCATTTTAAATGTGGCATCAAAATAAATAAAAAAAAACCTGCAGCAAGAGGGAGAGACGACTTGTGTCCCTGCACTTACATCCCGCTTTTCTCATTTCGATGACAGGAGGGCGAAGCCAGAAATGGTGTAGTGCAGTGCCAGTAACACTATTGTGCAGAATTTACTATGCACTGTCATGGTCATATAAGAGACCCATTAGATAAAGTCAGCAAACTTATTTATCACCTCTTTTTTCCTACTTTATTCCGCTCTTCTGGTGTGTGTCTGGACACAACCACCGGATTCAGGCATGCAGGTGTGGCTGCAACTGTGTTTTACTGCACCCTGCAGTACAGTTGGCGGTGCCTGACCTCTATCCAATGTCCATATGACACAGGTCGCTGCTCGCTCTAAATGAGTCGGACGGTGAAATGAGAAACTAAATTGTCCATTGAAAATCACAAAACTGACTTTTTGAACGGCACCATAGAGCAGCTTTAAAAAGTGACACTCCTTGGTCGGAAACAATTGGATGCTGTGAGCCCTGGAAAATGACTTGAATATAGACCATGTGTTTCAGTTCACCTCTTCTCAATAAGTAAAAGAAAGGAGCAAGTTCTGCAAATGGCCAATAATAAAGTAAAATTGTTTATTGGGTTATAGGGATGGGACAGGGTTTCCCCCCAGAAAGATATGTTGAATTATCATAAATATGGTCATGTGAAAAGCAGTCTAACTTGTGTTCATGAAGCGAATAAAAATAAAAATATTTATGCCAGGAGACCTTATGATTTCTGATCATCATAGTTAAGATTATTTCTTATTAATAAGGATGTTCACTTAAAAATAGATAGAAAACTCATTAAATATACCTGTTTCTTAACAAAATGTAAAGTGTCTGTTTTAATGCCATTTTGATGATTATTGGTAAAATATCTATTTTGAATATAGTGGTCTAGAAGGTCTATTTTGAATATAGTGTGACACAAATGGTGCAGCGGAGGAGGTGTGATGCAGAAACCATACTTGCCATCTCAACCAGCAATCACGCCATAATGGGGCTTCTGCGTGTGGGGTCCAGGCGAGGTCTGCCTGGATTACACACAATGCATTATCTAATATGCATAATGCATCTGCAGGCACTTAACGTCAAATTATGGATGTATGCAAAAATACCCAGAGTAGTGTAAGAAGTGAAAGGGCACTTTCCTGTGCAAAATATCTGCCCACTTTCTGTAAAGCCCGGGCAATCAGGGAGTTGTGTGATTTTGCATAACTGGTCCCGATATCTGATACATGTCAATAGGCTCATATTCTCTCACTGGCATGTTTGCAGGGGTTAAAGCTGCCTTTAAAGAATGAAGGCAGTTAGCTACAGCTCACTGTCTTTTCTCTCCTTTTTATTTATTGGCAGATTCAATAATTTGAATGTAAACACTTGCAGGAACAAACAGTAACTTAAATACCCTAGCACACATGCTGTACAAACACATAACTCCAGGCTGTTGCAAATGTGGCTTGAAAGCTGTGAAAAGTGACCCTTTGCTAAGCAACTGGTTGAGGCTGGTCTGAACCAAAGCAGTCTGATCTCAGGCATGTTCAGTATACCGTGTCTCATTGACTACACATTCTACACGTGTCAAATACAGAGGCTATATCGACGAATGCTTACAGCTTTTGCACATGCTCTATGATTGATTGCCTGCATTCCCTCGTTGGGTCTGGCTACATGTTCCTGACATGTGCATGACAAAGAGTTTTCCACTAAGCACCGTATTAAAATGGATATTGGCTTTTAAACGACGCATGCGTGAGATGATAATTGTATGGCAGCACATTGATCACTTTCCCAAAGAATGACTTCCACGTGACGATCAATCTAAGAAAGCGCAAAAGGGAGGAAAATCAATGTGATAAGCACTTAACTCCTGTTTGACAATGCAGAATAATGAAGTCAGATGTGGTATTAGGCAGCTGACCTTGCTCTTGGTAGCGACAAGGACAAGAGTGTGTTGTGGACAAGAAAGGAGCATGAAACTGTCATAAAGAGCTATAATTCATTATGACTGAAGACATTTTATTTAATTTCATCATGCAACAGCCATTCTTTTATACCTGCCTATTAGATGATAGGTCATGTCCTAAAAAATCACTAGAATTGATGAATCACTCATGCTAACACCTTTTTTAATTTTATTGGTGCACATTTTTCGGAATAGTAATCAGTACAGTGTTTCCCATTAATTACCTGACTGACTGTGGGGGCCCGCAGTGGTCTTAATTTCACCTGCCACCTTTTTTTAATGATGAACTTCAAGTTGCTCTTGAAGTACTACTTTACTCAGATGAGGACCTAACACTTGTTCTATTTTTAGCTCTTACTTTATCGGCAATGATACGTCGTGGTTTCTTTGTTTCCTTCTTTTGACAAATGTACTTATTGTAAGTCGCTTTGGACAAAAGCGTCTGCTAAATGACCCAAATGTAAATGTAAATGTAAATGAACTAACAATGTTTACACTTTTTAATGAATGGGCTGACCCATGCCAAGCACATTTGCATCACTGCAGTGCGCAGTGATGCCTCATAAAGGCCCCGTTCCCGCTGTCACTGTCAAACAGGGCAGACTGTCCCATGGAGTGCACGGTCTTCGGCGATGTCTGCAGACCGTGACCCATGACCCATCTCGAGATATAAAGTCAGTCTCTTTTTTGACAATGTATGCAAGCGAGTGCAGGGCTCCAGACTAACGCTTTACATTGCTCGCACTGGCAGGCATAACTTCTTTATTTAGGTGCACCCAATTTTTTTGCTGCGCCTTTTGCAACATTTTCTTTATAGTTCCCAAAGGCATTGGTAATTTGTCAACACATTCGGTCGATGACTATTAAGAGGAATATAGATAAGAAAAAAAGAGAGAAGAAAAAAAAGCTAAAGATAAATGTTTTTCTTTATTTAAATCTCAACACAAACCAGAAATAAAATGACCTTAAGGGACACTGACTCGGACAGAGACGCGTGTGCGAATAAAACGCATCAACAGTTGTCTTAATTTTTGTTGCTCAAGTCACTCTGCCTGATTTATTTTTCCCAACATTCACAGAAGAATAGACCGGGTTCAGAGACGAAGGCCCAGACCAGCTAAATGTTAGGCGTACCGGTGCGACCAAGGAAAATATTTAGTCGCATTCTTTCCATTGAGCATTGAGTAAATACTCAATACTTTAGCACAGAATCACCGAATGATCATAAGCATCTGGACTTTGAGGAGACACTGCTGTGAATTGGGCTTCAGAAGAAATCAACAATATTTCCTCCATCCCCCAACTTCAAATATATCTTTTTCTTTTTGGTTGGGTTGTATTATCAATTATACAATACAACATTGCATATAATTGCAATGACACGAATGCCCTCCAGCAGCCTACTGTAGAAATGCCTGAAAATTAATCAACACCATTGTCTTTCAACAAGCTCAGACCACATGTCTATTACAAACTATTTTCCAGCAAAACCTGACCTGCAGTGGAGGCATCACAAAGAGGGGGGCCCTTTTCATATATTGCCAACACATGATCAATTGTAGCCAGCAATTGTGTGGGAAATGATTTGCAAGAGGAGTCTTCAGTGTTAATTCTCCCCATCCTCAGTGGTGTTTCTCCTGTGGAAGATAATTATCCTCGTCATAAAGCATTGCAGATACCTTTTAGAGACGGGTTCTCAATCCTATCAGAGAGCAGAATAGAGACTATGGAATATTCAACACAGGACACAATGTGCAACAGATTAACTAGGGGCCAAGTAGACATCGGACAATGATAATCTATTTTTGTTTCACAGAGCACTTAAATGGGTTTCAACCCATTTCTCTACCTGTGGGAAAGAATAATAGCTATGACAAATCACTATGAGTGAGACGGGAGATTGGGGGGGTGAGAGGAGAAAGGGAGCATGGTTATTTTCAGACTCTAAAATCAGAACAATAAGAGAACTGGAACACAATTTGGCATCAGATTACTCACAGCGATATCCATCAAAACACACAATTCAGTCACTCAATATCATTACTGTCGGCTTGATAAGCTTTTAAGCTGGAGATAACATCTTGATGTGGTAATACAAGTGGGAGAAGAGTCTCAAGCTCATCTGTTCCTATTGTTGAGGGCCCCAGCAGATAAAAATGAAACGCGTACCAGAGCAATGAGCGAGATGATTCATTCCAAAAATGATTGACGAGTTTATCATTAACTAGCTTCTCTCTCACATCCCTGCAGTGATGAAGATGTCTAGAAACTTTTCCCACTCTTGAATTGTCTGTGAACCAATACTTTTATATTCTGGAAGTCTTTATTAAGAGTGTTTTGATATGAATGGCATGTTTTCTCTGTGTGCAGAGATAATATTGCAATCAAACGCGTTTAAGCTTCCTGTGGTTTATCTATCTTGCTAACACCGGGAACACACTGAATAGAATTGCTGAATGACGGAGCTCTGTGAAAAGAAAAAAACTTTCTCTTCGTTTTTTGACTGAGAGTGATTACTTCATCTTCCATAGCAATCCTCTGCAGGGAGGAATCAATCATGAATTGAAATATGCCACGATTGAGTCACAGAAACTATCCCCCTATCTACGAGATTAAATATCATCCGTAATGAATGACACCAGCTCTTGTACCCATTAATTATAAAGATTAGAATCATGACTTTGTTTTGAACTCGTGCCCACACTGATTCTCAAGGTCTTTCTCTCCAAGAAGATGACTTGCAAAGAGAAACCGAGAGAGAATGAAAAATATTTTACGTGCATTTTCCTGTTGCCTCATTTTTGGCTTATGAAAAGTTATGGAAGCGGAGAGAAAAACACTAAATGATGGAATTCTTGTTCGAGCAGTATTCAAAAAACATTGGTGTTACTCGGGTATTATATTCTTTGGTAACTGTGAAACCGTTGAGATGAAATGAAAACCTGAACCTCGTTCTAAGTCTTGCCTCTACATACCTGTAAATTTGATCTGTGCCACCAGGGTGGACTGTGAAATCATGTGGCTGCACATCAAAGTGTGACTGAACTCAGTGTGCATACTAATGCCAGAGCAATGTGTGCACTGAGTTCTGTGAAGGAGAGACGGAGAGAAAGAAGAGCAGGGAGAGGGAGAGCTCACCAAAACCGGAGAAAATCTCCCTTCAAAAAAAAAAAAAATATTAGAATGACTGCATTGTGTTGACATTTTGTGAATATTTTATCCGGGAGAAAAATAAGGTTAAACACAGTTTTCAAGTACATAAAGGTGCACCTTAACCACTCCACCCCCCCCCCCCCCCCCCCCCAAAAAAAAAAAAAAAACAACTTGGGAAGAGCTATGGCTGGTGCGATGCCAAAAGCAGCATTTCCCTGGTCGTGTGTGTCCTCTTTATCCATCATACCTGCTGCATCATTTCCCTGGTCATTGCCTGTGTACTGGTGGCACTCGAAGTCGTGACTGTGGGTTCGGAGCTGGGGGATAAGTGATTGTCTCCTGGCAGACAGAAGAGCTGCCTTGACAGGCAATGAAGAAAGGAGCCTTTGCAAAGCACTTCAGTGGATGCTCTCCCTATTTCTCTCTGTTACGTGTCCGTCCATCCATCCACCCATCTGTCCGTCCATCCATCCATCTATTCATCCATCGCTCTCCAAGGTAGGTCAAAAGAAAGATCCTGCTTGGCAGCTCATTCCTCACTCTGACGAAGCTTCTTGTTCGAGACTAATCAACTCCTCTCTGTGTCTAACACATGCACGCTCGCACACTAAAGGCAAAGCTGTCTTTCACTAGACTTGTCTTAGCATGTCTCCATTTTCTCGCCGCCTGCCTTTGCTTCTAAGGTCTGTCCCTCATTAGAGACGTCTCCAGCAGTGGGGCCAGGTACAGCATCTGAACGGACGGCACTGTGACAGGTTCAAAGAGGGCAGCCTGCACCATGCAAGGGCTCTCATTACCGCGGCTCACTGACCAGGGGTCAGTGACTGCTGCGACATCTGTTGCAATAAAAATGCACCTTTGCCCTGAAAAACAGAGATGAGGCATGCATGCCAAAATGGACAACATGCAGTTGTGGGGCAGAAAACAAATCTCTCTGTGTGTGTGTTATGGATTATATACAGTTATTCCAGGAAGGTCACATTAAGCATGGCACAAGATCCTAAATGGCAACTAATGGAATCGTACTGTATATCTTTTGCTCGGCACTGCTGCATAGAAGTATGCTTTTGATGAATTTTCTTCATGGGGTAATTTGTGCATTCATGTTCACATTATTGCTCTAATCTGTCAACACCTATATGCACTCTAAACGGAGGAAAATGCAATAATGATATTTGCCAGCTGTTTCTCGTGCACAAATCAAATTAGAGTGCAGCTCTCAAGACTTGGCAACAGATGGTTGATCACAACAAGAGTAGAGTAAATCCCCAGTAGTTACTGTAAGATGACACTCCAATGTTTATCTCCACAGACCTTTTTTGAAGAGCTCCGTTATTTATCCATTTTCACAACTGATGGCATTTTGTATCAGCAAATTGTTATGTGTTTTAAACCAGACAGACGCATTCAGCTGTTTAAGCAGCTGAATGCCACTTGTTTAAATGTGTTTGAAAGGTCTCCTATCTTTCATTTTCACAGTTGCTGTGGGTGGGGCAGATGCCAACTCTATACAATATCGAAATGTCTTCAGACCCGCCTGTTCTCTTTGGAATTTAATTAATCACCTTCAATTTGGCATGTAGCCTCCTGGGAGTACTGCAGACTTTTGTGGCCATCATGAGTAGAGCCGGGCTTCGATGAGCTGGAGAGACGGTGTGAGACACAGATTGTGGTATTTTCTTAGTTCTAGTTTGTAACCTGAGTACAAGAGGCTCTCATCGAGTGCTTATGCTTAATGTATTGCAGCACAAGAGCATCTTTTAAAGAGGAACCAAGAGGAGGGAAGGAACAAGCAGACATATGTTGATATTCAATTAATCCCTTATTGTGATTTAAATGAGCCCTTGGTCTTATTTATTGTATTTTTTTGATTTGTATTGGTAATTATGTGTTCTGTCCCTGTCTGCTTTGTTGTAATGTCACTGTCATCTTGGCAATTACTTTAGCCATTACACCGTTGTCATAGCTAATAAAAGTGTCGTTAGGCGTAGCCGTCCACTGTGTTTATCTTGATTAAATCACATGCAAATAACACTAGGCGACTACCAAATACCACACCTCTACACATCAGACCGGTCCATTATATCTTGGTATTCTATTACTTATGCCAGACTTCAGAATACTGTGTTATTGCCTTCTTTCCAACTTTCTAGCAAAAGGTATTATTTAATACGTCTGTGCGTGTATATACGTCCGTCCTTACATACATCCATACATATGTCTGTACGTCCATCCAGTTCATTCTCATGAACGTGATATCAGATCGTGATTGTCAGGGAATTTCTGACAATTTTTTACAAATGTCCACTTGGGGCTCATGATTGAACTTGTTAGAATTTTCTGGTCAACGTCACTGTGACCTCACAAACCCATTGTTGGCCCTAGGTCAATAATTGAAATGCTATCTATGACAATTTCACACAAGTGATTTGCTGACATTATATCCTCCTTGTACAAATTACATGAAATAGTATCTGCCTCTAGCTGCAGATGTGGGGTGCTGTGAATTCACATGGTGCTGCTCTGCATCATCCAGACACAGTACCGTTCCCCGAAGAAGCGTCCCTTCATTTGTTGAGGTTTTGTTGCTGTGCCTCCCCGTGATTGGCGCAGCTGTTTCAGAGCAATGAGACCAGCGAGTGCATTTGTTACACGCACCCTCCAATTCACCCAGCCATATGCACTTAGCACTGGTGCACATTGATGAACGCAAATATGCTTCCGGTCCATGCTAATTAGCACTACAAAGAAAATGCGGCTGAGATTAGAGCTAATTAGTCATAAAAACAATGAGTTGGACAAATGGAGAATACATTCTGATGATGGTACTACATCTAATGTTGACAATTCATCCCATGGAGACCATGAATGTGGCAGTCCACCCGATGTGCATTTTACTGTATGCTGGGCCAAAGTGGTTGACCAGCTGACATCTAAAGAGCCACGGGTTGCAGGCAAGGCTAAAAACACCAAATATCTGCTGGTTTGAGCAATTTAAATGTGAAGATGCTGTTTTTCCCTTTTTTCCTTTTTTAAAATGACTTAAATGGTATTTAACAATATGTTTGAAATCTGCTTTTTTTAAGTTAAAATCAATTAAGTGGCATTTTAGTAAAATCAAAAAAAATAACCAATAAATGAATCTATAATGAAAGTAATCCTCAGTTTCAACCCTGTGAGAGCAGCAGATGAAAACGATGAAAAGAGACAGAGTAACAGGAAGTTGGAAAAAAAGACAGATGGAACAGGTTGCCAGCCAGCAAGCTCACCATAATGTTGTGTCTCCTCATATAACTCATCACAAGGCATGTCCCTTTTTTTCCTCCTTTCTTTATCAAGAGCAGTCTCTCACTGACCTTGTCACAACATGTAACTAAAACTTTTTTTAGAGGACACAACAAAACTTTCCCGCTCTATTAGTGTGCTCCTCCTTTAGGAGATAGTCACAGGACTGTGAATATGGGTCAGCCCTGCTGGAATACCTGAAGACTTTCAATTGCAAAACTATTGATGCGCAATCTGGCTGCGAAGAAGGGCCGCCTGAAAAAGTCTTCAATCAAAAGCACTACCTTTGATCAAAACTTGAGGGTATAGCATTAGAATTTTTTTCTCCCACTAATGTGATTAAATGAAGGGACTTAGGCTCCTTACAACATTGACACAACAGACATTCCAAGAGGAAGCGAGAGACAACAGGGAGGCTTGAAAAAACCCTTAACTTTAGCCATCACAAAATCAGCTGTCAAATCTCTTCTTAAGCACTGTTAAGCACATCATTCCTGTCACGCATTTAAAAACACTGCAGCCTTGGAGATGACATAAAGTCTTCTCATGACGATAGAAAGTCTAACACAGGAATTTCTCAACTCACTCAAGCAAAACTTCAAACTATTGATCGTTGCATATACTGTACTGTAAAGGGCATTCATAACTGTCATATCTGACTCAGTGTAGGCTTTGCATCAGCCATGCTGCCAGAAGTATTTCAGCCCTGTGCACTTTACTTTGAGGTGTTTCTGAGCAAAAGCTCCGTTAAATCACAACTACTTGAGAAAGGTGTTATTATTATGTTTATGTTTGAAGGCATATGGATGACCTAATTAGGAACGCTCATTTTTTTTTTTTTTTTGCCATAAGGTGTCATCTCCCAGCTCTGGGCCACTGACTAAACTAGCCAGGTAATGAGGTGAGCTGGCCACGTAGGAGCCCCTTTATTTTGCTACAGGGTACCTCCACACTGGAGACAGCGGCATGCGGCAAAGTTCTCTGCGCTGCCTCCACAGCAAAGCACTGTTCACTCAGTGTTAATGAATCAATCAATTCCTCCTAGATAAATCTCAGTGAACGCCTGGCAACGGCTGACTGTCACCATGATGAATTCCTTCATTTCATGTAATAAGCTGGCTGGGAAGTGATTTATCCCTGCTGCGCAGGCGGCTATATACAGCAGTGGACAGAGGCAAGAGATACAAAATGAAGTGTAATATGTCATTGAAATATTTCCCATGCAGTGAATAAGGTTGAGCCGTAGGAAAAAACACTTAAGTCCAAAATCCCGTCGATATCAAAAGATTTCACTCAATCTCCGAAGCAGCCAGTCGGGATGTTCGGTTGAATGGCTGGTCTTGTGCTACGCTAAGCGTCTCCTGAGCTGCTGGGGCCGAACCATATTTCTTGACATCACCACAGAGCTTGCTTGGCATGAGTTATGCACTGAGCCTCTTCAAGACTCGTGTTCTCTCTATGCATTACAGAATGAGAACGAGATAAGTGGGAGTATAACTACATTCTAGTGCTATTGATCGCCTTGGCTGAGCCCTCGTCAGGGGCCAAGATTAAGAGGTGTTGTGATTTGTTTAAATGCAGACCTCTTTCTCTGGCTAATTAATTTAAACCACTGCTGAGCTCAAAGCATCATGCATGCCAATCCCCTCCCAATTTGTGTACAGAGATTGAAATGAGTGGTTTTGTGTTGCTCCTGGTAAAGTAATGCTACTATGAATTAATTCATACAGTATTAGTAAGTATAATTTCACTTTATAGTTTGATATTATCAGCCGATCAACTGATCAGGTTTTTGCTTATTTATTTGATATACATTGAAGTGATCTTTGCAAACCTTGAACGGGGAAAATTTGAAAAGGAAGGAAAAAGGTTGAATTTAAATGAGGCCTATCAAACTCATGGATGATAAAAAAAATGCCTACATCTATAATTGTTAATCATATGTATTATTAACATTGCTAAAAGATTTATATGAGCCAAACTCCATTGATGATTCCATTTGTTGAAATGGGAAAATCCCCTTGGCATTTTCTCTCCGTTCCACATATCAAAATATCCTCCACTTTAATTTATGAGTCATTAGGAATCTATAATAGTGAAAGTAATAATAGTATTTCACAGTTTTCTGCAGACTGAGGTAATTGGAACTGAGACATTAGCGAAGCAAGTGGTCAGTAAATGAAAATAATATTACTTAGTGAGCTCTTTGAAAAGATGGTCCAGTAGCCTCACCCTGACTAATCTGTTTCAATTAGGCTGCAATACAGGGATCCTTTGTACACTTCGTATGCGTGTCGACAAGATGAAAGCTTGTGAAAAATATCCTTGACGTAGCCTGTTTGTCCATGTGTTCACAAAAATAGTTTTAAAAAGGTACATTACATACATTCATTGGAGTAACACAGAGTAATACTTTTTATGATTCTACCTCACCCAAAGCTCAAAGTTCACAAATTAATCTCCCCCGAATTAGTCCCTGGGGAGCCATCGAGCCCTCCACGTCGTCATTACTACCACCTTAATGGTGCTTTCTGATGATTAATTAAAAATAAATTAGATATTCCCTGAACTTATGGGCTGTAGAAATCGAGAGGTGATGCAGGAGGCTGTGCTTTAACGACTTAGGCAGAGTGATAATTAAGAAGCTGTCACCGTTTTTTACCATGCCTGTGTGTGTGTGTGTGTGTGTGTGAGACTGTGTGAGTGAGTGAACAGATCCAAGCCCCCTAATCTCTTAATATGCGTCTGAGGTGTCATTTGAGTTCAAAAGTCACCATTTAATTATACCGCGGCAAATACTTAATTTTCAATTATGATGGTGCTGCGGAGCTCACCTTGGATAAAGGACGAGTCGGAGACAGGCGGACGGGGCCCCTTCTAACCTTTCCAGAGGTGGGTTTTATTTTTATTTTAACACTGGAGTTTGTCAGTGTGGTTGATTTGCATGGGGCTGTGGTATAATGAAGGGCTCTTGTTGGTGAACCTTTTTAGTTCTGACTTAGGGGTCATGTTGCAGGGATAAGCTTAGAAATCTGTCTTTCAACGAGGCAATTAGTGCACACACACACACACACACAAAAATGCACACAAACATCCTTCTTAGAGATACAATAATGCTTGTTTTTAGGCAAAGAAAACAGAATAAAAACATAACCTAATGGGGAGCCAGAACTGCTGACACATTATAAAAGACACGGGGTCACGACACAGTTGGCCAATAGTTGACTATTGTTTGAGTCATTATTCAAAACATAATTTTCACTGTGGGAGGTAACCTGCAGTGGTGAAACTGCTATTCAATGTCCCGTGTTTGAATTGAAGTAAAAGAAAGTGGTTGCAATTAAGCACACAGTGGCAGGCTGTACAATATTTGTAACTGTAGCTCACTCCAGAGGTGCTGAACCACATTAGCAGGAACATTACTGTCCAAAGGCTGAAATTTGCAGTTTTTTCATGATGGTATGACTTCGATGTAGAGCCGAGAAGTTTATACAATTTCTCCTGCAGAAAAGAATTAGCATTATGCAAAATTGCCCATTTTATGTTGCCTCAAATCTTCTCAGAGTGGCAGCCAATAGACAGCACTCAGCAGGAGGCTTTCCTCCGAGCAGTTGGCATCGCTGAGCCAAACAGTGGGACAGTCTCACAACACAATGAGTGATGAAATGGCTCCCGAACCAGCCTCGCTGCCTCGTTCACTTTCCCTCTTCCTCCCTGCCTGTTTCTCTCTCTCTCACTCGCTCTTTTGCCTGAATACTCCACTTCAACTGAAAGCGTCCCTTGTTCTCAGCATAGAGGAGCGGATGCAGGTTGAAAGCCATTTCTTTTTTCCCTCGTCTCAATGAGAAAATGAGCCTGTTTCATCGGTAGGGACGGGGCTTCTACGGCTTTCTTCTCCTGAAAGTGGGTACAGTATGTGAGTAGCAGTTTCCAACATTTCCATTTTGCCAGACATAAAGATGCGCTCCTTTCCCAGGTCTAGTAGCATCACCACACACTGTCAAAAAACACAAGTGGAAGGAGCGATGGTGGAAAGAAGGAAACTTTTTTTCCTGCTTAGTGCAATTTCCCTCTGCTCTGTTTGTTCAATGCAAATGCTGCTCATTTATCAGGCAAAACTACCTGCCAAACAGGAGAGAAAATACACAATAACTAAATCCCCACGGAGTTACAAAGAGATGAGGAAGAGGAGGGAGGAAGGAAGCCCGTTTTTATTGGCTGGCTCACTTTTGTCACACCAGGACCCAGTCTGCATCTCTCTCTCTCTCTCTCTCTCTCTCTCTCTCTCTCTCTCTCTCTCTCTCTCTCTCTCTCTCTCTCCTCTTTCAATAGCACCTACGCTCAAACACCTACACTCTTTCTCAGGTGACATCTGCCTGAATCATGAAGGCAATCTGCCCGGAAACAGGTAATAACAACGGTCAATGATGCTGACTAAGCTTTAGTAAATTCACGCTCAGAAGATAGCAGCCAACACAGGACGGGTGTATTTATTCAGGTCATATATTAAAACATACATATTAATGATTCTGTTGATAGAAAATAATAAATGGCAGTTTATTTATCAGCCTACAAAGATCTGTTTCGGTATGTTAAGGACTCTTAATACAATTCTCTCCTGTTAAAACGTGTTTTATAAAAGTTATAGTCTGTAATCATTCCTCCTCCACACTGGCCATGAAGTGATCCCGGCCTCACACATCCACGCTGTAAATATGCCTGTAGCAAGGATTTTAGAAATGCGTCCACTGCAGTTATTGTAGGTTTAAACAGACAAATAAAATACAGGACATGACCTTTAAGTCCTTTAAGCTACAACTCTGACGGCAACAAATAAAGGCAGGCTGTATTTAGATGGATTACTGCACGGCCAGTATAGAATATAATAATTGTATTATTGTTAACATAATGATAGCCAATAAGTTCCTCAACATACAGTTCAGTTGGCATTAAAACAAAAACCCAAACCACATTTCAGTGAGTTTTTGTTCCTGCCAACATTATTTTAACTGTCGTCCTTACCCTCGGTTCTGATTAAAGCTGTGCACTAGCTCTCATTTGGAACACATTTTCATGGGAAGAAAAGCTCTGCTGGATACACCATCTGGCACTCTACCACACAGTTTCAAGTATGTACAATATAACCCCTGTTTTGCTTCACTTTGTTCAAAATTGTTTTGTGTTTTTAGGCCAAAACTATTTTGGAGACTGTGCGTGTTCTGCTGGGAAATGGTGTTTGCCAATGCAAGTGTGTGACTGAGCAGACCGTTATTAATTTTCTTCGTTCATTCCCTTTATCAACAGAGGAGACCTTGAGGCTCCGACTGCTCTCTCGCACCAGGGCTACCTGATCTCACAGAATTAGAAATGGAAAGCCAATCAGGATCCTTTTTGTGGGCACACGAATCCACAGGTTCAGCAGAAAATTTTTTAATCAAAGTCCATGAATGAGTGAGTCAGGCTGGATGGACGGGTCAAATGAAGGATCTTGACCCAGGAGACCTCTGTTAGTGTGCCATATGAAATCAAAAGTCAACGTAGACATATTTTAAATTACATAAGCTACGTAATTTAAGTTAACATTACAAACGACGCCATGGTTATTACTCCCCATACCAAACTCTTTTCTTTCCTTATCCTAATGGAAGTAGACTTGTTCCCTTGAACCAACGGTAACGGTGCCCTTGATAAAACCAGAGTCAACATCTGACCCACGTTTCAAAGGTGGTGTGATCTAAGGGATTTCAAAGGGCATGAAGTTGAGGGGAAGGAGCTCGGTGGACGTGGGGGAGGAGTGTGAGCGTTGTAAACATTCAAAATCTGACAGAGTGCCCTCGATCCGCCGGACTTGCCGACTGGGACTTTTAGAGGTTCCGTTCATTTCACATATTTCTGTGATAGCTGAAAGAAAGGTAGCATGGCTGTTGTGGGCTACTGTTCGCCACTTACTGGAAGCGTCGGTGTCTGCATGTAACCAATGACTTTTTCTCTGTAAACTGAACATCAAAACAGTGTTTTCACTGTGTGCATCTTCTCATTGGAGGAAATCCATAGGGGTGTGCAATTTACAGAGGTAGGGGGTCTGACGGGGTCAATTGGATTGCAAATTGAAATGAAGTATTTAATATATTCAAAGCAAATTGTTGGAGTTGGACTGCAGGGAAGCAAGAAAGATGATGGAGAAAAGGAAGGGGGTTCTTGTTAGATTCCCGTCGAGGTTTATCGCCGGGTGGTCACAGCATCCCAGTGTGCTGCCTTTTTCTTGTGTTTGTGGTTTAATTAGAGATTCATCAGCGCTGCAGATGACGGGGAGAGAAAGCCCCATGTAGCATGAGTTGCTGAGCAGAGGGAATATTTGTGCTTGATTTTGAGGCAGAAATGGCAAGGCCTTGTTTCTACAGGATTAATCAGCAATTGTCCTTCAGTTGAGAGTTGGAATATTTATTCTGCAGACAACCAGATAGCACCAATGATGATATTTATAATAAGAAAACAGTTGAGTCTCTTGGGGGATTGCATTTTTTCAATAATTACATGATGCATACCCATAATTTACCACTAATGTGTTTAGAGAAATAGCGAGGGGTTAAGAGGTAGGTTACACTGAGGGAAGCTGAAGTCTGAAAATAAAACAGGTGCAGCTAGCCTCCACTACTCTCTTGGCTCTTTGTATTTAGGAGATAGAACCAGCTAAAAGGCAAAAATCATAATCCCACTGAGGCATGGGTGGTCCTTCAAATGATGTTGATAGTTTCCGTGGATCCCACCGTGGCACCCGTGTGACCGCGTCCCCCACGGCAGCCCCGGGGTGAGCCCAAATTGCTTTGACAAGGGGCGCTTGTTTTTTTTATCTCATGCTTGGCTTCTCCAGACTTATGATTGATGCAGGGCTTTCTGAAGCAGCAGCACTCGTTGTTTTTAAGAACACATACCTGCGTTATGAATGTTTCATTCGGGAGACTAAATATGAACTGGCTGGGAGAGCCTCCCCAAGAGCCCTGAGGAACGGAAGACTCATGCATGCTAATAATGGCCTAAGAGAGGGGGTTGAAGAGAGAACTAGGGTAATAACAAGTAAGGTAAAAACAGGCATCAAACACATAGTCAAATAATTTGCCTTCTGAATATCTTTCTGTTTCTTCTGTGTATTTCTACCCTCCCCGGCAGTCACTCTCAATTCTAGTTACCAGCAACAACAATTCTGTGACACGCTTCCCAAAAAACAGAAATAACATGAACACCTTTGACTAAAGCAGCACAGCAATAGATCCATCTTGCTGACTTGGGAGACGTGGGGAATTGTGTTTTGCTGCAGTGACACGCTGGCCTGTCGTATCTGAATTCGGGCGAGATTTATCAATATAACATGTGCTGCAGTGGCGGCTGACTAAGCCTCCTGTTCCCCACTGTGAGGTCTGCACAGGGGGAGGTCTTCATTTGACCCCCCCTCCCACTTTTGGGGAGTAACTCGGAGGAGTTATGAGTGGAAAAGATTGAAAAAGCAGCCATCCATGTGCCAAGAAATGACACATCAGCAGCGAGATAGAGATACATGTTCGGTACACGGGATGACATCAGTGTAGGTATGATGTGTTTTAGGTGTGACACGCAAATAATTCAGTTCGGCTGTCTCTCTCTCTCTCTCTTTCTCTCTACGCACACGCACACGCACACACACACACACACACACACTCACACATTCCCTCACTTAACTCAAAGTGACTCTCTGGTGTCAAGTCCCATCCATGCTGAATAGTTCCTCTCACCGTGAGCAGATTATGATTTGTGGTGAACTGAGGCACACTAGCTGCTTAATGGAGTTGAACAGAATGGAGGAGTCTCTTTCTCATCTGCCAGCAAGAGACATGCGCATACACAGAGGCTGATTGAAAGAAAGGGAGCAGGAGAGAGAGGATGGGAAGGGGAGATCCGACGGCACGTGTCAAATGTTGCATGAATCAGTAAATGCCTCCAGCTCTAATTGGCTTCATTCAGTGGTGGAAGAGCCATTCAGATCTTTTGCTGAAGTAAAAGTGGAAATATAGTGAGAAATTTAACTGACGGAATATTAATTACATAACTTTGAGCATCAAAATAAACTTGCACCAACGATGATTCATTTTAAAACCTGATTAAAATCAGTAAATAATGTTGTACCTAATATTTCAAATACCATATTCAACTGTGATTCAGTAAACTCTTAACTTGAGGAGGTTTCCATTTTTTAGAATGATTGAGCTAAATATTCATGTTCCTTGGAAAAAGGAACAAACTCAACCTCGTTGAGTTTTATGACGCTGCTGCCACTGCCAAATTGATTTCAAATCCAGTTCTGCAAGGGAAATATTGTGGAGCTGAACGGGAAGATTGGACCCAAAACCTATTTTATGGTCCCTAACTGTGCACTGTCCTTTTTAAAAACTTCTACTACTTGATCATATTTCCATTAATTTGGAGCAATTTTTTCCTCAAAGGAGGATACATTACAGCTTCTCTGTGAGCCATTAGTCACATTAGGCAGACTAACTGACATTTTAACTAGCTAGCAAACAACGTTGCTTCTTGTTAAGGAGCACATTCATCTGTCCATCCATCATCAATCACGTCTTATCCTGGGATCGGCTCCCCGTGACCCTGAATACAGGATAATCAGTAGACGATGGATGGAAGGCTCTTACCTTGTAGTTGGTTTAATCCTTTTCAATACTGTATGGGATTTTGTGAATTTTCCCCCTGGGGTCAATACATTTGATCTTATGTTAATTCAACATAATTTATTTGTCGAGGACATTTTGTATTATTCATGTAAATCTAGAAATTGACAATTTGAGTTATCAAATAAGTGCAATTTTTGTAGTGGAGTACAATTATTACTTCCCACCACTGCTTTGGAGTGCATCAGCATCCCCTGTGGTAGGGCGCAATCTGACTCCCATCGTCGCTGTGTGTGTGTGTCTTGCATTCAACAGTCAAAGTGGTGGGATGAAAGGATTGCCACTGTGTGTACAGTGAGTCATGAAGTGATATTGTCAGCCTCACTGAGGCTCAGATCCTAGTATGCAAACATATGGCGGAGCTCAGGGCTATTGTATGATGGATCTATGGCGTTCTATTCAAACTGTTGAGAGGCTGACATCAGTGTTGAACAGGCATTCAAAGTGAGTACCAAAAGCCCTTGTCCTGGACCATCATATAGAATGAGCTAATCTCGACAGTCTGCATTCATTTACTTAAGCATGCCTGACACAAACGAAGACGAGGACACATTAAATCCCACTCTCGCTATGTTGTGTTCACAGACACCACTGAAGCACAAAGAAGACTCATAAGCACACTACCAAAAGGTGAATTGGAGCAGAAAACAAGGTTCAGGTTTAACTGTTCTGATTAATGGCTTTCAGTGGCTTACATCACCATTACATCATTTTTTTTTAACCAGACACTTATTAAGTATTCATGGATTCAATCCCTACATTGTTAAAGTAGCCATAATATTCCTGCTGCGTGTGCAACAATTGAAAGCGACAGAGCAAAATGCAAAAACACTCATGTAACTCCACCATTCATACTTTACGGAACATGTGATGCAAGCTAAAGGACAGCATCTATGATACAGTTTAATCAAATGACATTAGGCATACATGCATTCATTATGTGTGTAATGTATGCAGGAATATATAACAAATGTCATATTTTTGCATCTATCGCCTGTTTATTGAGTCAGACAGTGTTTACTAATGCACATTTAAACTACTAGTGATAAATAATAATTTCCTTCTGTACTTTGAATGCAGTTTTCTCATAAAGGTTGCTCACCACAGTTCGGCATGCGGACGTTTGCTCACTGGTATTACTCACACCAGGTATTTTTCTTCCACAGTACTGCATCGTGCCTGTAACATAAAGCTTAACAATAAGCAATCTTAAAGCATGAACGTACAGTTCCTTTCCCCTTTGTACAGTATGAATGTAGCATCTTTTATGTGTGTCTGGAGGAGCTCATTGTACTGTGTGGACAGTCGGCGAGTGGCTGTTTTCAAATCAACATGCGGCACCATCAGCCTTCTCTCCCCTGCTGTTGGGTCAAGCACACATCTGGGATGTTGCATGGTGGTCATGTACAGAGTGCATGTGCGTGTGTGTGTGTGTGTGGTTCGGATGGAGGTCACCACGACCACATGGACATGATAGCTGGTCTACATGCAACTAATGGGTGGGACACGCTCTCATAAGCATGCAGGAGTCTTATGTGTGAGAAATTTGCAATGATGTGTACTTGAAACATGAGGGCTGTTAGCCACCACGCACATGCTGTTTATGGAGTTTGTGCAACCTGCAAATATGTATGATGGCAGTAGGGCTGCACGATTCTGGAAAAAATGTGAATCACGATTTTTTTGCTTAGAACTGAGATCACGATTCTCTTGCACGATTTTTTTCCACAAAATGTTTATTGCACTGATGAACTTTAACAAAACAAAAAAACGTTTGTTGCTTTGGCAGAGGCATAGTAGTAGTTCTATCACTGGAAGATATGTAATTTTTACAAAAGTAAAAAAAAAAAAAACATTTTTAAGTATTGCACGCTTGGTGGGCTGCCACTAGAGGATGATTGACAGGCGCTCTCCTTCATACAATCACGCGCACACTTCATGGCTGCACCTGATTGGACGATCGCATCCACAGCTGTCCTGTCTGCTCCGGAGTTCACGCAGACCAACATGGCGGCTCGTTTGGAAACGTTCTCTTATTTTACGGAAATAGTTCACCGAAAGGTGTTTCTGAAAACATTTTAAGCGAGAAATAAGCTATGCAGTTGCTGAATCTGTCTTTATTTTAGATCGACAACATTCAGTTTAGAAGATTTTCGCGAGCGTTCCCGAGGCGGCGAGTCGAACCCGGCGCAATGCGCGGAGAAACACCGCACGTACCTTCACTCTTTCCAAACACTCAACTGCAGGCGGCTTCCTCCACTGAATCACGTGTTGTAAAGACGCTTTACCATAGGTTGAGGGGCGGCAGTGGTGCGTTTGGGGGCGCTTCAAAAAATCCGGAAGGAAATAGGAGCATTTGTGATGCAGCTCGAGATATAAAATGCTTCAGAATCGCCGTGTGTAGAAATGAGATCACGTGTATGTGTGAATCGAGATCGCGATTTTTTAACGATTTTTTGTGCAGCCCTAGATGGCAGACAGAGATACTCTGTAGATAAGATAAGATTTAAGATAATAGATCACTGGCAACATTCATTTTCTAGATTGTTGTGTCAAAGTTTAATGCAAGGATGAGAGAAAGATCAAACTCATGAGACAATAATGAAAGCAAATCATGGATTATAAATTAAGCTGTGAGAAATCCAAGCCTTTGTTTTAAAGAAAGATTTACTTTTGACAGTGTTATCCAAACTGAAATTGCAGCATAACACCTTCCATATGTGCGCAGATGGCACATGGATTGGAATATCTGAACAACAAGGAAGATGGAAGAAGGAGAGCTCTAAATTAACAGTGGAAACAGCAAACAGCTAAAAACAGAATACCAGTAAGCAGTTCCATGTGTCTACCTACAAAGCCTGACAAAAGTGGCGACAGGAACATTAAATGTTACTATTGCTATAAATGAGCTGAAAAAGCAAGTGTTTTGGAGGGCATTTTTAGGGAGACAACAAGAAGATAAATAATAGGAAATGAGGGGAGAGAAACATGGGCAACTACTAACAAATGTCAAACCGCAAGCAACCACAGCAAATTGCTAATTTGTTCAGAAATGACGTTTTTTCTTCCAACTTGCCCCAAAACCTTTGTTCATTTTGCCATCCAACCCAGCTGTTGTTGAGCCACCCTTGGCTGTGCAGACTGTACACATGTGTACCTGCTGTTTTTTTTTTTTTGGGGGGGGGGGGGGGGGGGGTGCTGTATATTTCTTCTCCATTCCCCAGCTCTCTGCCTAAAAGGCCAGGGGGAGTCAATTTAACAGGTAAGGGTCTGACTCTTGGGAGTGCTTGAGTGCACAGATAACCCAGTGATTGACAGACTACACTATGTAGGGCATAGGCTGTTGCAAGAGTACCCACACACACAGGTACACACACACACACACACACACACACACACACACATAAACACAGAAAAGGCTGTTGCTGGGAAAAAAAACATCCTTTTCTCTGTCTCTAAAACTCTTGAGTAATTCCCAACCCTCTGACTTCTCCCCTTTCCTGTACCTTGAGGCTGCTGAAAATAAACCTAGAGGACTCACAGAGTACCATGGCCATTCTGCTTTAGCTAAAACTGCCAGGCCTCACCCCAGGAGAGGCTTAACATCGTCGGATGTACAAAAACCGAGCCCTACAGGCATTTGGCTCTCCTTTACTTTTCTGAAAGCCCTTACAGTCGTCACTAACATTCACTAGAAACAGCAGTCCAGGGGATAAAGTCTCTACCAAGCCACGTGTGCACAGTAAACCCACTTTGTGACCATGAACCTCTAAAACTCCATTTAGTCTAACTTTGCAAACTCAACTTGGCTTCCCTCAAGCCATAACGCCGGCAATGATCAGAGTGCAGTCATTAAAGAATAACACTCGGAGAACATCAATAGATGCCCAGAAGTCTCTGGGTTCAGGTCAATCATTCTAGTCAGTTAACGGTCTCCAAACAACAGGGCAAATTCATCATAGGGTCTAATCACATTGGGCAAGTCCACACTTCGCCTCAGAACAATATCCACTAATGACATTAGACGAAGGGCTAGTAATATGATGTGATTTCCTGCCGTCACACAGAGGTGCTGATCGATGGCAGCAGAGTGGAGCATAACTCAGGGACACCCAGCGTTCCCGTGGAAGTGTTTCTACCTGCTGCACACACAGTTGTTTTTGTGCTACGCATTATAGGAATGAAAATAGGATCCATCAATGTATGATAAATAAAAAAAGACAGATACCTTATCTTGCTAGCCGTGGAAGACAACCTAACGCTAAATGCCAGTCCAGTGTGGCTTGAAAATATTGGTATATTGCTTTGAGTTTGTTTTTGCTCTTAGCTGGAAGTGAAACTAATATGTTTTTTTTCCCTCAATGGAAAAAAGAAAAAAGTACTTCTAAGGTCAAAAGATTCAATTAACCTTTAAGAAGAAAGGCATCATACAGAAAATGTGTAGCGAAGAAAGCCTTCAGTGAACTCATGGATGTACTCAAACACAGTATACAGCATTAGCTCCCTGTGAATTGAGCCCTGTCACCGAGTTTCCCCCAGAGGAAGGACTCTCCCCCCCTCTGAGTCACTTGTGACCATAATTGCAGGGTTTGCAGTTGGATTGTTGGGAGCTCAGTTCAACTCCAGATCCCAGATATGTCCCCAATATGCTCAACACAGACAAAGCTCTAATAACGGCTACAAAGAGATCCCCCAACAATATCCACAAAGATTGCACCCAAAGCCGGGGCGGGGAGAGATGAATAGCAATTTTGCTGTCATTGTTAAAACCCACATCATTGGCTATGAATCTTTTTCATCAATATGACTGGATCCAAGGCAGCGCATTATCAATTTTCCAAAGGAAAATGATAAATGAAAATGATGTGCCTTTGTGGTGGGCTTCAGCAGTAACTGTTACCCACAGATTAGTGATTTTTATGAGGAAAATATTTAATCTTAATATTTAATGTGGAGTAAAGGATTTTCATTTGAACTGCGGTTTGTATCACAGAATCCATACACAAGGCAGATATTCTAACAGTGTCTTGAGTTTTGGTGTCCACGTTTATTTATTATCTCCTGTATTCGTTACACTTCACTCTGCTGTGCCACTGGGTCAAGTCGTGTATCTTATGTGTAGCTCTCTGCTGAGCAGTCGCTGGGCAGTAACGCCTTTGAATGTTCATGGTGTTTAAGCGTTACTGGGCTCTTGAGCGGGGAGAGCTCATCATAGAGGCAGTGTGTCCGCTCTGCCACCTCACTGACAGGTGAGCAATGGTCCCAGGATCCATAGCTTCTGTGGCTCCCTTCCTCCTCCTCTCCTACCAAACACTACACCTCCCCAGCAGCACCTCCATCCATATTCACAGCCGCCTGTTCCCTGTCATATTCGCCTCCCTGAGCCTCCTCTGCTGCCCAGCCTCATTGTCACTCAGCTGGGGATGGGTGACCAGGCAGGCTGGTGAGAAGCCAGGGCCTGAATAATGGCAACTCTATCTCCCACCAACTGAGACCAACAGTCCGTTTAGAGGCAATTTTACTGTGCCTATAAACACAGACTCCTGAGAGACGCACACAATAAAAGTGTGAAAACAACCAGTTGGGGTGGGGGGGTGGGGGGGCTGAAAAAGAAAACGAGTGGTGCGTTTTTTCATCTAACATTCTCCACAGCTGTTGTTATCTGTGGCTCCATGCAATTACCACATAATATAGTCATTTAGGAACATGGAAAACACAACACTACAATAACACTGTTTTCTGCCAAAACACTCAAGTATTTGAACAAAGCACAGCTTGCCAAAACACTCAAGTATTTGAACAAAGCCCCCCCCCCCCAGAAAAAAAAAACGGTATGTGGGATTTCTTCAATCCTCTTGCTCTGGAGGTCTGATGTTATGAGCTCTGTGGTGCAGGACATCCCTGCAGCTTGTGTCCGAGTGCAACTGCCCTCTGATGGTGGTCCCATGCTGACTGGTGAGCATTACTGGACAGACTCCAGCTGATGTCCCTTGACAGCCTCTGATCAATCATGCTAGCTCATTACCCTGCAGACAACAGTAGGCAGTGGGGTACCACCTTGGAGTCACCTTGGGTAAAATAACTATAGTACTGTAGTTAGATGTTGTAGGTGAGTCCACAGCGTCGGCCCTGCTGAGTAATTGCCGTAAGGCTTGTGGACCTATTACTAAAAGAGCTCTGGCAGCTCTCTGCTGCCTAATCCCACATTGTGCCTGGGCCAGGTAGCTGTCAGCTTCAGCCCGTTCAGCTGGTGGGCTGGCAGCTAGCAGCACCATGGCAGAGAGGGTCCACTGTAGTTCACCTGGGCGGTGGGGCTCACACCCATCCATCCGCAGCAGCGAGTTGGGAGGCAGAGGTGTGAAAGAGGACCTGTCACACCTCTGGTGGAAGGGCAGCCTTGATGGAGGGTACCCTGCAGCAGCTGCTTCACGAGGATGGGCAAGGTTAATGCGCCTGGCTCTACCCTGGGGTGCATCGCCTTGTCAGAAATTAACAGAGGATAGCTTGATTGAAACTTCAGAGGAAGCAGGTTGTAGAGAAGTGTTCATTTTTAGAATGACCTTAATCGCGATCTGTGCTCTGCTTTATAAATACCTTTTTTAATTTGTTTACTTGTGAATGGCTCTGATATGCTTTGGTGCCAGGCCATGTTCCCTCTTCCCTGCTGACAATGCATGCACTATCCTGTGCCAATGAAAAATTAATTACCTGCAATTTCATTGTAGATAATTTCCTGTTAAAATTCTACCTCCAAAAATACAGTTTGAAAAATGAATATGTACTATGATCTCACAAGGTTTGGTTTGGTTTAAGCGGAGAAATATACATACATATAAACATGGAAGTTTGGGTTGGAAATGCAAAACAAAACAAAAACGTAACTATATTTTTACATTTTTAACATTCAACAGTTGCACATTATCCATAATTCTTACTTTAACAGTTAAGAAAACTCAAATACTGGCATATTGTCAAAAACAAAAATAATACTAACACAAATAAATTAACTAAATGTAAGTTTCAAAGAATTCTTCTGATTGTGTAATCTTCCATCATAATGACCTGTTGATGATTCCTGAACTGGGCTCTAACTTACACTCGTCACGTAGATGAGTTTTTTTTCGCTCCACTAGTTGACACATTCGGGTGAGGCCGTTATAAATGACATGTCTGGAGTGTATCCGCAGAACAAGCCCACATCGGGTTAACACTGTCGGCACAAAGTCTCGTGGTCCACTGAGCTTTATTAACCCGGCCAACCTTGCTCAATCAACTAGGATGGTACAACCAACAACAACCGGTCCACTACCTTTGGCTCTGTGACCTGTTTTGGCTTTGTTGTTTAAGGGCATTTGCCGATGTGACTGATGTTGTCATTATGTTTTGGAAGGGCAGTCTCCACACTGACGTCCAGGCATAAACACCATATGTTACCCTGAAAGGTTTCCTGTAAATGTTTTATTTAACAATAAAACTGCTCTTGTATGATCCAAATACAACAGACCTATAGGCTAAGTATCAATAATTCAACTGCTGAATGGAGACAGCCGTTAGCTACCCGTCTATTTAAATATTTTCCTGTACATAATTTAATTTTGCATTGAAATTGATCTCTTTCTCGCATGCGATGTGGGATAAGATGGGAGCATTGCATAGCACACGGAGAACTAAGACAAAGACATTCACTCTAAGTCTTCCTTATAGTTCTCAACTGGTGCATAGCCAGGAGCACTGCTGCTGCAGGACATTCAGGTCTTATCAACCTGATGTCATTAGGGTCACTCTGGTCCAGGGTCTGGACAACTGAAGAGACACTAGTTACCAGTTAGCTCTTAATGGAGAGACTGCTGGCAATAGTTGTACCATTGACAAATTTAAAGCATTCAGAAGGGATTATCCCAAGAAAGCGGGTTCTCATGTGTTCAGGAGTGAAAACTAAATTGTAAGAGATTTAAGAATGAAGAGTTGGTGAGATGGATCATGTAGATTATAAACTGGTAGTTTGGACATCAATATAATGAGTGTAATAGCATGAGAATGATTTTCTTTTATCCGTAAATTTAATATAAACATGTGTTTACCCCAAATAAATATCCACATTTTGTCAGATTAATATAACAATATTTTATTTAATCATCTTAAAACAAACCAGAAAATGTTAGAAGATAAACTACCCTTTTCGTCAGATCAGAAAACCACACAAGTTCAAAAGGATTGCTGTGACATTCATAATCACTGTTCATCTTTTCCCTCATCTGGAGAATCCGTATTTTTACTGAAACTTAAAATGCTTGTTACATGGATTTATTTAGTCACTGGCAGTTAAATATACAGTTAATATAATCACTGGCAAGTTTAATGTTGTGAAAGTAAGCAGAAACTATCGGCCATACAATGTTAGATGATGTATAGTGTAACAACGATAAAAGCAGTGGAGCATAAATTACTTTGAACATGTGGCAATGAAGAAACATTTATAAAATCAATTTTAAGTGTCTACAACTTACAAACAGTTCTGCCAGTTGATAATCCTCATATATCATGCTTTGGTTGGAGACAAACAGTAAACAGAACACAGTGCTGTCTTGACAAGGAGAACTGTTCATGCATTGCGGTTATACTGCCATGATTACTGACTTCAGAGGATTTTTACAAATTTGTTGCAATGATGACCAAATGTCCTAACATTGGTGAACTAAGATATTTTCATCAGAGACTTGAAGCTTACCTCGCTCCGTGCTTATCGTTTTGTCATCCTATTTCATCCTGCCTGCCGTCAATCTGCCAATGTGTGTATCAGATTGTTTATTTATGTAGTTGCCAAAGCTGGAGCAATGGGTTAGAAGTTTTACGAGATGCCACGTCACATTCCCCACACGCCTCCTTGGGACATGCAGAGATAAACACAAGTAGAGCGCTCCACTTCCAGATAGTTCCTCCAGAGATGGCTGTGGTGCTTACATCATTATCATTATGTACACATGCGCTGCTGTAAATTAACACATCTACTAGAGTTAAAGATTTATAGGGAAGGGGTGAACGTTAACTCCCAATGATGCACTTTATTTCCCTGCAGAAAATGCTTTTTGTTGCAGGATTGGCCAAAAGGTATGTTTGACACAGTGGGCTGGAATAGAATGGTAAATACTGCAGCACCAAGTCAAGGAAATGAATGTCACAGTGGGACTTGTGTGTCCAGGACTGTAGCCTAAAGGTACAACAGTGGAGTTCAACACCAAACGGAATTCACTCTCTCGTTGGCTCCACTCTGAAGATCAGTGTGCTCTATATAAAGCACCGTGTCAGTGAAATTCACTTGGACAGTTACACGTTTTTCTATTTTTTTCCTAAGGCTGTATCATACTCTCAGATCATTTATAAATGAGTTGGCGGGATGTCTGCATCACAAGACGTGCCCGAGCATGGCGAGAGCACGATAATAGACACACTAGCTCTTGCTGGCCGTCAGTTTTCTCCAGTGAAGTGGGTTACAGTGAGGGTTATTAATGTAGAATCACACTAGCAGACATGTAAATTTTTCTCCGTGTGTTGGGCCTCTGTGCCAATTTTCTGTGTGAAATGCAACACAGCCAAAGAAATAATAGGCAGGAAGGATATTCATACTTGTATGAGCGCACAGTTACTGCATGTTCATGCATTCGCACCGCATCCATTCAGTTTAGAGGTGAAAAGTATCTAAATTATCCTGGCAGTAACTGGAGAAGAGGGAGGCTGAAAAAAGAAACAAGGCTGTAGGAGCAGGTCAGTATAATGACTCGCATGGCTTACTGGAGTCTGGGATTAAGGCAACGAAGCAGACTGCTGAGGCTCAACTGTGTGTGACTATGCACACATCCATGTAGTGTACGTGTGGACCATTGTAGGTTTTAGTCTGAAACTCACCAGCAGACATCAGACGCTCCAGTGCCACGACATAATCGCTCAGCCGGATCAAATGTGTGTGGTTACATGGCAGGAAGGGATCATGTCTGTGTGTGGGATGACAGATCCAGCTACCTGGAGGTTGAAGGTGTGCAGGGGTCATTCATACCGTGCCTCGCACACGCAGGGGTTTCTGTGTGCGTCCCCCATCATCAGTAACCTTCAGCCCAATTCTGCCGTGACAGCTCTGACATCTGTCCGTATACGGGATAGCTTCCAGCTCCTGCTGTCAAGGTCATGTGTGCTGCAAGGGTTGGGTCAAAACCCTCGAAGCGTCTCAGGCAACACCGCGGAATTTGTTGAGTTTGCCTGGAAAAAGTGGCTCGTCAGTGATTTGCTACACGGAGTAGGGGTCAATGCATCAGGACATTCTGCTCCTGCTGCTGAATGCGAATGGGGGCATAGGAGGGGGTCGCTGTGAGGAGCACATGGTTCATCACAGGAGCACCGAGCCCCCGTCCTTCCAACGGCCGTGTCAGAGAAATGGTGTTTGAGCGCAGACCTGAGAGAAATGACCATTCCAAGGCTCTAACTTCATGAGCATGTGCTTTATCTATTTATTATTTTTAAGTGCTAGTATCAAGATTTAATTACATCATGTATAATTGTTAACATTTGAGGACAAGTGGATGCAAAAAAAAAAAAAGAAAAGAAATGCGAGAAGCATTTAAAATGCCAATGAGTTATTCTGGTCTCTTTCCACGGCGGTGTATTAGCTCAATGGTCAGAGAAGTAAAATAGTTGCATAACAATTGATCACCCCCTCATTGTAAATGACACAGCATTGCTGCCTTGCCAAATTTAACTGGAGGCTTGGGCCCGGAGTTGTGGGTGGACACAGGGCCTGTTTCCCCCCTGGCTCTGACAGAGGCCTATGGGCTGCCCAGGGCCACTCCACATAATTTCAAGGCCTAGTTCCCTTTCATCTGCATTATTTATAGACGTAGAGCAGAGGAACACTCTCCCTTGCGGCAGCTCATTGCCCCCCCCATTACACAGTCCCGTTATTTACACAGACATCAGTGGTTAAGCACTGGCCTCACAGGAACAATGCTGTAAGCCTTCCGTCTTCGCCTTCTGTGTAATATACTACAATATGAGGGAAAGCGAACAGGGACTTAGTACTTAAGCTATTCACCGTGAGCAGCAAGACAATGTATCAAGTTTTTGAGAAAAACGCTCTTTGTGCTTTGTATCCTTGCAATAGCTCTCAACTAGATGTCATCATCTTTCCATGTCCTCATGTTTTCAAAGTCTATTATCCTTAAGGGAGAGAGAAATCAACTCTGAAATAGCATCTGTCACGTATATATCATGAATAAAGATCTAATCAGTAAGCTATGCCAAACCCTAATATAAATATATTTATATATCAGGGACATGGGTAGCAGAGCTGTGTTGAGGACACCGTTGCCAAGTCTCTTGGAAATACTTAAGTCAAAGCAGACATTTAAAGCCAAAAAGAGTGATGATGGCAAGAGAAAAGAAGGGGTAAACAAACTGAGCAATAAAATGCCAGCACGTGTATTGTGCACCCTACTTTATCTTCCTCTGAAATATGAAAGGGTTATGTTTGGAGCTTTTGTCATCCTGATTTTAATACAAAGCAGCTCGCTTTGTAGGACAGCAGCAGGAAGACATTGTTGTCCCCCTCAGGGTGACACATCCAAAGCCAGCCCATCAATCTCCAGACCCAGTGCGTCTGGGTCTGCTGCTTGGGAATTCTATGTGTATGCCAACACTGATGAAACCTGATGCTGGCCAATTCTACTTTTCTACTTAGAATAATCAGGTAAAATTGTGTGATGTATTACGTGTCAACTTAATTCCATGCGACTGCGCGTGCGGCTGCATGAGTGCCTCCGTATGTACATATCGCATGTGTCAGTGACGCCATGTGTTAAACCACGTACGGAGGTAATCACATCCCTGAAATGAACCAGTGTAAAAACTTGAGGATGCAATTATGCTCCCATTGAATAACTCATCCTTCCTGGCAAGAGCTAATTGCATTAAAATGGATTGTGTATAGTCCTCTAGCATGAGGCATTAAGATTAACGCCAGGAGAGTTAATAGTGTGTCATCTCCTGAGCCCCCTCCCCCTCCCTTCCAACCACCACCCCCCCTCCCCACATCTCTAATATAAGATTAGAAGCAGGGAGAAAAAGGGAGTGCAGGAGGATAGAAAAATGTGTTCTGCTTCTCCTCTCAGCATCTGCTCTCCCAGCTGGGAAAAGACCCAAGCTATTCATCAGGCTCCACGGTGCTGTCTGGATGTATTCGACTCACTCAAAGGTCACAGCGTTAAAACACCAATCTGAAATCTGAGCTCCGTCCCTTCAAATAGACCAAACCTGTAGGCCAAACTTATTTACATACAACCCAGACGGGTGTGGGTAGATATATGCGTTTCTGAATCATTTATCAACCTCTAGTTTTCCTCTGTGTTGGGTGGCCTGCGGTGCTGTTGACAGTGTGTCCTCTCCCATTTGTTAAAATGTCATAAACTGTAATGATAATTAATTTGTTCCACATTCATTTAGATAGAAAATTCAACGTGCGCCCTATGTGCTAATGCTACTGAAACTCGCACGTATGGCTGCGCGGCAGAGCACTCCGGAGCTCCCTGTTTCCATCGAGGTACGAGTGTCAGGTGTGTGATCTGTGCACCAGCTTACGCTCACCAGCACTTGGAGGTCAAGTAAACGTGTGTGTGTTCAGTTGTAACACTCCCAAATGGCTCAATGCGCTGTGTCATAGTTCCCTGTCAGGCCCTCAGCGCTCCACCAGGCAGCTAATGCCTAGAAGAAATGGGCTTCCGCGCTCAACATTTATCCCTACAGCATTTCTGTCCTCACTTTCCTCCTTCCTCCCTGTCAGAGCAAATTTAATGTGACACATATTCACAAGGACATGGGCCCTTGTAATTGTTCGGGCTCTGATGGATCCCAAGTCGTGATAAAGGCTGTTAGCCATGTGACTGCATTGCCAGACTACCAAATATTCTTGCAAGCGGGGGCAAATCCTCACTAATGGCTGTGGAGATGTGATGAAAAGGAAACACAATTCCTCAGTTAAATGGTGTGTATAACACATCCCACACAAGGGACGTTTCCTCTTTGTCCTAAGAAAAGCCAGACAAAGTTCCTGGCTCATATTCACAAAGCATTGTCACACCCATAAATACTGTATACCGAATATAAAATATATATTGTGCATAGCAGAAACTAAAGCTTTCTGTGATGTTATGTGCACAGCTAGCGGTTTTTAACAAGCAGTTCTAATATTAAAGTGTGGAATTAACACTGAAATTTCAAATATTGTAGAGACTGAGGATCATTTATTAGTTATAAAGAGGATTATATGGGTGATTATTAAATATTGCAAGCAGGGTACAATGTAGATCTAATTCTTTTATCTAAATATAAATGTGAATAGGCCCATTGAGTGAGCTGCAAGCATCAATAAATGCAGTTTTAATGTTTTGAATCTTGATTCAAGGTGGATTCCCCATTCAATGGTAAGAAAGGGGCGCACTATTTTAACTGTGCTACACCATTAAAGTTCTCTGCAATATGAAACATAAGTGGAAATTAAACTAAGTGGTCTTTATGAAGGTCAGTATCTGTCTAAACAGAAAAGAAACAGAAAATTCTGTCAGAGTATGCAGCTTTTAATATTGTCTGTGCTTATTTAAAATTTGCTGCAGAATTGGAAGAATGTGACAGAATTTCCTGTGTGAGAAAAGGAAAAGACTGTAATTTCGGCCACCAATTGTCAGGGGTCAGCCATCAGGTCAAACCCTGGGCAATTTTTTTCCAGTGTCTTTTAACTTGTTTTACAGGCCTAATGGAAACATCGATCTGCATGTTTTCAATGTGTTTTCTTTATTTATTTTAATTCATTTAAATGTAAATGGAGAATCTATTTTCATCCATTAACACATTTGAAAACACAGCTTGAACTTGTTTTGGGTTCATAGTGGAGGGTTGGACGCCACTCTACTGAGCAAAGCGGATATTGCTGAGCTGAAAAACAGACTGCAATCCATTGAGCGGCTCATCGAGGATCTCCTCCGGTGGCAGACAGAGCTGTGTTCCTGGCTGGTGGTCTCGAGCCTTCGGGTGGCAAACGGCCCCTGGCTTCGGATGCAGCGGCTGCTCCTGCTGATGTCCCTGGCCTGACTTCGCCTTGTCCATCCTCTTGGGCGTCTGTGGTTAGGGGTCGCAGAAAGATCTCTCTTCCCCTCTACGACTCGTCTAGTGTCGGCAGTGATGACATCCCACTTCCGAACTTCTTCTCTCCTCTGGCTTTGCTTCCCCCAGAGCTCGTCCTCTCCCCTATTCCACCTCCTGCTCAGGAGCGGACTGTGTCCGGCCTGCCGTCAGAAAGCGCACCACACCTGCCAGTTCCACCTCATCTGCGGGCTCGCTGTCCCTTTCATTGGGCCCCACCAGGTGCAATCGTCCCTGTTTGTCACTCCTGAAGTCGGAGCCTGACGGCCTGTTCCACTCGGTGTCGGCTCCAGTGTCTTCCTCTCAACAGCCACCTGTTACTATCTCAGTGCCTCCCCCCACGCAGGCCTTGGTGATTAATCGCTCAGCTCACCTGCGCTCAGCCAGCTCGTTAACGGTCGGCCATGATCTCCGATCAAAGCTTTCAATTTACAAAGGCAACCCTGAAACTGAGCGACCTGAGATTTTAATTGTTGGAGACTCTATCTTCAGATTTGTGAAGCTTCCTGGTGCTATTTAGTACTGTCTTTCAGGAGGCAAGAAGCTAATTTTATGGAAATGATTCCAGCTCTCCTCAACATCCATCCCTTTGTCCGCACTGTGATAGTGCAGGCTCGCAAAATGACGTCATGTCCAGGCAATCCATGAAGCTGTGTTATGAACTTGAGTCTCTAGCCTCTACAGTTGAAGGCCTGGGGAAGAGATGTGTCTTGTCCGGTCCTATTCCCACTCTGACCAAGAGCCCTGAACCTTGCCATCTTTTTAATCTACAGCTGTGGATGCAAAATGTCACTACTGTCACTGGTCTTCGTTTTATGAGTCATTTTGATTCCTTCTGGACTGAGTGGGACCTGTTTAAATATGACGACAAGCATCTTAACAGGAAAGGAAAAGAAAAAGAAAAAAATACATTGAATTGTATTAATTTGTATTGCTTTTAGCCTTAATTGATGGTTTTCCCCAGCAATACCCTGTGTTTCATAGCCCTGTCCCAGACAATGTGGGTCCTGCTGGTGCTGGTTTTGTTTCCCTCACTAATTCATTAATTCCTATTAGGATCACTGAAAGGCAGTGGGCAATACCAAAATCTACTCACAGTCCCTACAGAAACAATGTCATCTCAGTTAAAACCACTTCTTCAATCCCTGCTGTTGAATCAGCCCTTTTGTGCTGACTCAATGTAAGATCCCTTGCCAATAAGTATTTTATCTGCCAAGATTTGATCATGACCAACAATATTGACTTGTATTTTTTTTTTTTTTATCACAGAGTCCTTGATAAATCCTGATGATTGTACCCTTCTCATTATCTATTTTTCCACCAGCAAAGAATGACAGGCCGAGGGGGTGGCCTTGCAGTAATACACAGAAATGTAGGTGTTCTTCAGTCTCACTTGGCTGTTTCTCCATCTTTGAGTGTCTTGTATTTAAAAGAATATAAGCTGCCCACGATGTGTTTTAATCTACAGACCCCCTAACATTTTCTGACCTTTTATCAGTCGTTATGTTACAATATGACAGAGTCCTTATTCTTTGTGATTTTAATATCCATGTTTTTTGTCCTTCTTCCTCCTCATTTGCTTCTGATTTGATCGAAATTTTAGATTCTTTTAATTTGACCCAACATGTGAAGCTCCCCAGCCATGACAAAGGGCCCACCTTGTCACCCCCATAGTTTTTGTGTGGATGATGTGAACTTGGTCGATTTTGCTGTCTCTGATCACAACACAATGCTCTTCCAGGTTCCACCCCTTCTGCTGACCCCAAACCCACCACACTGATCCCGCCCCCTAAATTTACTCTGGTCTTCGCTTCTGTCAAACACGTTTTCTAATACCGGTGAACAACATGGCCTCACCATAGAGGAGCGCGTCAGTGTTTTTCATTGCTCTTGTTTTAGATCTTAGTCAGATATATAACAAAAAAAAACAAAAACGAAGCCTTCTTCTCTGCCATGGTTGAATGACCAAATAAGGATTTTAAAGAGACAATGCAGGAAGGCAGAGTAAAATGGAAAAAGCATAAACTCAGTGTCTCCCTCGCTCCTCTAAACATTCTAATGTTCACTTTTCAGTGTACAATCAACGAAGCAAGGAGCACCTTTTTCTGAACTGATCACTAAACACGGTCATAATCCCAGAATCCTTTTTAAAACTAAACTAAATGATGTGATTGGTGCCCCCCTTAGCCAGCCAGTTGAATCTTCCCCAGAAAGATGTGAAGAATTTTCAATTATTTTTTCACAAAACAGTGGAGATGCGGCAGCAATTTAACACGGAATGCAGAGAGCATGATGTTGACTCCTGCCCACTTTCAACATTAACCCACTTCAGTGAAATCTCTCTGTCAACCCTGGAACATGCGTTCAAAATCATCCTCCTGCCCTTCTGACTGCATTCCCACTTGGTTATTAAAAGCTGTACTTCAGACTGTTGGTTCAAATATTTATTTTATTATAAACTGCTCTCTGTCTACTGATATTTTCCCCTCCTATTTTAAATGTGCCACTGTTTACCCCCTCTTAAAGAAGCCCTCTCTAGATCCCTCTGTTTTAAGTCATTTTAGACCCATCTCCAAGCTGCTATTGTTCTCCAAGAATTTAGAAAAAATTGTCTCCACTCAACTGATTTCTTTTTTGATCGGGTCCTTCCTTTCCTTGGCAGACTTAGAAAAGGTCATCCAAGCATTTATCTCTTCAGGACTCGACTATTGTAATGCACTTTATTCTGGTATCAGCAAGCAAAACATCCAAAGACTGCAGTTGATTCAAAATGCTCCTGCCAGGCTGTTAACACGTACTCGGAGAAGCGACCACATTAAACAATCCTTGCGGCCCTTCATGGGTTACCTGTGAGTTTTAGAATATATTTCAATTTGATATTGCTCCTGCCTATATCTGTGCTCTGTTAAATGCCTATGAGCCTGATTGCTGCTTGAGATCCTCCAGCAAAAAGGTGACCGGGCCTTTGCTGTTCAGGCCCCTAAGCTGTGGAACTCCCTGCCTGAGATCTCAGGCAAACCCAGTATCCTCTTTTAAATATCTTCTTAAGACTCACTTTTATCTTATGGCTCCACTATGTTCCTAGCAGTGGAGAACACTCAGCATCAGGGCTGTTACCAGATACATCGATCTTGATCAATATTGAACAACAATCCTACATTTTTGGAGCATCGTGAAAACGATACGTATCGATACGTATCATTATCAGCCATACTGCCATTACTTTTAGACGCCTTTTTTAAATTCCCGTGGCATGTGTTTTTCATCAATTTCTGTCCAAGCGCATCAACTTCCTACAGACCGCAGGAATAAAATTGTCAAATCATATTTTAGTTCATTTTTTTGAGTTGATATAAATGTAACAGATTGTGTTAAATAGGCATATGATCTAGTCTCATATCGATCACAGTCTCTGAGTTGTGATATCAGCATATTGTCCAAAGAATCAATATGAAACTTGTGATTTATAGCCCTAGTAACGGGGAGGCACATTGTAATGTGCAACGCTGTACGGGCCCAGGTCTTTTCATACACACAAACACCCTCAATCTTTCTCTCGCAGAGCTAATTGTCAGCTAATACACCCAAATGTTGCCTTGTCGAAGATGAAGTGTGTGCACATTGTACACCTGGGTGCTGCACCTTGCATACATGGTTGAGTTAAGCCTGCTTTCTAGTCCATTCTCAAGACAGTGTTATTGAAGTTGCAGGAGAATCAATCATAACTTATCATGACACAAGGCTGCACACACGGCTATGAATATGTTTATAATCTAACAACACATACCACTGCATTATTCATTAATTCCATAGCTACATCAAGAGTGACTGTGCTGGCTCTGACGTACAGTTGCAGCACTCCAGGCAGAGACTGACTGACGACTGCTTGAACTGTTTGAGGGAACACCAATCAGCAACAACAAGGTTCTGCAGCTCGCTGTGCAGCGTTTTAACTGGACTCTATTGGGGAGCCATCTATTCTTGGTCAACATCTTCTTCAGTCAGTCTGCCTGCTGATTGCCGCTGACGGCGTGCGTCTTTGAAGTCTGACGGTGTTTGTGTGGATTCATACAATAACAATATATGTGCCTCTTGAGACAGAATAAGGAGGGCAGGGCAAGTGCATTTCCAGCTACTGAAGAAAAAAAAAAAACTAATGTGGGAGATTTAAAAGCTGTGGGGAGCGAGATAGCCTTAATAAAAGCTGTAAAATTATGTTTCCAAGTTGTAACAATGATCTGAGGAAGAGGCAAATTGTATTGTGCTGTTATATCCTGGCTATTAAGTTAAGAACGAGTTTAATGTTTGTTTATGCCATGAAACAAATCAGGTCTTTGAGGTTGGTATAAAAATAAACCACTGATTCTCACTTTACATTTCTAACTATACGATACAGTCACACCTTGGTTAGCTGTTGGCCCTGTATAATTTATTTGACATCCTGTCCTCATAGGTGCAGGGGTCACTGTCCTATGCATCTAATCACACTTTATATTCCAAACAAGTTAACATGCAGGGAGCCCAAAGAGTTATTTTCAACCTCATGCCAGAGTGCATCTAAGTTCACCGTGAGTCACTCAAAGCTCACTCAAATTCATCCAGCCATCTCACTCCACACCATATTTGGATGAATCTATCGCAGTCATTTCCAGTCATGGAGGAATTGCAGATTTTTGCAAATTGGCATTCAACCCACGCGACATAAAGACTTACTTTCATTTGGGACTGTTGCATGCAACTAGATAAAATATTACCGGTTCTGCAAATTAGATTAACAGCTAATACTGCAGGAGGAGTGCAGTTAAAATAAAAAAAAAGAAGGGGGGTGGGGGTACTTTTTTCATGTGTTGATTTGAATGACCTGACAGCAATCACGCCCAAACAGACACTGGGGGACAACAGCTGTAGTTCTGGGCGAGCGTATACCAACTGACGCCACGGTTATCCAGAGAAGACATTTGCAGCCCACGGCGTGTCACTTCCATGTCGCTGAAGCGGAGGTGTGTGTGTGTGTCTGTGTGTGTGTGTGTGTGTGTGTGTGTGTGTGTGTGTATGAACCATTATGAGCGAGGCGAGGACCCGGCAAGTTTTTATGTGATTAAGAAGATGTTGCTGCGAGTGCAGGGAGAATACACGGTCTCGCTATTGATTTGGCCCTGGGTTCTCCTGCTGTGGTTGTTTATTGGCCCTTGACTTCGCTTTTGTGCAGAGGAGACACCTGCCGAGTCCTGACTGCCAGCTGACTGACCAGATTCCTGAACTCATGGCTCGATGGTGGCCCTCCCAATAAAACCCACAGCAGCGAGCACACATGCGCCGCAAAGGTGTGAAGGCTCTGTGTGTGTGTGTGTGTGTGTGTGTATGACACAGTGTATCTACTAACTGTCTCTCTGTGTCACTGGACACATTTCTGATGTGCGTGTGCAAATGTGGTTCGGTTCATATTGACTGATAGCAGGGTGATGAGAGTTGAAGCTAAGCAGCCCGGGGAAGTGTGGATTAATCGAAGTAGCTGGCAGACAGATTCTTCTGCGGCTGCAGACAGCTGGTCAGTCAATGCCTCTTTTTCCAATACATATCTGTGTGTATGCGACCGTGTATTAAAAAACACACCATCTCTCATCCCCATGCACCACGGTGTCGTAATCTCAGTGTTCCAGACCGGAGCGAGAGAGAGAGGGAGCGAGAGGGTTCATTGTGAATGCAGCATTCCGACACAAGCTGAGGCAGAAGGCCAATGTCTTAAGGAGGAAAGGCCCGTTTTATTTTGTTTTTACCTCAAGAGTAAAGTAATTTCCTTCCCTTCTCTCAAGCTGCCTTTTAGAGAAGAAACCCATTAGGCCTGGGACAAATGGCTGATGGGACAGGAAGGACTCAATAATTCAGCAACCATTGTTTCCTCTGATGTGCACTGCGCTCTCGATTGACCTCTGCTCCTCTGTAGTTTTTCCCGCTTGATGGATCTCCTCACTATGAAACAACTTAAAGAAGACTCCAAGACCGAAATAAAAACATAGCTAGAGGCAGCCGCCGTTGTGACTGCATTATGTATAAACACGCACACAATGCGCGCCTGCCAAAATGAAGCGAGCAGACAAGGGAACACACGAAGATAAGCGCACATGCCGTGGACTTCTACATAAATTAACTCCTATCTGTTTATCAGCGACAGGCGAGCTCCTGCCCCACAGTTTAACTGTCACTCAATGATAAATTAATTACTGGAGTACTGCTTGTTTCTTCACTAGCTGCAGGCTCATCTCCACCATACGATGAACTTGCAGGCATGCGTATGTGAACGCACAGCCTCATACAGGAGTCCAAAGCACCGTAACCCCAGTTACAATCGAACCAATTTCTCTCCCATTAAGGGGCTTATTAAACTGCCGAATCTGCTGCTGTTGTTCACTTCAGTAATTTAAAAAACGTACCAAACACAGAACACTGACTGTGTGTGTGTGTGTGTGTGTGTGTGTGTGCTACTTTAGAAAAACACCTGTGAGTTTGCCATTAATATGGACAACTGTCCAACAGCTCATTGGAGGAATATAAATAATAATTATAAAAAATAAAAGCATTGACTTAATTATCCAACAGCCATAAAAGATCAAGCTCGTAACATTCAGCAAGAGAAACCATCGACTTCAACAGGGAGAGTAGAATCTGGAAGCTTTAGGGTGAGCATGTCAGGCTCCGAGGAGGGTTGTGATCGGCTAGTTTACACATGCGTTGCTGAAATCCAATACTGTAGGTGGAATCAGTTTGCAATGGGGCAATAGGGCCGAAATCTTCTATCACAATAAAGAGAATTTTACATCTTGATACACATTAGACCATACTTTCTGGTAATTCAATAAGTAGTCCATACAAAATACTATTAAAGAAAAATGCTCACTATTTTTCTTTACTCCTGTGAGAATTAAATACATGACAAATGAATAAATTAGTATTTTATAATTTAATTAATAACTTAATTCAAAATCAACATAGCAGTTTCAAGTGAAATAGAATACACAACTATTCCCAGCAGGACAATGTTTACATGCATGCACAGAAATGCAGAGTAATCCAATTAAGACAAGCTTTTTATTATCAATATTGACAATATAATTGTGCACCATGATATCTCGGTATATGATTTCATCACGGGACCATTCCATTGAAAGACAATGAATAATTATACTGAGTCCAGAAACAGTACAGGTATTGTGTGTTTACCTGGACCAAGTCCACTGCATTAATCTGTCACATGAGAAATAAAAGTGGCAGAAATAGAACTGACACAAATATCCTGTGAAGTTTGTTGAGCTGTTTGTCCTTCAAGTTGTATGTTAATCATTTACACTCTTTGACAATGATAGTTTACCTACTGCCTACTGAGTGTTTTGCAATTTGGCATGTGGCTGGTGTAATTATAGCTTTGAGTGATTTTTTTCTTCTAAAGTATGCACGGACCAATCCATCATATTGATAGTCCACATAGATCCCTATGGGGAGTGCATGCTTCCTGAATATTCATACGCAGTGTGGTGAACAGCGTTTTGAGTCATTCATTGAAACCGTGTGAGGTGAGATTCTTCTCCTCTGTACCGCAGCAAAGACAGCAGCATGAAACAAAGTTTTTCCCCGCTATGAATTCCTCATTTATGGTTTTCCAACTGTGAACGGAGGGTATCACAAAATCCACCATCTGAAAAATAGAATTACTCCTTTTACTTTTTTTTACACCCTGCCTCACATTTTGGGGGGAGGGCGGGGCATTTGGGAATTTTTTTTTTTTTTAAAGGATTACTCAAGGCCCATAATAAACTAAAATTATCACTGGGGTAGATGAAAGCACATAACATGAAAAAAAGAAGAAAAATCACTGATGTTCAGAGCTCGAAGTACTGTAAGATAACACATGACATTTTTCTGCTCCTGTCTAGCCATGGCCAACTGGATTAGTCGAACCAACGATAAACTAGAAAAGTGAAGGTCTTTTTCTGTGTAGCGCCAGCATGTGCTACATTAAAAGCCTCTTCCTCTTCATAGAAATGCAAAAAGGGCAAAGTGAGACAGAGGGGAGGGGGGGATCCTTTTAGTAAGCCTGCTGTTCCTTTAGTGGCAATAAGCCTGCGTAAGACCACTTGGCTCCCAATACATAATGTAAAACTAGCTGGCTGTGGAAGTTATGCTATCATGGAAAGGTGATGCATGATGGATGGAAACACCGTTCTGCCCACAAATGCTGAACACTGTGAGGAGAGGAAGCTGCTAAGTCTTGCAGACAGCATCTTAAGTTGCATCCACCACATCACTATTGATCAATGATTTTCCGCTCCCTTCCTGCGGGAGCTATCGGCTCCCCATACAGCACAAGCTCAAACTCTGTGTCACTCTTTGCCACGACTCTTTAATCTGCTCCTAAATATAACATGCATTGCACTGTCACACGTTGAACATAGCTTTTTCACAGTCTTGGTCACAGTCAAAAGCAACGTGAAAAGGCCTGAACGGGCTCACAGAATCTTGATTAACTTGATTAACCACGTTTACACGGAGACAAAACGTCCGTTTTTACAATGGTCATTCTTATCTGTACGCGATATATGTTGTAAGATGAGCGTGGCTAAAAAGAAGAGCATAATCTTCCATCGCTGTTAGGATTTACATAAGGCTTTACATCACAGTTTTACATAATGTATCTAAATACGGCTCACGCTTACCAGTGAAAGAGGTCTGGATATAGCACCGACCACGCAGCCCAGTCACACACACACACACATACACACACACACACACACACACACACACACACACAGCAAGTGTGTGTTTCCATTACACACTTTTGTTCCCATCTCCTGTTCTGTTCTCTACTGTAATTGAAAAGCCAGTGAAGGCATTCTGGAAAACATGACCATGTTTCTAGGGAAAGGCATCCAGGCAGAAGATATTAAAATATATAGGTTTCACTTTTTTATTTTTTTGGTAGCGGTTCAGAGTGGGTTAGGGGTGTGCCACCACCGGAGCAAAAGGGTGGGGGAAGTCATCTTCACATATAGCCCTCCGGTGTCTTCCCATGTCTGCGGTCATCTTGTTGGTATGCTAAAGTTCAACGCTGATGAAAGCTGACTTGACATCATGAGAAATTAATGTTACACATCAGCCAGAGTGCTCCTGCAGCTCACGGTGGAGGAATTTAGATATTTAACTTTTCCTTTGACAGTTATGTGTTTGTGTGTTTGTGTGAGTGGGAGGATAGGGGTTAGGATTGTGGTGTGTGTGCCGTTCATTATGAGAGGGTTATGAGCATGTCTCAGGAATACCCCTAATGTAAAAGCCTTTTTCATATGTTCATATAAGTTTCCCTTAAAACACATGGATTCATTAGCATCATTCACGGCCACAACCATGCCAGTGGTCTCTGTGGATTAATTAGTGCTTCGACATCCCACCTTCAGACTAACACACAACTTTGTCCTTGTTAGAGCCAGGTCTTTAATTAGCCAAGAGGATGTCTGTTCTATGCTATTTAATTTTACTGTCAAACATTGACGTTGTTTTTCATGTTGTACTCTTTTATAGAGTGTCGGCCTGCACAGAGGCCACACAATCGGTTCAAACGGTGTTGAATCTGCTAAAGACGCTGCTGGAAACCTCAGTGTTTGTTGTGTCTAGCTTTCTCTTTAAAAAAAAAAAGGTTACAAGTTACTTTGTTGAGCAACAAACATGCTGGACTTAATTACTGCTGGAGGAAACTGCCTATCGTCTGCATTCAGTGGGAGAGATCAGAGAGTTGACTTCTTTGTTCTTCTGACTAATTAGCATATATATATATATCTCAAAATACACAGTGCTCCACTCTACACAACTGCGATGTCTTAATTTCTCCCTCACACATTATGTTTTGTAACTATATAAACATAGCTGCTATACATTCCTTTGTTTATAATAGGGCTGCCACAAACGATTATTTTGATAGTCGACTAATCACCGACTATTTTTTTCGATTAGTCGACTAATCGGATCATATGTAAATTGAATGTATAACATACAGTTTATCGCAAAAGCATGCAGCTCGTGCTCATGCGTCGCACTTGTGCTGCCGTGAAAGGCAAGTTCTGTCTTGCAGATATTGCATTGCACACTTTTTTCTTTTGTTTTCTTAAAATGCTCCCACACTTTTGAGCTCCGTTGCCGCCGGGTAGCCATGATACCTGAGAGCCCGTCGGTGACATCAAGGCTGACCCAGATTACGACTACTGCGCATGTGTGTCAAGGACGCAAAGGCAGACACGGCAGAGGAAGGTGCCGCAGCAGTTTTGAGAGAGAACAAATAAAAAAAACAAAAAAAAAACGATTAGTCGACTATTAAATTAGTTGTCGACTATTTTAATAGTCGACATAATCGTGACTAGTCGACTAATCGTGGCAGCCCTAGTTTATAACTGTCATTCTGTCTTATCTCCTATTCAGCCCCCTGAAATTACACATTTAAAAAAAAATAAAAAGTCACCCTATTTTTTCCTTATTAACTGATGCCCTTTTCCCTTTTGTGGCAGCTAGGGAGACAATAGGGTGGGGACTCCTATCGCCTCTGCTCATTGTGTAGCTATCTGTTTATTACTTTGTAATCAGTTGTTTTTTTAAAGCCATCTATCTCAGGGAGGGGCGGCGCCACATGGGGGGAAGCATGAGGGCGGGCAGATTGGATGAAAGCTTGCGGGACAATTTATCATTCTGTTTCTCCCCTGTCAAGTCAAAACCCAAGACTGCTCTTCTCTTAGCCGAAGAGCAGTGATAACAATAGGAAAACAGTTGAGCCGTTTCTAACATCTGTATTTCACACACAATCCCCCGCTGACTGGGGTTTGAACATTCCCCCTACAGCCCTTGACACAGCAAGCTGCCTGCCTCCTTACTTTGACAAACATACACAGAAACACACGCCAGGAGCCTGCACATACCCCAGCAGAGATGCAGATAAACAGTTGAATAGATAAGGAGCCAACAAGATGAAATGTAAAAACAATTTGACTTGACATACCACACACTCCTCCTCCCTCCCTCCCTGCCTCCCTGCCTCTCTCCTCCATCCATAAGAGCATCATCTCTGTTGTTGTCCATGTCAAGTTGCCGTGCTGTGAATAGATGCTTTTGGAAATGAAATGAGCAATTACAAGTAATTAAGAGTGAAGACTTGGAAGGAGGATGTGCTGCTCTCCTTTGTAGCCAAAAAATAAAAAATAAAATACCGACAAGTCTTAAAGTGGTAGGAGTCAGGAGTCGTGCAGGAGTGGAAATATGTTCAAAGGCCCACACATCACTGTGGATTAAGTGTCAGACAGGCACCGAGGACCTACCACAGGAGGAAAGACACAACTTCAGTTGAAACCAAGCATAATTTCTGCTCACTATTCAACTACGTTCCTTTTCTGTGGGTGTCATGTTATCATTCACCTCACAATATATGCTTGGAGACATTTTCTCTCCCCCTTGAGCACACACAAGTTATTTTCTGTGCTGGAATTTCCAGCACTGAAAGTCTGGATGTTTGTGGCAACTTTACTCATGTCAAAAAAGTACTAGCTGGGGGAGAAAAATAAATCTAACTTAAGATTTTGATCCAACATTTTTTGAGACTCTGGCATTTATATATATATAAAAGAAAGTGTTTTCTGCAGTGGTGAATACCAATATAGTCCAAGACGTGAGTCAGAATAAAATTTTGTTCTTGGTCAAAGGGCTTTTTGTGTGTATGCTGTTGACATCTTTAGATATTAAAATGCCTGCTGCATAGGGTACGACTGAAAAATACTTTTGAATGTGCTGTAGTATTACAAGTCAAGTATCTCAAATATCTGAATTGAATACAATAATTAGTCCAAATTGATGTCCAGCAATTATGCCACGCATTGATGAAGATGAATCAGGAAGTAATTTACCACTAGTTTACATTTCTATAATATTGATTTCCCTTACAACACAACTGACACATTCGTATTTATTATATCTATCTTCACCACATCCTACAGGTTCAGCCTATTATCAAACCAATGACATAACTGATCATCATCAATCCACCTTGTTATTTCTGCAAAATAACGAGGAGCAAGTCGCTCGACAATTAGTATGGGGAACAAAATTTGATTTGGAATTGATCATTAACATCTGCTGATAATGTTTTAATTTGTTCGACAGCGTGAGCTCAGGTGTAACAAAAAATAATTAGAAAGAGGATTCAGCCTTCACGTCATGAAGTGCATTTACTCAGTGTGATATAACACTCATTTTGCATAACGAGTACTTTTTCATTCACACTTTTTTCACTTATGTAATTTCACTTTGGTAGAAGTTTATAACTTTCACTTGAAAAAGTAATGCTACGTGATGCAGGTCTGAACTGACTGTACTGAAAAGTCGGTTTTAACAATACCTTTGCTTTATCATTTATAATTAAGTGCACTTGTTTATACATGTAATATGTCCCCTAAGCACACAACCTCAATCTTTAAAGTTACAGTAAATAACTTTTAACTGTTTATAAAACATTCAGCTAAATTGAATAGGGCCTTCATCATTAAATAGGATAATGAGCAAGAAGATTGGCTATTTCTTTACAGGTAATCCAAATACTTGTCATCAGTGCCACTGTATTCTGCTTGAAATCATGCAAGTTCACTGGAAACTTCTCTAAATTCTCTAGACTCCAGCAGGGTGTCTGGCACTGCCACCTTCAACCTGCAGTCAGCTCCGGCAGGAAATGGAAAGTTTCCCAACTGCAGTGCTACTCCTCTCTGTTTTGCTTTTCTCCTGCTAGGGGGAAGCCAGGCAGAAGGGAACTAGAGCCAAGACAACGCGGAGCAGACTGTCAAACCCTGCTGCTGTAAAATGGTTTCCTAAAGGGAATCTGGTGCTCAGAAACACTTGAGACAAAATTTGTTCCTCGTAATAGCTTAAATAGAGCACCCAAACAGAAATTCTGTTGTGCTTTTACTCAACGTATCCTCATACAATGCTTTCTTATGATTTTTATTTCTTTTTTCGTGCCTTTTCCAGGAAAACGTGTGATTACTGTGCTTGTGCAAGCCACTGCAGTTTTGGGGTTTCGGTTACAATAAGTATGTTTAAAAATGTTGATTAATTTATGGCAAAAAAATACCTGATTACGTTTAAGAAAAGATCCTGCTTTTGGTTCAAATAACTACAGAAGTGACACGAACAGTGGTGACCTGTGTGAATATCAGGTGTTTCGGGCCCTCCCATCCATCCTGACCTCATTATGTCACCTGACCTGGCTCAACATGACATGGATTATTATATAGGAATTACAGTGCATTTAGGTATGTAAACAGTAGCTAAGGACAGTGTATGTGAACAGACTGTGTCACTTGATGTTAGCCACTACTTCGCTACATACGAATCTGAGACACGAATCAGTAGACTTGTGTTGTGACGGGATGGGAGCATAACAAATAACAAATGAACATTCTGTACCCAAGCAATAAGTTGGACCGAAGAAACTGTTTTATGCGATGTCAGCTGTACGTGGTAGGGAGTATCAACAATGTGTAGATATATGAGGTATGAATACCAAGCGCAACTGTTACTCCCACAATTCACGATGGAGTTGCTGAGCTGGTCACTGAATGCTATCGACAGAGTGTTCTCAACACGGCGTGCGGGTTCTGGTGAACCTGCGTGCCCGGATGGGACCTTCATGTCCGGCTACATCATGGATGGTTGGGGAAATTGGAGAGTCATCTGCCTTGCCACTCTGGATGTGGAAGACGTCGAGGACGTGTACGTGTTCGCGTTCATGACAACTGGAATGATCGCCTTGGGATGTGGAATCTTCATGCTACATCGGAAAATGAGAAAGATCGCCACGGAGGTGACCGGCGTGAGGGTGGACAACGCCACCACTCGGTCTACTGTGGTCGGGATGGGCTCTGACATCTCTGCAGTTCGTGACTCCACGGCACTGGTGCGAGTTGAAGTGGCCACTAACCGGGAAGAAATAGTGACCAATCGGTCAGCCATGGTCGGGATGCGCGCTGACCTCTCCGCACTTCGCGAGTTCCCGTCACGGAAGCGAGCTGAAGTTGCCAATAACCGGGAGGAAATGGCTAAGCCCTTGGCTAAGTCAAGGGCAGCGAAAGCTGCAGAGTACAGTGAGGATTCATAAAAAAAAAAAAAAAAAAAAAAAAAAATATATAATAATAAATAAAAAGGGGGGGGGGCTCCCTCACCATCTCTCACCATCTCCAAAACTAGTACCTACACTGGACTTTATTTTTTATCTTTATTTTTACTTTTCTATTTTTAAATTTTTACTTCTCTTTTCCCTCGGACCTTGTCTACATGTTGAGACTGTTGCTCTATTGTGATGAACAATATGGACATGTGTGCAGACACACACGTAATCTGTATGCACTGGACTTCAGCTCTCTGTACCACCTACTGCTGTAACATGTTATGTCAAATGTCACTAGGAAAAGGAAAAGTTATGTCAAATGAAAGATGCAATGAAAAGAAAAGATTCGGATTCTGATTCTATCCTGTGTGTAATGGGGGCGGGACTGGATAAGCCTTGGCTTCTCCCGCTTTCCCTTTCGGCCATGTGTATTTTTCTTGTTACTATGTGAAAATGATGTGTGATGATGATTTAACTGACATGCCCGAAATAAACAAATAAATAAATAAATAAATAAATAAACATATTCCTTCCTTAAAGATTTAAAGAGAATTGATGGTGACAAGTTAACGAAGGTGCTGTTGGTGGTACAAGATCTGATCCAATAGGAAGCTATGGGCTGCTCTACATGTCTATTTCTACTGCCTCACTCCCTTTTTCTATCCTGCAAACAGCACACACACTCCTCTTGTTGTATTTTCAGCCCCATCGTACTATTTCATCAGCTACTTCTTTATTTATATTTTTTCTTTATATATTTATATTACCCCATCAGCATCCACGCTATGCAAACACTTTTCACTGCCTCTGGCAGTTTGGCTGGAGTTTGTCTTATTTCCCTAAAATGAATATATAAGTATTTTGGATTCATTGTTGAAGCTGAAGCATGAATTATTTACACATTTCTAAGTTCAAGTATCCAGAAACAATGAGGAGCAGCAGACTTGTGTAGTTTATAATAATTGTTCAAGTTGGATCTTTTGCAGTTTTCTTCATATTCTCATCACAATGACAGTTAATACCCAGCAGGGCAAATTATTTCCATTTTAATTTAGACTCACGAAGCTGTGTTCTCTTGCACTCTTCACATGCCATCGCACCACAAAGTTCATAAATATGCATCAGCAGATCGAATCACACTTCTAAACTTCCCTCAGTTTCGTCTCTCACTTGTATATTTTTGTTTCTGTCACAGTGCAATACGCTGAAGTCAAATAAACAAGCAAAAAAAACTCCAGTTATTTGTGTGGCAACATAGTGAACAGTCTGTCTCTGCCAAAGAGATGAACAACACAAATGATATAGGTTTCTGCCAATTTACATGACGTGGAAATGATATGCTGGGCACTGGCCCCAGTGTCGATGAAAAGAAATATGGAAAACGGTTTCTATATTTAGCATACCCACGAGCATTCAGTTGGGGATGGCTCCGGCTCAAACTCGCAACGCGTTCTGTGAGCACTACGATGAAACATTGGTAGCGGCTGTTTTGCCGCACAGTGGTAATCTGCAATTTCAGGAATCATTTTCTTTGTCCTTAAGTGACACCGGATCAAATAGCAGAGATATCTCAGGATGTAAAATGACAAAAAAAAGGAGGTGCGTTGAGCACAAAATCCATCAATTTGCATTTTTATGAAGGATGTAATAGCGGGGTATCATTTCTGTCCGGCAGTGGGGTGTAGGGGCCAAGGGCCGAGGCCTGAGTGGGCCCCGTTAGTACCATCAGTCACTGATAGCTCTCATCAGTGCGATGCAATCTCCCATTGCAGCCTGATGCAGCTCTCTATCTTATACCACAGGAACGAGCCAAGCAGCCTGATTGTAACCTATAAGTACAGGTGCGGTGTGTGCGTGTGTGTGTTTGTGTGTGTGTTTGTCTTCCATGTGTGTGTTTAGGCAGATTATAGTGTACACTCTGCAGACATACTGCTGAAGCCTCCACGTCTGATTAACGCAGTAGGGGTGAAATGACTGTGAGGGCTGCATGGGGACTGGGATGAAGAGGGCAAGGAAAGGAAAATAATAGTGCAGAGACGAAGTGGGACTGGCTGGGGGAGTGGGTGGACAATTTGATGAGATCATCCACTTTTTTGTGTGTGTGTGTGTGTGTGTGTGTGTGTGTGTGTGTAAGCTGAAGCTAAAGATACAACAAATTCCTGTCAACTGCCAGCATTTTAGCCTTGATTCATTCTTCAATGTATTTTATGTAAATTCCAATGTTTTTATTACAATGCTGGTGTTAATTTGGTGTGAGCAGTCTCTCTTTTTTTTGTTCTATAAAGGTCTTTTCACACTGGCAGAGCATGATGGAGTGACTGTAACTTTATAAATATGTTCTGTTGCTCTGGCTGTGTAAGACCATCACTGCAGAACTTGGCATTTTCCATTACAGCTTGACAGCTTCTCTCTGAAGTTTGAAACATCGCCTCTTATTTTTCTCGAGCCCTTTGCTCCTCAGCTTCATAACCATGCTTGGAAAATTCAAGGCAACAAGTTTAGCCTAATAGGCAATTAGCTTTTCAATAAGCTTGACTCACTGTGATTACTGGACTACATTAGTCTGCGATTCTCTGTGAGAAATGGTGGCAAGCTAGATAATCAGAGACATGTTTGAAAGTAATTAAAGTTTTGTGCAGTCAAAAGTATTTTTTGTGTCAAGGTAGAGCTTGTATTTATACAGTGTGTATCTGTACACAAATGCTCCAAGAATAAAATTTAAGTTGGGTTTTTTGTTTTGGTTTACCACTCGACCAAGAACCGAGCATTTCTCCTGGGGTGCTCAGTTCAGGTTCACTTCACACATTTTGTGTTGTCTCTACACTGCTCACTGACACGACCCTTCCTACTCTCATTTGGAAAGACTTCATAGTGCATGCCTCTGCCTCTCAGTGTCCCTGGCCTCTCCTTGGCCCCCCATCTCTTCCTGTTCCCTTGCATCAGCTCCATTTTTGTCTCTGAGTGTCTGTGAGAGCTCCACTCGTTCACCCGCTCTAGCCTGAGCCGAGGGATCGATGAGAGACCGGGCCTCTTACTGTAATCACTGACCCATTCCCCAGCCACCATTTGGCCCCTGACCTCCTTTTTGCCTCAGCTCGGAGCACGGAGCTTTATTTCTGCGGGGCCGGGTTCAAGAGGTCGCAATGATTCCAGTTCACTTGGGTTACGGCCCCTGAGCCAATTCAAACTCCAAAAGTCGTGACAGAATTTGCTCCCATTGTTATCCATTGCTCTTACTTCCCACTGTTGGTATGACTTTCTGGCAGGTTAGCAGAATATACACACCACCAGCATGGCAACAGCAAGGATGCCTTTGTTTTCGATCGCTCTCAAAGTTCTACTCCTAAAAAGACATTCCGTTTGTGACCAGACGTTTTGTGATTTTCTTCCTCTGAGAGCTTCGAGTATCTAGGCTAGATACCTGAGTGTGTTTTTAAAAATCATAACTTAGGTAGTCTGGATATCTGTCTCCATAGCAACCCTCAACCCTTGTGCATGGAATCTGCTGTACTGCATAGCATTGCATGGTTCTCAGTATCTAAGGGCAACAATTATAACACACTTCCCTTAACAACTGATGAAGGAACAACAAGAATTTGAAGTGCGGAGCTGAATGAATAAATTGTGATTTTCACGTTTGTATTGACCTTCTTGTTGTTCTCTTTCTAGCTTGGCAATTCACCAGATTAGGATCTTTTTTGGGTTAATCGAGATGCATTTGCTCCAAGCCCAGTGATGCTCATCTGGAAATATTCATTGCTCAATAGCTGGTTGAGCAAGGATGCCAGTGAATACAGTGTTAGACAATGAGGGGCACGGCTGTCAGAAGAAGCTTTACTGTCTGGCGTCGCAGTGTGGCAACACTGCTGATGTTGAATAAAAGCATCGGCCGCGCCGTAATGTTTGAGGAACAGGTTTTGTGCATAAAGCGGGAGGTTGATAGGGTCATTATTTACAATAGCGGCACTCTCCCTGAGACGTTGAATGCTTAATCTATCATCTGTGAATCATCTACACAGAGTGATTTACTCCTCAGCGTCTGCCACGGCAGCTCCTTTCAAGTGAGAGCTGATACCAATCAGGTCAAATCCTGCTGGCTTTAGAACATATATTTGTGAAGGCGTGTCAAAGCTAGTGTTTCCCAAACTTGTTTTCTGGAGACCCAATTTTTACAGCGACAAACCACTGCAACCAAATTCATATGATGCCTCATCTTCCTTTGTGAAAAGGGCAAATTTGTGTCTTACCATTTTTAATGCCATCCCCTTTTATTTTCTCGAACAGGTAAACCATGTATTGCTCGGAGATAAACTTTTGATAAATCACATGTGCTATTGAAAACATCAACACATGTTAAATGCTGCATTCAGGCATGAATTAGGTTGCAAATCAGAAACATGAACATCAAGGTTCTACTGCAGATATAATTCTTTAATAAAAGACTATGGAAGAAAATCTGCAAATTAATTTGGCAACCCCGACAAAATCTCCTGCGCCACACCTATGTGTCCCAAATGAGTCTATAGGAATGACTGCTCTACTCTATTGCACTCGTGCTCTTTCTATATGCAGAGAATCACTAAATTATGAAATTAAATGAAAGGAGGTCCCCACCGACGTGCACATTCATATGAGCAAATCTCTTAGTATCCTCATCTCGTCTGGACAGAAGCAGCGAAGGCTGAGTGTAGTGCGTGTGCTTCTCATCTTACACACATTGGCTTGCTGCTTGTTGCAAGCAACTTAATTCAGCTGAATCTTCAAACAGACTTAGAAATGTATGTCGAGAAAGGACTGATTGAGTCAAGACTTCACTTGACTCTTGATTTGCAAAGTCAGGAGGCAAAGTTTGTTCGACCTCGAAAGACATTCCTCAGTGATCTGCTGCTGTTTCATTTTGAGGTTTACATTTGTTTTGTTATTTTCCAACATTCTTATATTCTATCGCGTTATGATCCAATACCACAAACATAAAAGATGGCCAGTGGTACATCTAATATTTCTGGACTCAAACAAAAACACATTTATCACGTTGACACCTCAATTATCACATTAAACAACGTCATTAACTGCACGTAGGAAAGTTGTGAAAGTGAAATCTCCGCCCGGGTAGCTTTAAACACACTAAGACAGTAATAAACAAATGTGATGTGTAACAACGCACGTCAAACTGAAATGAAAATGCCTTCTGTATAAAATTATGCATATTTGTGCGACAAAGAATGCATGTTGTTTTTTGCCCACAAAGTGTGTGAAGGAGTCAAAGGATGACTCTTTGTTTGCTCCCATCAGCCAATGGGCTGCTGCGTCATGCAACATTAGCATCACCCAGTGTCCACCAGGCCCTCACCCAATGGTGAGTCAGAGCTGCCATTTGTTACTATGGTGCCAAGTCTCAGTCACTTAATTTTTTTTCTTTTCTCCACTCGTCTCTTTTATGCTTTCCATCCATATTCTTCCTCTCACATTCTTATGAATAAGTCATGTAATTGCGAGCAGCAGACAGGGTTCCTTGCTTTGCAGCACATGTGTTTTTAACATTTCTACGCAGCGAGCAGCAAACACAATGGAAAGGAGGACTGGATGCAGAAATGGTGGGCTAAAACCAGCCATTGTTTACTCTCCGAGGAGCCTGGCTATGAGGTTGCATTAGATGCTTAAAAAAGATTGTGTTTATACCGGTGTTTAGTCAGTAAATAATAAATAATGAATGAATTGATTCCTTTCTTCAGGGGTCCTTTGCTTTGAAGCAAGGTGGGCTTTGAAAACTTTGGCATCAGAGAGACTTTTTCCAGGTAGCTGCCTAATTACACTTCCAAGGCCTGGCTGTCTAATAGATTTTAGTTTTCAACTATCACAAAAACTGCAGCCTGCCCTCTGAGGCACATACGTCCTTTTAAAAACCACAGTCAGGATTAATAACACTTTGCTTAGCCAAGTATTATTTTTAACTGAGCCTAAGACTACACAAGTCAAGCTTGACAAGTCAAGGCGACATGTTGTTACCCCTTGATGTAGCGCAAGTACGTAAGTTCACATGATGATAATGTATAGTGTTGATGTTGTATATGTGCACGGTGAGAAGGAGGATGATTCATGTTTAAACCCAGATGCACTGCTGACTCTTCTGATGTAAGGAAACATTTGATCAAAATCAGTATCGGTTTAAAAATGTATAGACTACACTGGCCTGCTCACCCTTTATTTTCTCTGGCTCTCTTTACATCAGCACTTGTACATTTTAATTCACCCTGGACACATCATTCAAAAAGTAAATTACACAAGAGCCTCATTGTCTCTGACAGGAATCCTCTCAACATAATGGAACCAGAGAATTCACACTATCCCCTCTAGGTAATAAAGACGTATTTGTGCGTTTGCGATTATGTGTGACTACTGGGTGAATATATTGTGACATTCAGGCACAGTGGCCAGGGGTTGTAAGAGATATGTATTGCAACAAGTAATCATTGGTCTGCTCTCAGGAGGAAAATGTCCTAATGAACCACTGCCAATTATATTTAATTGTATGTAACATCTTGTCAAAGAACATGCCTTGAAGTAAAAGCAGGAGGACAGTAATGGCAGTTTTGCATAGATTACATATGATAAAGAGGCTATAATGTGACGATAATCTGATGTAATTACATGCGGATGAGTCATTACTTGTGTGTTTACTCAGGCCTTAGATAACGGCACTCGTGAGGCAAAAGACACCGGCACGTTTAATGAGCTGGGTGGCGCGGACAAACAGAGCCTCGCTGACTGAATGAGAGAAAACTTTGGGATGTTGAACGCAGCATCGCAGAAGAGACTGAGCAGCATGTCCACTCGCAAGGTTAATGAACCAGCAAATATCTCAGCGGGCATACATCAATGTTACGCGCCTTCTCTTCAACAGGAAAAGTTAACTTACACCTCCTTGCTGTCGTAAAAAGACAGGAGTAGTGACGTCTGGGTCTCCGAGCTGAGTCGGAGCCATGGCAGGAAACAAAAATCATTCAGTGATACAGTGCTGCATTTTTGAACGGCGCCAGTCATCCCATTAACTAACAAGCCTTCTCGACTTTCTCTTGACATTGCCCAATTCAAGTCTGAGTCATGCTAATGCCAGTGATTGTGAGCGTACCAGTGTGGGTGTGTTTAATGCCCCAGATAGTAGCGTAAACAGGCATCCTAGCACCATCTGTTTCTTTATAAGGGTTGGTTCGATTTTGTTCAACTCACTACCTCCTTTGGCTTCTTCTTAATGGCGTCTCTCCAGAGACGACTCTTTAAAGAACTACACTGTATGCCATAAACCATAGACCATAAAAGGCTTAAACTGCTCCCATTATACCCAACCTTGCTTGTCGGTTCGTCCCATAAGAGGCAATTGCACCAGCATTATTTAGATGTTGTGTGTTGAATGACTGGACTGTGTTGAGACTGAAGTCTACCCTTCTGTATTTCCTAGCTCTGCTCCCCCCACCCCCCACCCATCATGCATCTCTAATTCAGATTTCACTCACGAATCTCTTGGATCTCCCCACCATCCTTTGTACCACCAAGAGTCTCCTTGTTTAATCTATCATTTAAGAGCATTACTTGGAGAGTGGCCTGTAAAAGAACCACCCCGCCCGATCCTCTCCCTGGCAAGTGTGGTTTTTACTAGAGGGATACAAGTCTGCTGTAATCCTTCACCCTTTCCGGAGGTGCTGGGTTAAGTACGTTAGCAATGATTTGGCATTTTAAAGTGCAGAAACGGGAGACATTAAAAGCCCTCACTAGTATGCCACCTATTAAGATTGAATTCCTTCAGAGCGAGGCTTATTGTAGAAAACTAAGGAGCTGGGGAAGAAAATGTGGAAGCACTGTGAAGCAGTGAAAGAGGAGCTGTGTATCTGGGTGTTGCTGATTATCCTATTGTTCTGTTCGGATGTCTCATATTGAATGGATTTACAGCTTAGAAGCTGTGATAGCTCTGTTGATCATAATATGCGTGAGTGAGCGTGACTGTACACTATATGTGAATGAGTGCTTGGGTGCCAGTGTGAATATGTGTAGGTAATATCTGCGTTTTCATCTCCGAGGGGCCCTTCGCGGCTCGTATGTCTCAGCCATGACGGACAGGGCCCAAGTGGTTTTCCCCGTGTGCCGTTGATCCCGTCACATCACCATGAAATGTTGATAGTGCGGCAATCGGGAAGTCGAAGGCTGTTTTGTTGGCGCGCTCTTTACAGGCAGCTCTGCTCATTGATTTGAGCTTGGGTTTTTGAGGGTTTGGATTTCCTAACGATTCACATGCGGTTCTTTTCCTCTTTGACCAGAAAGAGTGTACCCTTGGGATGATACTGTATGCTGTATCAGCCTATGTGTTGGTAGCTCTGCTGCAGTCAGGCCGAGACACTCCCGGACACTGTGAAATGCAAAAACGCCCACACAAAGTATCAGCCTGGTACCCATCAGGAAGAGTGGAGGGCACAACGGATATCAGCGTTTTACATCTATCAGCGATTTTTTTGCAAATACAGATACGATGGGAAACTGGTTGCTGAACATTTCTAGAAAGAAAACATATTCAGAATTCATGCTTGGCAATCATATCAGTTGTTCACCAGGGTTCTGAATATATATGCTACGAAAAATATCCAATTACCAGCATCTTTTCTTTTTTTTTTCAAGCTGTTTGCAAACTTCGAGGTCTTCGGCAGTCACATGCATTTGAGAGGCAGAAGTGTGACTACCTTTCATAAAATAGAGCTGTTGTGTTTTAATAATGCCAGATATGACAGCCTGGTTTAAAGAGAAGTTGGGTGTCTGGGAGACGGTGGACTGATTGACACAGCCGAGGGAGCTGTCTGATAATTGCATCTGACTCCTTCAACAAACGCACAGACAAGGTGCCACGTTGGAGGATAATGGTAGGAGGACATCAAAGCATTAGTGGCGGCTCTGTAACTTCATATAAAGAGTGCTTTACTATCGCTGTAATCAGTGCGGCGTGTCCCTCACACAATCTGCTCCCATTAATGACCAATCATACTCTAAGTAATGCTCTGATTTGAGGTGACATTGTGCATTATTGACTTCAAAGTAATCATAGTTTTTGTCATCCATGGGGTAATCATCCTGCGTACAATAGCCAAATAGCCCTTTTTAGTTGACACAACCTCTGCCTGAGACCAAAGAGCTTTTCTTTCTTATTTTCTCTCTTTGTGCTATTAGCTGAGCAAAAAGGAGTGTGATATAAGTCTGTCTGGTTTTGTAATGGCTTGTTGCCACAGGGACATGGGTTTGTTCATTGGAAATCTTAAACAAAGCACAAGGTCTTTTGGCCCCGTCTGATTTGGGAGTGGGGAGAGTGGGATTGGCTATTATCTCGCGGGTGCTGCCGCTGAGGAGCATTGGGAAGCTGCAGCCAGACCCCAGGTGCACTGTCGTACACAGAGGAAATTGAGCAAACAGGAGATAAGTGAGATGGAGGGCTATCTCTCTCCGTAGGGCCGCGTCACGGCACCATCCCTCACGATTAGGTTTCCACTCCTCTCCGCTGCTGGCCTCTCCTTCTCGATCTGCTCTCCTCTCCCTCCCTCTCGCCGCTGCTATCTTACACATATGGCGAAAACATCAGTCCCGACTAAGTGTTTGGTCGGTGAAGGACGTCTTGGGAGAATGAGTTTTTCGGATTCCCCCTTCTATACATAGCATCAAATTGCATTACCGTGAGATATCAACCTAATCAAAAGCCAGCACTTGCCATTACGCTGTGCAATGCATACTATAAATATGACATATTGACGTAGGTGGAGGTGGGAGGCAGCGACAGGAACAGCGGGGAAAGCATTTCCAGTCTATGCAGCAACTTTTGGCGGAGCACTCTGAGGCGTGTGAATAAACAGACAATGCTCATCCAATGTTGTTTGTCGGCTGCGCAGAAATGTAGCAGACAGGCGGGTCAGAGTGCAAGACAATCCATCCCCATCTGGCCTGGAACATAAATGAACTGAACGTTATTAGAACCAACACATATAGACATGCACAACATCCATGTCAGCTGGCAGAGGTGTACCACGGGATGAGGGCTGGCCTGTGGTGGTCATCGCTGCAGCTCACAAGCTTGCTGGCACAGAGCGGTAGTGGCAGGCTCCAGATGTGAAAGTGCCCGGGGGCCTTGAACAAATGCCCCCCCTCCCCCACAGAGTGGGTGAAAAATGAATGGGGGTGGTCGCTGCTGGCTTGAACGATCACTTGGATGGAATAGAAGAGGAGATGGTTGAATGCCATGCAAGTGTGGGGGCAGTTAATGACTTGTGTTTTGTATGCTTGAAAGTGCAGACGACTGCGTTTCGCAATGTGGCATAGCAACAAAAAAAATGAGAAAAAGCATAGTGAGCGTTTGGTTAGTGTCAATAAAGGAAGAGCACTGTAGTTATCGTATTCTGGAACAGCTTACGTAAGGACATATGACAAAAATGTCATTGTGTTGCATCACGCTGGGGGCCAGCCAACCTTCACTCTTGTCCCAGTGATACAAAGCTTTTCTTGCTAGTTTCCTGCGGAGGCAGCCCATGTGTGTCCACTGTCCTGGGGTGAATCCTAACATCCCTATTCAGCTGTGTGTTCAATGCACCAAGGGAATAATTGTATGTTACATGTTACATCTCGCCATCAGTGGCAACCATGTTAACTTGTCTTGCTGTGCGTGGGTGACATTATCATGAAAACACTGAAGAAGTGGGAAGCTACTCGGTCTGCACGGATGCTTGTAAGGCTTATGACAGACTGGTGATATGCTCATTACAGTGATTATGTGTGTGGATGTCATATCCACATATTTTTGCCTTGTGAAATGTTTTAGATTTCCATCCCTGCTGCAAGTTATATCATGGTCTTAAATCACGCATTACCACAGTTCTGGCCTCTGACACACGTAGCTGCATGCTATTCCAAGGAAAACATCTGCAGCAGCAGAAGTAGGGGCGTGCATCCGCAACCATAGAGCTCTCTCTTTTTCTTTATCTTCTTCCTGTCTCTCATTTTGTCATTTTGTCTCTCTGTCTGACAGCACTAGCATGATTTAATAGCTTCTAGAAGTTGTTATGCCTATACTATAGGGGATCTACCTTCGTTGGTCAGCGAGGGTTCAAGCAGAAGAGAGAGACTCTTGTACCTGGCAAAGACATCCAGTGCCGTTCTTTTCGATAGATCCTCAGAGGAACTGACCTTTGCAGTAGACAGTGGGGTTTGCAGGGTGATTGAGGAGCCACTTTACCCTGGTTAATTGAGTGCTTCTTGTTAAATATTTGGGCTGATTTCTCTGTTGCCTACTCTTTATAAAAAACTAAAAAACAAAATCACAATTCGATGAAACTTAATTCTGGAGTGTCCTCTATGTAATAAAGATGTGGGCGATAAGATCATTGTAGTGTGTAAATGATTGATGAACAGTGATACTCAGTTCATGTTCTATTCATGTAGGGGGGATTTACAGCAGTGCCGATAATTCCTGATGAATCCTTGAACGAAGGGGAGCGTGACTGAACATACACGTCAAAGACCTTGTGTGTCATCTACAAGGAGGTCTGCTGCATGCAATCATCTGGGGGGGGGGGGTTTCACTTCGGATTTAAATGTTTTGATTATTTTACTTCTTCAAGAATGGCAGCCCACCTGCTACAAAAGCCTGAGCAGCTTATCCCTCATTACGTGTGTGTGTGTGTGTGTGTGTGTGTGTGTGTGTGTTTGTTTATTTATGTGTGTGTAATGAGGGAGATTAGGTTAAAGCTCATATGAAGCACATGTGTTTGCTCTCATTGAGTGTAGACATGTCACCATGTAAAGCCAATCAGCTCAATGAGTTACACTGCGACAGGCAAATAAGTAAAGCTCCACGGTTTATTACTCCACCCATTATTGTAAGCAGACACCCAGCTGGTCTTTCAGATGTGTGTGTGTGTGTGTGTGCGTGTGTGCGCTTGTTTAGATGACAGAGTAGGTGGCAAGAAAGTGCATCGAAAGCAGCCAATCTCTTCCCACTGGAGATTTTCTCCCGTCCAAATATTAATGTTGCCATCTTATAAAGTGTTATTGAATCACAAAGAGAGCAAGGTGAAAGCTAGGGGACCGAGTGAAACAGCAGATAAAAAAGCTATAGAGTCAGGAGCTTATTTTCTTTTCATTTGGTCCTGAGTGGTGATTCCGCGGCTCCGATCGATGCTGGGTAGTAAATAAATAAAGCACACATAATGTGAATCTTTTTCTTTTAGATTAGCTCACATTAGATTGAGGCCTTGCCATATCTAAATGTGAGGGGAGAGAGAGAGAAACAATATCTTAACTTTGTCTTGATAACATTTTTTTCTACTGGAAATAAAGAATTGCCTCGTTTCCCTGTCTGCTGGATCTGATATTTTGTAGGTGTCTCAGGCAGTCTTCAGCTCTTTTACTGGACAAACCCACGGCATGGTTCAGTGCTGGTGTGAATGCTAAAAACACATTCCCTGGGAGAGCATTTGTTCATGAATACTATTTACTGACATCATGATCCCTCAGCACTTGCATGTGGCTTGCTGAAATGCATGAGGAGGGAGGAAAACTTGAATTTCATCTCATGCTCCGCACTCCACACTTTTTTTTTTTTACCAAGCCAACGGTCCAATTATAGGGAGTGGAAAGTAGCATGGAGAAGCAGAATGGGTGAGTATCGGAATACAATTTATGAATCATTAAGAGAGAGGGCACATTAATATTTCATAACCCTTGGACCACCAACAAGTGTTGGAGTGGATTCAGTAAACAGGCGTGTGCACTCTCACACATCTGTGTGTGCACCGCAGCAGCAGCCACGACTGCATTTATGCAGCACTGGATGGATTCATGCACAACCGCACCCTGCACCATAATGTAAAAACACATATGCTTCAGCTCTCCCTTTCTCTCTCTCACACACACACACACACACACACACACACACACACGTGCAAATGCACAGTAAATACATACCAGAATCCCTCTGGAGGAAATTTAATTGCTGTCTGTGGGGGTGACACAGTGGGAAATCTCAAACCCCCAGCACAGTCCTCCTCACCCTAATCCTCCTCCCCTCATTGGCTTCTACTCCAAAATGCTCTCCCTTCAACCCTTGAGCATAATTACTCCTCTATCTACAGACAGAGTATTGGTTTCCTCTAACTAAAGAGCAGCAGGCTCCTGCTTCCTCCTATCACTCTAGACCTTAGCTGGGTCGCCTCTCCTAATCACCCACTAAGAGCCTGGAACGATATCAAAGGGGATGTGTGTGTGTGTGTGTGTGTGTGTGTGTGTGTGTGTGTGTGTGTGTGTGTGAGAGGTGTATGTGTTTGTACGAGCATTTGCGGGTTAGCCGTGCGCTCATTTGCGTATGGCAGTGTGCACACTTTTCCACCACACACGCTGGGTATTGTGCGTTAGATCAAAGCCACAAACCCCTCTGGGCTTGACACACTCTAGCAAGGCTGCTGCAGCGTCGGAGCCAAGCCGCAGTAATTCTGCTGATACTGTATGCTTCTATTAAAAAAAAAAATTTTTTTTTTTTTTTTGCACAACAGGGGATCATAGAATCCTCTCATTGTTCTGTGGAGGGGGCGTGTATGGGTGTGTGTTGATGGGATGGAGGATATAGCCGAGGCGGAGAGGGGTGAGGTAAGTTGTTCAGTTCTAGATCTCACCTCTCGTGCTCCTTTCCTGAATCATTCCTCGGGTGGAGAGGACATCGGGGGTTTCAAGAGAGGATGCGTGGCATGGGGGTCACTGTTGCTAGAGCTTTGCTGTCAGCCAATGCTAAGCCCAATGCCACTGCATAAAAAAATGTAATAAAACAACCCGGAACAGCTACAGCCTATATGCTCCGCGGGGAATACAATAGCTGAACAGAATGTACAACAAGGGCCACAGACTTATTTAGATTTCACAGGGAACGTGTGGTTTTTCTTCTTCATCTGGGGCTTTGTGCTTTCAGCTGTTTTCTATCCTTTAGAGAGCCTATATCAGGTTGAGTAAGGGCTAAGATGACATGTTGATTTTTTGGGTGCCGAGCTGCTGCTTCTGGTCACAGGGGAAGGCTTGAGCCATTCAGGGGAGCCTACTGCATGAATATTCTCTCTGTTCTTGGCAACACTTCTCATCTTGGCCATTGGTTCAGGGTCTGGGAGCTGGAAGACGCGGACATCAAGGTGGAATTGTAGGCATCATATTTGGGGAGATGAAGGGCATCTTTTGGTCTCCTACTGCAGAGGGTGGTAGTGGTGGTGGGAGAGAGGAGAGATGGCTTAATCAATAGAAGGGCTGTTTGAGGTAGCTGGTCAGGCCACACAAGAGGGAGGCGCTCTGCCTCTTCTACCCCTCTCTTTCTCTCTCTCTCTGATGCTCTCCTTCAATCATTTTGCCTCTCCTTTGTTCCTCACCCACAGGAGAGCTGGGGCATTCGGAATGACTATGGAAGACTTTTGGCAAGGGTCTCAGTGGGAAGACAGGTATAGAAAGGGGGACACCTCTATATCAATCTCTCCATCTCTCCCTCTCTTCTCTTTTCTTTCTTAACACTCCCCGGCTTTAGCATGGGAGCCTGATGAATAATGGAATGAACCGTGACCTTTGCAGTGTGGGTTCAGGCCTGCTCTGGCATCCCTCTGATCTGATGAGCACTTTTGATCCAACCCACACCAGAGCACTACGAGACCCGGGGAGGTAAAAAGCCTCTGGTAGGCTTTACTGCAAATTGCCAAGTTGATCCCTAAAATGACAATATTTACCTCAAAGTGAAAAGACAAAAGTCTCAGCTAGTATAACAGGAAAAGGGAAAAAAAAAAAAAGTTTCGGCTGGTCACTGCAACACCATGCCTGATAATATGATTGGAACAAAGTTTGTTCTTATCCTGCACCTCTGAATTGTTGGAGCAGAGCTAGTCTCTCCCCTTCTCCACAGTAGACGGGTCCGGCTACAGTATATCCCATCTCCAGGATCGGGAAAGAAACGCTCTGGCTCGTTTGTATTTCTTTCAACCAATCACAATGGTGTTGGGCGGTGCTAAGCTTTGGAAGCCGCTGCGGTGCGGCAGCAAAATAGTGTCGGGAGGAAACTTGTCATTAAAATGTCTGATTCCCTGCAAAAGAAAACTCCACATAAAACCTGAAGAAACGTATGTCAACTGTGTGCCAGGACGTTTATTGTAACAAAAGAAAGATATTTGATGGTCAGTGACGGTGAAGCCCGTCTATACTTTAGCTTTGGAGGAGCTCACTGGACTTATTAAAACACAGACACTTTGCTAGCTGTTTGTAGCTCTTACAAAAATGACCAATATCACCCAAGCTCCTGTGAAGTGGAACGGATCGGTACGTCTCCGTTCAAGCTAATGTCACTGACGCATGCTGCTGCCAGAGTTCTGTGTATAAGTTGCTAGCTCTCAGGTTGCTGCTGTTGTTTCCCGATTCAAGGGAGTTTGAGACACAGAAAGCGTGAGGGGAGGAGTCTGACTTCCTTCCCCTAGGTGTTGATCCCGAGCCTTCACTTCCTGTTACCTAGACTAGCACATAGCTAATACGACGACTATGGAGCTAGAACAGTCTCATAATTCACAAATGCACACAGAAATTCACAAATGCACACAGAAATTCACAAATGTATTTGGGGATTTGTATATACATGTGACTCAAAACACAAATACATTTTCAATGCACACACAAATCTAAAAAAAAATCACAAATACATGCAATCTTCATCAAATACGCATTTGGGGCTTGTTACATTCATATATGAACTGTTGGACCTGTATTTACAAAGTGCTTTTCATTTGTAAACCTCCCTGCATTTGTGTGTGAAACTTTTGAGACTCCCCTGACGTGACTCTGATCCACAAATGCGTTTTTTCTAAGAGGAGGTTGTCTGTAGCCAATCAGATGTCTCCCTCCTTTACAGCCAATCACGTGAGTGTCTCCCCTCCTCCTGTGTACTGCGAAGCCAGTTTAGTGGGTTAGCGAGGTATGTTGAGTCTGTACTACAAGTCAGTCAGTCAGGCTGTACTACAAAGGTGGCTCTCTTTTAGATCACCACGGTAACTACCGTGGCACTAAACTGGCTTCGCAGTACACAGGACAGAGGAAAGATGAACGTTAGCGGAGCCGTAAGCTACGGCCGATGACGCCGCTGCGTGAATGACTCCTGACACTTAAACCTAACTTGCTTCTGTAATGCTAACTCTAACATGTCAAACTGTATGATGTGTTTGAGGACTAATTTATCTAACTAACCAGCATACGGTAGCACCCGAAATGGTAAACACAGCCGATAAACAACCAAACAAAAAATACAGCTGAATGCAGGAGGAGGGGAGACACTCACGTGATTGGCTGTAAAGGAGGGAGACATCTGATTGGCTACAGACAACCTCCCCTTAGAAAAAACGCATTTGTGGATCAGAGTCACGTCAGGGGAGTCTCAAAAGTTTCACACACAAATGCAGGGAGGTTTACAAATGAAAAGCACTTTGTAAATACAGGTCCAACAGTTCATATATGAATGTAACAAGCCCCAAATGCGTATTTGATGAAGATTGCAAATACTTTAACATTCATGTATTTGTGATTTTTTTTTTAGATTTGTGTGTGCATTGGAAATGTATTTGTGTTTTGAGTCACATGTATATACAAATCCCCAAATACATTTGTAAATCTTTTTTGTGCATTTGTGAATTTCTGTGTGCATTTGTGAATTTCTGCGTGCATTTGTGAACATTTTTTGTGCATTTGTGAATTTCTGTGTGCATTTGTGAATCTTTTTTGTGCATTTGTGAATTTATGTGTGCATTTGTGAATTTCTGTGTGCATTTGTGAATTATGAGACTGTTCTAGCTCCATAGACGACAGCCTTGCAGCTCCGTATGAAGTGTTAACAGCATAGCGTCAACATTAACGTGCATCTCACACATGTCTCTGACTTTAGTATCCAGCCACATGCCTTTGTGAACAGGAGTCAAACTCAACTTCAGGGTGTGTAATAGCGTGACATATACATTCTCACGGTTAAAATAAGACAGAAGCTGTGACTTGGTGATGATTTATATTTTCATAGAGCTCAATCAATATGCCACTGCCCCCAGACATACCTTCCACTCTGCATCACCTAACTGACCTCCAAGTCTAACCTCTCCCTCCTTTCACACCTCTCTACCCTTTACCAGTCCTCTCACAGGAAAGACTTAAATAACACGCTCACACTTCTGGGAAAGGTGGGGAGAAAAGTACAAGACAAAAGGTGACAGAGGGAAAATGAAAAGGACGAGGCACGCGTTTCTCAAGGGGGCCGGAGTGGGGAGATGATATCCTGATTAAAACCAGATGTAGAGTGTGGAAAACACTGATCACACAGAACACCCTCGGCCAGTGCGAAGATGAGGGAGATATCAAAAAATCATGAGGAGTTGATCTCCTCAGTTATGCCAGGGGGGAAAGCGGGGGTTTGGGAGAGAGAGAGAGTGTATAGCGTTGGATGTAGGGAAGCCTTTTAGTGTTCCTGCCAAGCAGGGCGTGTTGTAAGGTCAGGAGTGTGGCATGCAAGAGTGCAGAGAGGAGAGGTGAGTCCCTCATTCAAAGAGGAGAGAGCTCCGCCACTTTCTCATAACACAGTAGACACCGTACAAAATTGTCATTGGGCCTAATAATAGCGTCAAATTCATGTTTTATCATTTAAGCTGAGATCATTTCTGAAGGAGAAAAAAAAGGCTCCTTTGCTGAGCTTATGTTTTGACAGGTGCAGTCTGGATTTTGCGGCATGTTTTCTGACAACAGGTGATATTGTAGCAGAAGTAGCTGAGGGAGTGTTAGCGCTCCCAGATTGCCAGGGGTGTTACTAACCTTGGAAGAGGACTGATGATTCATTTTGGTGCAGATGGGTTCATTGTCTCCCACTCTCCTTTCCATTAAAACACAAAGATGGAAGTAAAAGAGATGAAGTGGGACAGTCTAGCACCTGTGTTACTCTCCCTCACAAATTGGACTAAGTAATCAGTTGTAGTGAAACAAGTCAGGAGGCTGGCAATTTATCAGATGGAGGGCAGACAAACCAAATCAAGTTGAGATAACCAAAAAAAATGTAAAAGCGTGTTTGCAGTGAAACAACTAGAGTAAATGGGCTATTTGAAAGCTCTGATACTGTGCGTCTTTTCAGCGGTGAAGGTGATTTCCCCTATGGTGAGAATCATATAATGATAATATGCAGTATTATTGCCTTTTTTGTTCAAGTACCTAATTTATCCTTATTTAACTGCTATGTAGTTCATCTTTATTGCCGGACTGCTTGCTCTGGATGAAGGGAAAGCTGAAGCATGCAGCTAGATGGACCTGCTGATCTGTGTTTGCGTTTGAAGCACGACGTCAATATGCAGCGCTTACATTGTAAAGAATTAAAAAAAGAAAAAAATGCATGGAACAAAGCGACTGTGGCCCCCGCGGTTGGCTTATCAATATTGCTGTTATTTTGCGACAACCCTTGTATTGCAGACACACAAACACACACACACACACACACACACACACACACACCATCACAAATGGGATCAAAGGCCTGATGGAGGTGAACATAGTGCCCAATAAGTGTTGCTGCCCCTGAGTAAATGAGTGACAATTTACTAGTGTCGCTGTTTTTGCTGCTGGGCTCCTGTGAGCTGTGTGATCATGTTCAAATGTAGGGAAATAGAGGGAGCAAATGGGTTTGAGGAGAAAAGGATGGCTCTCACATATCCGCCGCGCTGCTCCGAGCTGAATCCCCGGGCCACGGAACATTTTGCTGCGTGTTGGCTGGAAATGTGAGCAGTGACATTCAGCCACATGAACCGCAGAAACACATATTCGTTCCGCTCTTTCAAACTGTGATTGCAATGGAGAGTGTGACAGTTGTGAGGGTTCAAACGTGCCGCGCAATGTGGACAAAAAAATGTCTGTTTTGGGGAACCGTGATCGATGCTAATTGTCATATTGAGTCAAGTCCGATTTATTTCTTAAGCTCAATATCACAGATTTGCCTCAAGGGGTCGCGCTGCTTTGCTCCTAATTGTGAATAGACCTTCTCTAGAGTGAATGTTTCTTGGAACATTTTCTGGAAAAAAGAAACAGCAAGGAATCCAAATTGAGTTATGGATACAAATTTTTTTTACACATTACCGACTAATTCTAAAGCCCTTGTCTTTGTGTTGTGCTCAACATTATGCTCCATATGAACCTCCTCTATTCCTGCTTAGTCCGTCTACTCCTCGAGTTAAGATCCGAGAGAGACAAATTTGTGCAGTCCATTAAGGGCTGATAAATTGGATTTGGACCAGCCGACTGGTGTGAACTGAGGGTCTAAGCACGTAAGCTGACAGCCCCCAGTTCCTTCGCGCTTTTGCACCTTGGTGAATAGCATCGAGTTGGCATTGGCTCCTGTTACAGTAGACTCACTCATTAACGTGGTCCGGAGCTCCCTGCTGTATTTATACCAGGAGCACAATAAGAAATTGGCTGTCTATCAACTGGCATCTACATGCCAAATACAGGGCTGAGCACGGAGCGTGCTGTACTTTAAAGACTCGTACAACACTTTAATCTTATCAGTGTTGTACTGAATGACAAAGACATACATCTATGGATGACAAAACACAAGTCGTGTCCCTCATATGATCTTGTACATCCAGTGGACGAGGATGAGTCCAGCATGTAATAAGGGAAACATAGTGTAAGAGGAAAAAATATGTATGATATATGAATGAAACTAAAAATGTTTATAATTCAACACCAGACCCTAATGGGTGGTTTACCACAAAAAACAGGTAGTGTGAAGTGCTCATGTCCTGTGTCAAGAAATGATTTAACACCCTTCATTGATTTATTCCAACCACAGACATTTTGGTTCAGACTTATCTAAATGATGTGGTGGTCACTGATAATAAGGCTGATGTTAAGAGTCAAAAATGTGCGACACCCTTATAAGTAAATCAGAACAAAACAAGAACACCAGCTACTCATATTTAAATACTGCGGCCCTTATAATAAAGCAGCAAAATGAAGAAGTGTTTTCCTCTACGGTCTGATGAATATGTCTTAATTGCAGACAACTAGAATGCCTTCCTGTTTTAATCATTCTACTTTGGTTCATTGCTATAATTTCCGATCAGCATGACTCTTTCTTTCCGTCATGACATCTCAAACTGTGTGTGAATATTGCTGATTGTAGTGCAATTAAATGCAGGCGCTTAAGTGTTTGTTGAATCTTTCAACCAGCCCAACCAGTCCACATCATAAAAGTGCGGCACCATGCCCCTCGTGTCTGTGAAGAGTAGCAGCTTAGTTGTGCTGTGACAAATGAAAAACGGCCACAAAGGAATGTTGGGCATAAACATATGTCATGTTTTAGATAAGCCAATAGCTGTAAAAGGCGAGTCAAAAGATTGGTTTGATACTGTCAGACCTACTGCGAGTTTGATGCAATCACCCAGAAAGTGTCTGTAGCACTCTACCAGAGGCATTAAATATTAATTTCTCCACTTAGGATCCAGTGATTCAGAGAGAAAGTGGAAGCCATAGGGCACTTAATGGAATACTTATCACACTTACTCTGATAGGCTCAATGCTTATCTTGCTATTTCACATTTGCTACATTCCAAATCGCGCTTTACAGTTTTTCCATCAACACTGGGGTGAAACATCTGCTGGAAGTTCAAGCATGCATTTTGTATTTTTATGTCTGCATTTAAGCGCATGGACGGTGCAAAAGCAAGTATGTGGGAGTGCGTGGGCCTGCACATCTGTGTGTGACTTGAATTTTATTTATTTATTTTTTTACAGTGACCCGTTAAATGCCCAATATCAAATCACGGCCCTGCAGAGCCGTCAGCCACACGGCGAGCAAAGGCCCAGTATCTCACATGAACCGGGGATTAGTTTCTGTCTGTTGCTCAGGGTGAAACATGTAATCTCATATCTGAGAAGTGGGAGGAGGAGGAGGAGGAGGAAGGAGGAGGGGATTCTTGCCATTAATGTCTAACCTTTTAAAAATGGATTTGCAAGTGTGACGAGATAAGGGCCGATGCACTGTGACGGGTAAGAGGGAGAAAGAGAAGGGGGGCCAATCACAGTGTTCATAGTAAGATTAAAGGCCCTGTGCTTACTGTAATTCCTTCCATCTAATATCAAATGTGTGTATAAGGAAAATTAATTCCGTGCATATGTTCTATGTCGGACTGCAGAAAAAAGAAATATCTTGAAAAAGCAGCACAAAGCTGTCGTCATTCAAACCTAGCACTTTTAAATAAGCATTCTGTATAAGTGATGGTTCTGGACAACAGGAGAAACAAGCGTGTTTGAGTGACAATCAAAGAGAAGTGATAGCTCACTTTTACAGAGCAATAAATTGTTCTCTTTAAATCTAACAATCAATGATTTAAATAGGTTGGGAATAAAGCATGAATGTCCTATTGTGTCACATACAAGCACATGGCTGACATCATTGTCTTGTTTGTTATTGTTTAAAATGTTCACGGAAATAAAAAAAAAAACAGTGAAATACACCCACAGTCTGATGTAGCCCACATTGTCAACCAAAAGCTATTAAGAACACATAAAAAGCCATCCTGTTGCGTCTGAGTCACATATTTCTTTATTACATTGAGCACTGCCAGCACAGTTTATTCTTTTTAGAAGTACAAACCACATAACCACGTCTTTGAGCAGCTCAATAACACCTAGCTAGACTAGTATACTCTCCAGAAAATGCTGTTGCAGAGATGCTTTGTAATAATACACATTGGCTATGTTCCTTGTAGCGATCACCAGATTTTAAGGTATGGCTTTATTATGCACTTTTAAAACTTTTTAACTGTGCTAGCAGCGTGGTAATATCAGTCGCTCTGTCCCCTTTGGTCCAAATCTTAAATCTATTGTCATGAGGATGGAAGTCACTGACTTTAGTGATCTTTTTTGACTTTGCCACCATGAGGTTGACATTTTTGTTTTAGTGCAATATTTTGACAAGTATTGGGAATATTTGAACTAGTACATTTTGTCAAGACATGTATGTTCCCCTTAGATCCCTAATGGTTTCAATGTGGACATCTCAGTACTTATAACACTAATGACATTCCCATCAGCCTCAGTTGTACTTTGTGTTAAGTTCTCATTAGAAATATGATCACGCTAACACACTAAATGAAGATGGAGCCCTTGGTAGACAGTTAATAAAGTTAGCAACTCATTGTGAGAGTGTCAGTGTGAGCGCTCTTTGTCTTGTTGTTGGACAATATAAATTATGAAATGGATCCAGGTTGCAGCTACATAGAGAAATGTCCGTTTAAATGAGTTGGTTCCATAGCAGTCTTGTGTTATAAAGGTGTAATAACGCTAGCATTTTTGCAGTGTGGACAGAGACGCAGGCATGTCCAAATGCAAACATTGATGAATATACACAACGTGATCTCTGAGACAGTCCTGATAACAATCTTGCACATCAGCCAATGAATCAGTGGAGCAGTTGGGGAAAAGAAGATACGCTTTTAGAAAAGGTTAAAGTTGTCATTGCCTGTCAGACTGGAAGTACATGTTGCCCATGAAGACCGAGTAACAGCCTCTCTTAGCCGCTCCTGGCCCCCATTACAGTTTCTCCCTGATCAAATGGTGCCATCTGTCTGGCCAGACTTCAGCAGCAGCACCGTAGCAAGCTGGTCCGCTGGCTCAGATGGACTCATTCTATCTAATTCTTTTGCATACACACTAGCTCCATCTCTGCCCTCCCTGTTTGTCACAAACACACAGGCACACACACACAGGTGAAGCCAACCAGCAAAAAAAATTCAAGTGTTACAAGATGGCAACTAGCATCTTGCTGGGAGTGAGATGTAAGGCATTAATGCTGATTGATGGTCCTCTAATCGTTGGACTAGAGACCTGACATTGATCGGCTACATTCTCTCACTGTTCAAACGCTGGCTCCTCCAAATGGCAGCAAAGGCTTGAACCAGATCACATCCACGGTAAACATGACTCTCTCTCTCTCACGACTGCCTTTCAGTCTCAGAGCCACAAAGCAAACAGGCCAAAGCCTTCTGCCTGGCTAACATGAAGAGATTGGTTAAATGAGCAAGTAATGTGATCATGTGATTGGTCGCGTGTATCCATAAGTTAGTGAGTGTGCACTTTGGTGTTTATCCATTGGGCGCCAACTGCCCAGTTATGACTGCATGCTCACGGTTGTGGTGGCTCACACTTTGTGGAAACACTTTTTTTTTTCTTGTTATATTCTGTCATTGACTGCATGCCGGCTCCTCACTCACAACAGGCGTCTCTGACCTCACGTCTGCTAGTCTGCACACAGTGGGAGACACCAGTGTGCCGTGTTTGCCTCACAGCTAACGGACCTAGCGGTACACACATCGCCGTGTAACTCCGGGCTGCTGCTCTGCGGCTTGCTTTTATTGTTTTGGATGGTGTGTTTGGCTAACCGCTAACAGCTAACAGAACTAGCAGTGCACACACTGCCCTTCCTCTCCGCAACAGGCTTGGTGAGTTCAATTTCGTTTTTTGCATTGTATGAAGTGTGGCAAGATTGTATGAACTGCATTATGTCTTTCAGCTGATTGCCTGCATTAATTGATCCCTGTTCTTTCGTCTGAATAATGTGTTTGTTACGGACCCTAAAAGGCCATTTGTGTTCAGGCAACGCGTTTCACCAATTGTGGGTTCATTCAATCGCACAATACAGCAGTGATCGTTGCAGACGCAACTGTTCTGTACTCTACTGAGTGCATCTTTCTAGTTACCTTATGTATTTTTAAACGTTTTACTCTATTTTACGGATGTTAAACCTTCACTTTATATGCCTCTAGTGTTGATTTGTTTCCTTCACGTGTACAGTATGAGCACTTCATTTAAGACCACACAATCCCCTGCTCCTCATGAAACGGAATATGAGGCTGTTTTATTGCTGCTGTCCCATGTGTAAGATGCCCATTACAAGTGCCCTTGCAGAGAGAGCCGTGACTGCTAGAAGGGGACTTACAAGCTCTGTACTCTCTCCTCATTCAATTCACTTTAGGATAAGATGGTGTGTTCATGAGAGCCTGTCAGACCTTATAAGAGGCTCGTATTCACCTTCAATGCTACTAGCATTAGCACACAGCACCTCTGGCTAAAAGAGGTCCCTTCATCTCCAGCGCTGGTGATGGATAACATCTGTTAGGCACAACAGTAGGGCTTTTATCTCCTCAATCTCCAGAAAATCTCCCCTCATTGATTCAGCACTGAAGTGCTACTCAAGTTAATACCAGGTGTCTTCATCTCATTCCAATGGCGGTGGGTGCAAAATATATCAGACCAACTGCTGATTTCATGATACTAAGAGAATGGACTTCACTATTAAGGAAGAAACACGCAATTAATGGTCTAGCTCAATAGAATATTGTGTCATATGGTTGAGATTCTTTATAGCTAAAAAGGCTGAGGGTGAAAAAAGCAATTGATTTGGACATTACGACATTACAATGGCGGCTGCAACAAATTCCCTATAACCTCGTAAATTAATCTGCGATTATTTTCCTGATTTTATATTGTTCAGAATATATAAAATGTTCCCAGATCCCATGGTGACATCTTCAAATTTGATTTATCTAACCATCAGTCTAAAACCCAAACAATTTAGTTTACAATCATGACAAGAAAAAGCATCACAGTCTGACACTTTTGCATGGTATATTATTTGATATTGAATATATATAGTTTTACAGACCTAAATGTACCAGATAATATTCAGGTAGCGCTCTGATCATAGTCCCAATCCACTGCATCTTTTATCGATCTAAAACCTAATTGGAAAAAAATGATTAAGACAGCACCTGACTTAATGAAACAGAAGACGATTAAAATAAATCAAAGCCCATCCTGGCCTTAAGTATACACCATTCACTCCTTGTTGACATCTTTGGTGATTGCGGTACACTGTGCTCCTCTAATAGGAGTACATGGACTCCACAAGCAATAACCCTTTTCAAACATGCTGCCATGAACTTTATTCCCACATCCCTTTATCTTTATTTGAGGCATCTTTGTGAGCCAGAACAGCTGTTTATTTAAAGATGGATTTGACATTGTAAAGTTTGTCCTGTAAAACAACCTAATATAAGTAAATAAAAATATTCGCAAAGGACGTGGCATACACTGTAATGGAAGTACTTGGTTAATTGACAGAAACAGAAGTGACGCTGCTTTTCTGCTGCAAGAAAAGTCAGCAAAAGTAAGGATGGCAGAATGCTGTGGGCTGAAATCTGTGCTAACACCAAGTTATCAAGAGGCTAAGGTAAAATCTAACAGAAGGTTGGAGGTTGAAAATGAAAGCACTGTTGCACCTCAGGAGGTGTTTGAATGGAACTGATCCTTTTCTATTTGCACATCTCAAACCAAGACACAGTGAGGTGATACACAAATAAAGACACGCGCAAAGGCAACACAGAAACGGTCAGACTGTCACAAACCGATATTCTTCAAGTCAAACTTCAAGCCCCCAATGAGCCTTGTTCCATCCACCTTTTTCACCACCTGGTATTCCTTTCCCAGGACACCTCCGACTGCATCACACCAGGGGGACAACAGTCATAGCTCTTTGGATGTGTAGCCCCTCAAGCCTGCCCCTGCTGCAGCCGTGGTTGACATTTCTCATTTGCTCAAGAGTCGCGAAAAAAAGTGGTCCTGTCTGCCCTCTCATGTGAATCATCCAAAACTGCAATAACATCACTACAGCAACATGCTGCTGAACAGAGACCCGGTGTGGTGTGACTGCCCTGACAGCTTACAACTCCTCTAGATCCCAACAAATCCTCTAGAAGCAGCAACTCCCGCAAAAGCGGTTTTCCATGTTAAAGTAATACTTATGTATCAGAGAATTGTCATCATGCTAACAGCAAATGAGCATATCCAGCCCGCCATCAGACAGAGGTGTGGAAGTGTGACAAAAGTGGTTATGATAGCGAATAAATTATACTGGTGACTGTGACTGAGGCAGAACTAGCGTCTTCTCTTTCTACCAGCTCTTTGCCTGACATGCATTCTGTACAAAATAAGCGTGACATTCAAGCCAGACAGAGGTGCTGCTCACTCTGCTGACTGTATCACAAAAGATTTCAGCTTTTTATTCATGGTTAAATCAAAGCTTTTCACTTTGATTGCACCTAAGAGGAGAGGGGGAGACGTGTCGAGATGTGAGAAGAGTTCTTTGCGAGTCTTTGCACTCAGCAAAACAAGGGGGAGAGCATGAATGCAACACGAAAAAAAAAGCTAATGTACGGTAAGTGAGCCAGAGGTACTTCTTCTCTCTTCTGCAAAACATCACGCTGTTCGTGTGCGTCTTTGCGTCTGCTGAGAGCAAAACCGAAGCCCTTGATCCTGACGAGAGCGGTGCACATTGGCTCAGCTCTGAGTTGATTTTTCATTACACGAAGTCACACATTCACAGGAACGTGGGGAAAAAAAGAAAATACACAAAGCTTGCCTAAGAAAGTCATTTTACAGCATGACATAGATATCAGCATCTGGAGATGAAACCTGATTGTTCAATACATTGATTTTTCTTCTTAAGCATTTATTGCATGCGTTAACCTGCACAGTTTCGGGGCCAGATGTTGAACACAGGCTTGTAAATGCAGCTCCTTGTGCTTCCTCTTTGTGGCATGCCAGGGATACAATTCCTCTCAATGTCCTACGAATGTAAAAACTCAGCGGCAAGATTATAAAAACAAATCTTTTTGGTTTGTCTTCCATGAAGAAGCTTAAGCTCACAGGCCTTGATGGGGTTTCAACTCCGCAAGGACAGAAAAAAAAACCTGATAAAAGATGAGGTGAGGGATCCAGTTATACCCCAGTACAGTTTCAGCACTCTTTATTTAGCATGCATGTGTGCCATGGAGTTTATGCCTCGGAGAGGGCTGAAATCCACAAGGAAGAGGAAAAGATTTCATGATCAAAGACGGCATGTGGAAAGGTATACAGTTCTATCAGCTCAGTTCCAATCAAACACTTATTTTGCACACACGTATGCCATCCTCATATTTCGGCTGATGCCTTCGGGGGTGAGGTTGAAAAGGCTCCTTAGAGCAGGCATTAATCCTCATTTAAACTCAAGTCATAAAAATTACAGGAAGCAGGTCAAAAGGTCTTTTTCTTGGAGAAGCTTGGTAGCACCACTTAAAATCTCCGGGACACGAGTAAGGAAAAGCAAATCCTACATAGCTTTCCTGGCCGCTCAAGGTTCTAAATAATATGTCTTTGCAAATACACATTGTCAACTTTGCTCAGTTTCCTAAGATAATTAAAGTTAAACATATTTTTTTGGCAAGTCCACAGAGGAAACATATGGAAGGGGTTTTGGAGTAAAAGATTGGGATAAGACCCGAGGCATATGAGCTGCGGAGCTAATAGGCAGAAGAAGTGTCCAGAGAACGACAAAGACAAAGAGCATGAAAGTGAGGATAGAGAGAGAGAGATGGTGAGCTTAAGAGAGAGAGGAAGCTCCTCTGGGTCATTAGCCTACAGACAGACGCATGCAAGTGCCACCTCATCCTTCATTCTCTGCCTCTCCTGGCCAACAGGCGCCGAGCAGGAAGGTATGAGGGCATTGAGCCATGTTCAGTGAACCTGACGTGTGCTGGAGATACTGTGGCAAATGAAGACACATTGCAGGGACAGCGGCTACTAATTGTCTTCCTACATTTTCAACAGTCTGCCACCGCTTTCCCACCGTGTACAGTACAAGTGATTGGCACATTCAATACAAGATACACAATAGTGTGGAAACCATGAGGTGGTGGCTAATGTGGATTAAGAGTTGATGCCCCGTCCATTTATTCAGGTGTTTGGCCGCGTCCATCTCTCGTGTCGTGTTCCTTAAGGCAGCGATGAACAGTTAACTGTGACATCTCAACCCGAGTTCCATTATTAGAGCAGCTGCTGTCAGATAAAGCTGTGATAAGACAATACGGTGCTGCCGCATAGATGCATCCAGACACATCAGACAAGACAAATAGACCTCAGCTAATGCTGACAGAGCACCCTGGGTGGAAAATGTAGACAGGCTTTCAATCATTTGTTTGACAAGTGGGGACATATTCAAGCAAGAGGATTTCTGTTTCCATAATTCCAAACCCCGTAATCCATTCTTGTCCCCTGTCAGGGCTGGAATGAATGATTCACTGGACCAAACTAAGAAAGCAAGTCACCTTGGCAACACATATATAATATATGCAGCTCGAATTTCACGGTATCATGAGGTGGGATAACTATTCTCAAACACAGAAGGTATAAAGATGAAGTGTTTTTCAAAAAAGTTTGTGTGTGAAAGTGAGGTGTGCTTATGTGTGGACAGGTAACATGATGGGAGGAACAATTCAGAGATGAACTTCATGACCAAACACAACACTTACATATATAACCTTGTTTCCTATTTATATCCAGATTATATGGAACTACATATCCAATATTGATCTTTAAAAAATCATTTTAACTGCATAAAAGTAGTACTATCTTTAACTATAAATATTTAATCGGCTAAAATGTCAATGAACAAGGACATGATCAATCCAGAGGCAGAAGCTGGAATTCAGAATCGATAATTTTATCTGTCTACAAGTCAGAGGTGGAGCAAGAGAAGAGAAAAATACATGGCACTCTGAAATAACCAGCTGTAAAAAGACAATGGGATGGGTCAATAATTTTACATATATATATATATATATATATATATATTTACATTTACATTACATTACATTTAGGTCATTTAGCAGACGCTTTTGTCCAAAGCGACTTACAATAAGTACATTTGTCAAAAGAAGGAGACAAAGAAACCACGACGTATCATTGCCGATGCAGTAAGAGCTAAAAATAGAACAAGTGTTAGGTCCTCATCTGAGTAAAGTAGTACTTCAAGAGCAACAGTGCTAAGATCAGAGTGCTAAAGGTAAGGTTTTGTTTTTTTTTTGTTTTTTTTTTGGGGGGGGGGGTCGAGGGAGGGTGCTAGTGGGTCATGCTATGTAGAGTCAAGGTGAAGTCTGAACAGGTCAGTCTTGAGCCTTTTTCGGAAGATGGCAAATGACTCTGCTGTCCTGACATTGGTCGGGAGTTCGTTCCACCACTGAGGCGCCAGAACGGAGAAGAGTCTGGACTTTGCTGAGCGACATTTGCTTGATTTCAGCGATGGTGGTACCAGCCGGCCAGCTGAAGTAGAGGAGCGAAGTGCTCGCTTCGGGGCATGAGGTTTGACCAGTGTTTGAAGGTAGAAGGGTGCCGTTCCATTGATGGCCCTGAAGGCCAGTGTCATCGTCTTGAATTGGATGCGTGCTGCAACAGGGAGCCAGTGGAGGTCACGGAGGAGGGGGGTCACGTGGGAGAATTTGGGTAGATTGAAGATAAGGCGTGCTGCAGCATTCTGGATGCGCTGTAATGGTTTAATCGCAGAGGCCGGGAGTCCGGCCAGGAGAGAGTTGCAGTAGTCAAGGCGGGAGATGACCAGTGCATGGACCAAGAGCTGCGTTGCATCCTTTGTGAGGAAGGTCCGAATCCTGCGGATATTGTAGAGGGCGAATCTGCAGGATCGGGCTACAGCAGTGATGTTGGGGGTGCAGGATAGTTGGTCATCGAGGATTACACCCAGGTTCCTCGCAGTTGAGGAAGGTAATACTGTGATGCCCTCGACAGTGACCGACAGGTCCATGCGAGGGCAGTCTTTCCCTGGGATGAAGAGGAGTTCGGTTTTATTCAGGTTAAGCTTGAGGTGATGTGCAGTTGTCCAGACAGAGATGTCAGCCAGACAGTTCGAGATGCGAGTTGCAATGTGAGCGTCAGAGGACGGGGGAAAAGAGAGGAACAGCTGGGTGTCATCTGCGTAGCAATGGTAGGAGAATCCATGCGATGTGATAACAGAACCTAGTGATCTGGTGTATAGTGAGAACAGAAGCGGTCCTAATACTGAGCCTTGAGGGACGCCCGTGTCCAGAGAGCAGGGTTTGGACATAGAGCCATTCCATGTGACCTGGAAGGTGCGGTTTGTCAGGTATGATGTAAACCAGGTGAGAGCACAGTCAGTTATGCCAAGTTCAGCCAGAGTGGAGAGGAGGATTTGGTGGTTGACTGTGTCGAATGCAGCAGATAGGTCGAGGAGAATGAGAACGGAGGAGTGGGACGAGGCTCTGGCGTCTCGCAGGGACTCGGTCACTGTGAGGAGGGCCGTCTCAGTGGAGTGAGCAGTCCTGAATCCTGATTGATTAGGGTCTAGGAGGTTGTTCCGCGAGAGATAGGATGACAGTTGGTTGTAGGCGGCACGTTCCAAGGTTTTAGAGAGGAATGAAAGAAGAATATATATATATATATATATATATATATATATATATATATATATATATATATATATATATATGTGTGTGTGTTCTTGATTGAAAAAATAATAAGGGGAACTGAAACGATTTAGAAAGTAAATTAGTAGTAGAGTTAAGACAACCTAATTTGACTGCCACTGGGTAAATTAGTTGCTGGGGCAAAGTGAGTCCCCTGCAAACAAAACACTCAATGAGTAACATTTGTCCCCTGCAGTGGTTCTAAATGATGCCACAAAGTAGCTCTGTTGCATCTCAATTACCTGGCAGTGCGTCTCTTTGCCTCATTAACATAAGCAAGCTATTTCACTTCAGTGAAACGCCACTAACGGACTTGAGGGGCCTACAGGTGATGGAGATGCTGCTAAAGATATATGAATAAAGATGATGATAATAATGTATGGTACACTGACTTCCTGCCGCTCTGTTTGGTGCAAATAAAATAGACGTGTGAAGTAGAATGTATCAAATCTGACAGGGGAAGAGTGCGCAGAGAAGACTAATTAAAATAGACAGCTGTAAATCGACGTACAGATGTCTATCTTAAGGTACTGTTAGACAGATGGGTTGTAAGAACACTGTGTGCTTATTCTTCCATGTATTGGAAATAATTGTAGGGATGCGCCACCTGTGTTAAATAGCACCTGTGCACTCTGTCTGGTACAATTATCTGACATCAGAGAAGAATAGGATCTAATCTGCTGCAATCTAATTTCACTCAAGCAGGCAGAAGATGCACCAGAGTAAACGCATTTTTAAAGGCTTGAGATGAGAACGACTGCTGAGTAAATAAGCACTAATGATATTGATATAATATTGCCACAGGTGAATCAGAATCTGTTTGCCAAATATGAAACAGTGAGAGAAACAGATTATTTCTCACTGACTTTGTAGTAGTTATATAGTTGCTCATTTACTCGGCCGGCCAGGCTTAGCTCTGAATTGTTCCACATGGAGAAGTGATGTGAGTGCATGGGCCTCCAATAAGAGGCTGTACTCTAGTTTGGACAATGAGAAGAGCAAAGCTTAGCTTCTGCTAGCTGGCTAGATCAAAGTAGCTTGCAGCAGTCAAAATCCAACAAAATCAGATCCTAAGCCTTCTTTTTCTTTTCTTTTTTTACTTCTCAATGACACTAAGTACCCATAGTTTTAAAAGTGACTACGATTTTTTTCAAATGGTACATCTACCACTGTGACCATTCTAAACTGCTTAAGTTCTGTATGAGGACAGAAAGCTTGACAGACATAGCAAGGCTTAGCCAACTGTCATTAAACGGCATCATATTGAGCAAGTGATGAATGAGTAAAGAACATATACCTCCTGTTTTACTTTTCCAGTTTGGAAACATCAGATATAGCCTCACCTCTAAGTGAACATGTGAATATATGTGGAGGAAAAAGTCAAGAAAATGGCACACAGGCCATAGCAAGTGCCAATTCAACCTCCATTCTACCTCCCCTCTCGCTGGCCATAAAAAGCAATGTAATAGGATTCCTCAGCTTTTCCAGTGACTGCTTCCACTATCACACAGACATTTAAGTGCACTAATCCATGACAAATTGTCTCATCTGATCCATGACAAATCGTCTGAGGGGCCAATAGAGACGAGGAGATGGAGGGAGAGGTTTGGGTGGGGGGAGGGGGCAAGACGATGAAGGGCTGGGGGAAGAGGCCAGGCACGGAGAAAGAGCTGCCCGGCACCTGAATGATCAAGCAGTTATTGCCTAGTTTTTAGAAAGGTTGCTTTCATTACCTCGAAGGGCATGCTGTGTGATAGAAAGTGAGATCACATAGCACCGATGAGCTCTCTACCTAAGCCCACAGTTTTCAAAGCAATTATAATCCCATGTGGAGATAGATTATAGGATTTTACTTCCTTTGTTGGCAGGATTTGTCGATTTCACGTTCAAAAAAATGAATGTTTCTAATTAAATCAGTGTTGATAGAATTTGTGATTCCCGTTGCCCTGCAGGTTTATTAGCGTGTTTTACGTGATATACACACATGTGAATATCTAGTCAATCAAAATGTATGTGCAACCTGATAATAGACTCTTCCACAATATGACGAAGGCTTCATCCATTCAAGTGTTAATTGAATTTCCTTCACCATCACTTCTCGCACTAATTAGTCTCCACAGTTTAATGGGGGTGTAAATAAAGTGGATTTAATAGCAAAACAAAAACACAGAAAGCCTATTTAGAGAGCTTATCCTTAATGTAGTATGGATGGATGTGCCATTCACATAAGTTCTTACACCTCTGCAGGGAGAAGCGAAGCAGCGAGATGACTACTGTGAAGATGGCTCTGTAAATAAAAGTGCATGTTCACTTTTGCGTTTCTGGCGCTTACGCAGAGCTAGTTGTATTGAGAGCATTATGAAAATGTGTTCTTAGTTGAAACGGTGCGTGCATTCAGTTTGTGAGCCAGTGAAGCTAATTTCTTCACATTCCCAAACACTGCCATCTTCTAAAGCAGCCAACCCGGCAATGGGAACTGCTACACCGCCGTCATTTAACAAACGACCGCTATCCTAAATCAAGTTCAAGATTTGTTTCAACACACTGTATCTTGTCAGATTTCCCTGTGTTGAGGAAACCCTGAACCTTAAAGGTTATGTTTAAAATTATGTTTGTGTTCTTCGTAAAGCCAAAGATAGACATCCTTGCTAATGGGCTCTCGGCCATATGACATATCTCGGCTAATCGAAGTAATTACAGTAGTATTAGTTTTCTTCTACCCCAGTGTTTTTCCTACTGAGGGGCATTATGGCACTTTGAACAATCAGCTCATTAAAATGCCTTCCAATCATCTGTGATTACAATTCACAAGTCATTTTGAATCAACGGATGGGAACATAAAACACCACAGCAGCACTATTCATCAGCCTTTTCAGCTCTGCCATCGACCATTTTGTGTTCTGTGTAACACTTAAAAAAAACAACAAAAAAAAACAGCGTGTGGCTGCCACTCACAGTTGAATCATTTAATTTCAGCCTTTGATAATGATATCCTTTCAAACCAACAGCAGATCGACAATAAGGGGTTTGGTAATATCTGAAGGGCAGTTCTGTAGCTATAGTGCACATATACGCTGTACTGCCTTGTCGTCGTGCTTGCGGGAAAGAAAGAAAAAAAGGTCAAACCAGACGTCAGCAACAGACTGCTATCAAAGTGTAACAGGCAAGTAGAGTTAGTTTTACAGCTGCACCTGGAACAGCAATCATGTTGTTGTGTTAGATCTGAGACTCTCTTAAACTGCCCTGTCAGAGTCATAATGAAACAAAGCAGGAGCTAAAGTGTTGTTATATTCAGACTGCCCCTCTGGGTATTGATGCATTATGATCATGCCTACTGTATGCATACTTTACCTCAGCAAGGCTAAATATCCTACACTACCTGCTAATGTGACAATACTTTATTACATGGAGTGGACAGCATATTAAGGGGCGTTTTTTTAATACTAAATCTGCATCAACTTCAGCTACACTGACTGTAAATCAGTGAGACTTTTACTGACTCGTGATGGAGTCCAATACTATGTGCTGTCAAGAGTGGCCTGGTTTGTGCAGCAGCGGTTTTGGCAGTGAGCGCTTGTGCTCATTGCGTTGGCAGGTGGAGCGAGTGCAGAAAAGGGCTCGTGTGTGTCATGTCACATTCAGCTCATCTGTCAATGTAGTGGATTATTTCTTGAGAGACCAGAATTGGCTGCCCAGAATCAGGCTGCCATCAATCTTCGGCCGCACTAGCAGGACGCACGGGAAGGCTCTGTGAAGCAGAGGCTCATGGGAAAGAGAGCGGCGCCGCTTCCCGAGCAGGTGACGAAGCAGTCGGGCAACTCGTTACTCAATCTCCGCCTCGGCGGTGACGGTGCCGATTTGTCACAGAAACACTTAAAAAAAAATACATAAATAAATGTGATCCTGAAACTTTATCTCAGTATTCACTTTTTTTCTTTTTTTTTGGCGATGTCCACCATCAGCTTTGTGTTGCAGGAGGCAGATTTAAGATGATTTCTCAAACATTGTTAAATGCTTCGACAGGCTGGAGAATTACATCTGTCATAGCACAAAATGACCTTCGTCTCCTTCTCAGAAACCCGCACAGTCCCCGTCTTTATAGGATGTTTAGTCATTTTATTTTTCAATATACACAAAAAATACCGACCCCCTTATTTAAATTCAAAACCATTATAATGTTTTTCCAGAAGACCAGCAAAGCGTGCAGCATTACACTTTACAGGAAAGCTGCTTCACCTATCTTCTCATCTAGCAATAAAAAGATAATGAATCAATAATCTCACCAAATGGAAGGCATGTTTGATTCCAAGATAAAACACGATTTCTATTAGTCTGTTTATCAGCAGACAGTTTGAGTCTTGTATTTGTCATGCTTCATTAACAAAACCATTTTACAACTTAATTTTCTGTATGGCAGAGAGTATATCACCCATCTTTTCATCGCCCTTTAGAAACACAGAGACATTATTTGATTACGGGAAAAACAGCAAAGCATGAAAGGCAATGCATTTTCAAGGCGAGACATCTCTTTTTTTTTTGCTACGTCCTACATAGCCATATCTATTTATGTCTGAGGGATCTGGCCTCAATTGAAACCAGAGAGCTCCTCAAATTATAAAATCAATTCTAATTCAAATATTCATCATAGCATTTCAATTCTGAGAGAGCAGTTCTGGTTAGATCGGTTAACGCCACTCCATAGCTGAGTAAGATTGATGTCAGCTTAATCCTCTTAAAAAAACATGATATACTGTAAATTGTACAGTTACTGAGCAGCAGAGGGGGGGAAAACAGAAAGAGATGAGTTCTCTTCGAGAAGACCATTATCCCTGGGAAGCCTGCTGATTGGGATAGTGAAATATCTTAACGTACCCTCAGATTGTGATTGCCAGCACCAATTATGGCTGTCATCCATCACAGTTTAATTTTGAATATTTCCTGAAGAGTACATGTGTAAAAATAACAGCCCATCTTAGTGTGAATGCTGATACACTGTAAAACATCTCTCTTATGATTACCTCTCGGTGGTGTTATTCTAAATTGAGAGGCTGAGCCTAGATCAGTCTACTAACATGCAAGAAATCGGAGACTTAAAGAGATCAAATCTGTGTGTGTTTATCGTCCATCTGCATGGTGTGAGCTGCATCCTCTCAGACCTGGTGTGTCCTGAACACAGCTCCAGTATCCTCCCGAGGGCCTACGGAAACGCAGCACTTTAATGGCCTCGGTGAGAAAGCATGTGCATGGCCGTACCCTCTTTATTGTTGTATACAGTACGTGTCAGTTGATTTGTCTAACACGAAACCTTCCAGAGAACCCTCAGCCAAACTATCTTTTGCCTGGATGACTCTTCTAGATCCACGCCAGGGGTGGTGGTTGGAAACAGGGGTCTTATTTTTTTCCCTCTCTTTGCCTTTGGGAGCACTGCATTATTCAAGAGACACTTACTGAGCCTTGCACTTTCTTGTACATCTTTGGCACCAAGCTCAACTTGCCAACCAGTCAAAAAGGAAAAAAAAAAACATGAAGAAAAAAAACAACAGAAAAACTGGAAGCCAGCCTTTAAAAAATTAATTGGGAGCTGTCTGTCGCTCATCCCTCACCCTCTTGTTCCAATTAACGGGAGCGGGATACTTTGAGAACTTTCTATCTATCATAGCTGGGATTGTACTGTGTCAGCTGTTCCAAAGCAAAAGTAAGCCAATTCTCCGACATGCTGCTTAAAGTCACCAATGCTCGACACGAGCATGGAGAATTCAATGCCGGAATATTTTTTTTTTTCTTTCTCTCCTCTTGCTGTGCTTCAATTACTCTCTTTTTGCTTGGCAATGCGGCGCACACAAAAGGGAACCAAGCAGAAGATAGCATCAATGTTTAACAGCCGCTTGGCTTGTGGAGAGAACCCCACTCTGAACGAGAGTTCAGCATGGGAGTCACAGTCATTGTTAGAAGCTTAAAGCAAGCCGTTGCTTTGCTCAAGAAAACCCTTTCCCTTCCCTGTTACACCCCCACATCCACCGTAAGCAATGCTGGTAAGCTTTTCCATAATCAGAGAATTAGATCCGCCTCGGTGTCTACCCTCCCCTTTTGCCCCTACGGTGCAGAAGGCGTCGGGGCTTAATTGCCAAACGTTCCTAGTGCAAAAGAGGCAAACATAATTGTCATTTCCATCCAAGCCACAGTGATCAAAGCTCCCTAGGCTACCAGCACAGTAATAGGGATTTTTGCCCACAGCTTGTCCTCCTTACAGTCTGCGAGCGAGATTCAGGGTGTAGTAGTGGGGAATTCTTTGCTCCACGCGCAAATCATCTCGCTACCAGCTAACTCACACTGTTTGAAGTTGGTCTTTGTCTTCGAGGGTTTCCATGTTCAGATTTAAACAGAAGTGTGCAGCTCAGCCACACAACCAAAGTCTTGCAGTCTAGATATATATTTTTCCCATAAACAGCTTGAAATGTATACAGCTGGATAGGTCGACTATACTAAATATACTTATGCAACATGCAATTAGAAGCACGATTAGTCTCCTTCGCTTGACTGCGAGCACGGTGAATCATCATGTTACAGTACTGTGCTGTGGCAAATCCTTCTGACATGCTGCAGCAGTCTCTTGCTTCTTCACAGCCAAGGCTGAGAACCGCTGCCCCATTGAGAGGGCAACGTCCCCCACTGTAACACAGCGCCGTGAAGCTGAAATCTGACAAAGAGTTGCACGTACCCAGGGTGAGAATGTCAGTGCGACCGGGCCGGGCCACATGGTGCTGCTGGATGGTCTGGTAGAGTGTGGCCTGGCACAACAGCAGGAAGCTGAGGCTAATCCACATGGCCAACAACCAGGACATGGTAAGGCCGAGTCTGCAGGAAGCACACAGCGGGGGGGAAACAAGAGGGAAACGGTTGTATTACAGCATGTCTCCATACATATTTACGACATGTCAAACAACAAAAGAAACAATATAACACACTGATATCTTCTTATATAACCTAGAAACATTTAGACAGATATCTCTACTGCTATGATTCATTTAATGCTCTGGGCATGTGTTTTCTTAACAGGAGGAATGAAAAGAAAAAGGAGTCAAAGGCTTCAATAATAAAAAAAAAACTCTGCAGACAAAACACAAAGTTAATCTTGTCAATATCAGTCTGGTACCAAGTCTGAAAAGGACAAGAATAAAAAACCCTGGTCAGACTATGATAGTTGTATAATCAGCTTTGTCACCCCTTATGAACCTCGCGTTTCCATTAACAACCGCAGCATCATTGAAGGCCTTGAAAATTCTAAGGGCTTAGAAAAGATTATATTTCTAAGCACAGACGGCCTTCTTGCAGATCCGTTCAGCGACCGCCTAATGTCTGGTGAGGGCCGGCATATGGAGACACGCCTTAGCCCTCATTGAATAACGAGGCTCTCCTCCTTTCCAGGTGTTACTAGCGCTCGTCTCCATTTACCGCAGTGGGACGTTTAAAAACCAGAGGCCCACCTCCTCCCGAAACAAACCCTGGTGTTGGGCGCCCTGCCGAAAACATCCTGTTCAGAGAGACTGTTTAGAAAAATGAATTATCCTTGGACTGATCATCACTTCTGACAAGAATATATTGCACTCACTGTATCTCTGTTATATCACAGGCAGTGACTGAACTTGTTTTACATTTGTCATTTTTCACCGAGGTGGTGACTTTCTGAGAGAATATGATGCTCTAATGTGACAGTGTGAATCTAGCACTCCTTTTAATGCTTGATTCTACCATATCTCAATACACAGGAGAATATAAAGCAGACTATGAGCCCCAGGGAGTCTATTCAATGTGAACTTCAAACCAAGGAAATTTCTCATTTCAATAAAGCGTCTGTACAGACAGAAATATTTCAAATGTCTGAGGAATGAAAGCAGGCCTGATCCAATAATTTATTTTTTTGCAGAAAGCACCAAAGCCACATGCCTGCTTGTTTGCTCTAAATAGAACCGTTTGTTATGATGTGCATCTGAGATTAAAGCTATTAGGCTACTAAAATGTTCTTTGCCCTCAGTGACATTGGGAGTGCTTAATATTCACTGAAAATTAAGCATATAATTATAAACAGCACACTTTAAATCCTCACCCCTGCACCAAATCCAACATAATCCGCGGTTTTTGTGGAAAATATGAACTGCTCCCATGGGTATGTTTTCCCTCTCCTCTTTTTAACCACAGACTATTTCAGTTCACAGAGCTGGTTTCATATTCATAAGCATCGTTGCGCTTGTATGGTTAACTGCATATTGAGACTCTGAGCTCCTCCCGGTTATCGGAAATCATTCTTGCTGAAAATAAAATGTTTTTCTTACCAGCAGCGGGGTTTTTTTTTTAACAGGGGTGAAGTCGCAGGGTGGACTTTAAATAAAAACGAACTAGGCGGGCATCATTTGGAGGCAGAGAAAAATAAAGCAGCTTTCAAGCAAAAAGTCACTGGTGCAGCGTTGTTTTCATCGCTCAGGAGAGGTTTTTATACAAATATCCATCTTATGTTTCTCCATTACTCTCAGTTTAGTCGTGGCAAGTAAAAACGAGGGAGGACAGCTCCTCTGTGCATCATTGTCCAGCATATATAGTGAATGTGGTTGAGGAGTAGAAACAGCAGACACACACACCTGCAGGCACATAACCCACTGATGCACCTGCATGCAACATTGATTTAACCCAATTAGATGTGTTTTTGTTTCTCACAGCCTGCACGTAGTTCTGCTGTGGAGACAACTTCAGTGATGATTCTCCCGTGTCTTATCATCACATGGCAGGAGGAAACCACTCACGATCATCAAGATGTCACATTATTCTGGTCCCATCTTAGAAACGCATCTGAACTTTTTGCACCTTATTAAATCTGATAAAATGCGCATATAAAATGTTTCTCATCATGTTGTGATGTTGTCAAGATATTTGTTTCAATTACAAAAACTTATATCACATTGGTAAAATACAAATTGAATTATGGCATACATTAGAAGCATGCATGCATTCTCTCTGTCATCTCACATCATTTTTACACATTTCTCTGTATCCCAAAGATAGTTGTCCCAGTAAACCAGCTCCCCCACCCCAATCATCCCTTCCCCAAACCCTAAAGGTATTCCTTGAAAGTCCCACCCTTACCTGAGCAGTGTGTTCGGGAGGAAAGGAGCTCAGTCACAATCACTGTCTGCCTGCCCAGCAGACTCACTCCCTTGTCTTAAATCCATCCATACTTTGAAGCCAGGGATTCCCGCTCGAAATTCCGGCACCAGATACGTGGAACACAGCACAAAGGGGCTGAAATACTGCTTTCCCCCCCTCAGTATTCTCTCCTCCGGACCCCCGCTGCACAGTTCCTTTTGAAATCCGTCAGTCACCAAAAGCGAAACACCAAGGGGTCTGTGTCACAAACTGACCAGGATTTGAGGTGATGTTATCGGCCACATGCGTGCAGAATCTCCTGTCCTCTCCTTCCTTCTCCGTGCCTCTCCTCCGTCAGTAGAACTCCTATGTTGTGATGACAGGGAGCTAATTTACCCCCTTTCACTTGCCGGCTCCTTTTCACGCTTTCAGCGGAAGGCTCCGGTGGAATGACTGCTCTGTCTGCTCTTGGCTGCGTCCCCCCATTGAGAAGCTGTGCTGATAGTGTGAGCCTCAGTCCTCTCTCCAACGCACTAAGTAGAGAGTCTGTGTCAGAGAGGCAGAACGAGCGTGTGTGTGTGTGTGTGTGTGTGTGTGTGTGTTTCAATGTAGCCCAGCTGGAGAGAGAGAGAGAGAGAGAGAGAGAGAGAGAGAGAGTGTGAGGGAGAGAGAGAGAGCTGAGAGAGAGTCAGATCACATGTCTTAAAGCAAGACTGCCCACTTCTGCATCAAGACTTCATCAGCAAATGAAGAATGCTTTATTAACCCAGCCGTCTTTACATCTCAGCCTCCCTTCCACGATGTCAGGAGACGTGCCAGTGTAGCCTTGAGCTCACTTGTGTGTGTGTATCATCTGCTGTGTGTGTGTGTGTGTGTGTGTGTGTGTGTTGGAGAAGCGTGGAGGGAGCATGACTGAATGTGCCCCTTTTAGTCATTGCCCGCCAGCATTTGAAGGGTGAGAGTGAAATACGCTTCAAGCACGGCACTTCTAATAGAAGGCAGAGTGCCTCATCAGAGCGTCGCCATCACCATATTATCTATTATGAGCAGGCTGCGCTCTTTCTACCTGTTTTTGTGGCGATGAGTGAGGATTTTTTTTTTTTTGCTTTTGCAGCCTTCCCCTTTTGGATGTTTTCCAATCACCGACAACAAACTTGCATCGGCAGCGGCGAGAGCATGTGAGCGTCCTTCTGTCACATGCTCACAAACCCAACCTGCTGGTTCTGAGGGAAAGGCGTCCACTGTCTTCTCTGTGTGGATGTGTTATTTTGTGTGGGTGTATGCACGTGTGTGTGTGTGTGTGTGTGTGTTTCCACTGAGCCATGCAGGTGGGTGAAAGCAACCAGTCTTGTTTGTGCGGAGTGTGAAAGCGTGTTCCTCCAACACATTTCCTTCCATGTGGAGGAGCTCCCCTTTAACTCATTATGCTGTTAACCAGAGATTTACAGTATATAACAATCCCACGCACCTGCCATGGCTGACTCACTCACAGTCTGACATTCCACAGAAAATGAACCCTATGCTACTCACAACAATACACAGCTGAGGGGCTAAATAAGCTGGCAGACAGTGAGGATTCTGTCGGTACTGTGGGGGTGTGCAGACGGATGAACTTGATGATAAATATCTGGGAGAAACTTTGTCTCAGAGCTGTAGCTGCACCCTGATTTCTTTGAATCCTATAGTTTGGGCAACACCATCAGCTTCCTGGTTGTTGTTTTGAGGTTGTTTAGTACATGCCACAGGACATCTACTATCACCTCTGCTTGTACTTTACATTCCATAGTGTGATTTGACAGCCAGATGCACATAGAACATAGTTTCAATGTGCAGGGGAGGGAGGGAAGATACAAAATGTGAGTACCATACCAATTTAAATAATAAAAGCCGTTAAGAGGGACCTCCTCTTATGGCAAAAAAATGTCTGAAAAAAGTGGTTTTGTTTTTGCCTTTGGACTGCATCATTTGTATTCACATAGCTTTGCAATAATCAAATCTGAATTCAGTTATGAATAGTGAAGCTGCCATCTGGATCTCTGCTGGGTTAAAGCACGCCACATGTTAAGTGACCAGATTCACATTAAGCGGGAACTGCAGAGTAATTACCAAATTGATTAGTGCTTCTACACTGTCAAGCTGTATTTGCACAGAATGGCTTGATTACCAATAAATCGGCTTATTTCTATTTGAGCATAGTTGTTGATGTTTCCTTTTGTAATGAGCATTAATAGCATGCACGCTTGAATTTCATTTCGTCTTCAGTGCTTACTGTCTCTGTGATCTGTCCCATTGGACCGCGATGAAGGTGTGAAATGAAACAGGCCCACAATACAGGACTCAGAGGAGAACTTAAGATTGAAGGCATCCAATTACTTCATGTTCCTTCCAGCAGTGTGCGGTAGCAACGCACGTCTCCCATTTGTATCTGAATTTTTCCCTTTTGTTGATTTGTTGCGGTCTCCTATTTTTCATTCTGACACAGCCTGAGATGGGAAAATGGACTGGGACAACAGAATTTCACAGTAATTCTGGATTTCTGCTGTGGTCCCACTCTGCCTTGTCTCCCTTCTCAGGGGCTTCCATCATTTCCAAACAGCTGTCGCTGCAGTCCGTGCCAAGACATAACCACAACCGACCAATCACTGGCCAACACTGTGTTTGGGTCTGGGCAGCCCTGTTAAACAGCAGGGTTTGCCAATATCGCTCTCGGTCTTTCTTTCCCATTCTGTCATTCTCTTTCTTTCCGTTTCTCCCTCTGGGTAATACAAATCTTCCTCTTATTGCAGCCAACAAGCTTCAATATGCACCTGCTAGCCCCCCCACCCGCCCAGCTCGCTTTCTGCTTTTCTTTTTCTTTTTAAATGAGCCCTTGTCGACTATTATTCCTGCATACGTCTCAACATTTCGCACTGGAGCAATCGAAGCATTTCTTCGTCTGATGAGGGGAGTTGTTGTGTTAGTAAACCTGCTCTCCATAGACATTTGCTCCGTAAAACATTCTATCACAGAGAGAAGAAGAGTGACACAGCGATGCAGAGACGGAGAGAAAGAAAATAGCAAGAAAGATTACAGTAGGGAGAGAAAAATAATTTGGAAGGAGTATGCAGCCGTTACTCTTGCTCAGTAGTGGATGGTGAAGGGAAGAAGATGATTAATGAAAAGAAGGAGCCTGATCTGTAGAAATAATTCATTTCACATTTATCAGCGCTTCCTTTTCCCGCTTTTGCTCACAGGTGTTCATTACTGAGGGGAACTGGCTTTGAGGATATTGTGGATTTGTATTTGTAACAGTGGTATTTAAAGTGTGAAAGGTAGGGTTAGTGGATATACATTTCTCCATCAGCTTTCCCCTCAGCTTTTCTCTAATGTCAGCATATCCTGGGAGAATAAACGCCAACATATCAGTTCTAACTCCAAAAGGAAAACACAAAAGCAAATTGTTATTTCATAGCCATAAACATAAATGATGTTTGCTGCCGCGTCCCTAATTACTTTTTAATTTTCATCAAGAGGCAAATTCAAGTCAGTTAGTCACTGACACACTCCTCTGTAATTGGGCCATTTTGAATTCACTGGTGTTGATGCGTATATTCAGAAGTAAAAGCAGGTAGTGTGATATTTCACCACTGTATATAAAGAAGAGATGTTTAGGCATACTACATGTGTGTCGAATGTAAATTGCTTTTTGACCCTGGCTCTTTTTATTATGACCTGCTTACATGCAAAAGCCCTTTCGATTTGTTTGCTTGTCCCGACTGTCTTAACACCGCTGAATCTAAGCATGTCTCTCAACAGAGTGTTTGGCTGCTCTGTCTCTCGAGTCTGCTTTATGTTTCCAGCTCTGTGATCAGCTGTTGTGCTGTCATCTCAAACGTTAACCCCTGTTTGGGACCACTATGCAGCTGTCAGTGTATAGACCTGTTGCACCCTGGATTGTGGCTGGGGCTGCTCACCTGCTTGTGTAAAGCAATATGCTTCTTTGGTGGGTCCTCCTTGCTACTGATGCTGCCTCGAAAGGAGTCTCAGGCCATGCTCTCAAGTGATTAGTGAATGTTCTACATCCTCTACTCACACTGAATTTTGGCCTCTTGGCTCTGCAATTTTTTTTATTAATGCTGCTACCTGGCCAAATAATACATAATCAATCTTCATTCCACTGCTAAAATATCCACTCCAACACCATAGATCACAGTTTCGATTTCATCTAAATTATCTAGGTACCATGTCTCCACCTATTCTTATCACCCTGTCTTAAAATGTATATAATCTTGCACCAGCACCACCCAATTTAAGACCTGTAATCCATGCAACATTATGCTATTTGCTGACGCACCAGCTATGTTGCTCACTATCTGCACTTGAATGTATAAATGAGGTTCCTTATTGCTTGCTGGCATGTGGGCATGTTTTGCTGATGAACATATGACTGGCACTTTTTAATCTTGGCAAACATATCAGACCCTGACAGTCTCTACTGCTATTTTTATACCAAGCAGCATCTAATAAACCATGAGAAGCCTCGCTTTTACATCCAATGGGAACATTAAAATTCACTGAGCAATTTATTTTTGACATTGTCCGTAAATAACTTCTCAATCAAGTGCTGATCCAAGACATTTGAATTCACTGCTCATTTCACTGTCTCGATGTAAATAGCATTCAAGAAAATACATGAAATTCTCAGTCAGCATTTTCATTTCATTACATTTCCTTTGTTAACCGATTCTCACTCCCAACTTGTTATAATACTGCTGCTTGGCCAGTGCTGCTCTGCACCTGATATGATGCCGCCAAGCATCCTTTAGCACCTGTATGAGATGCAGCGCGATTTCAACAAACTCCAATGTAAATGTATGCAGTATAACGAGTGATACAAATCTGCACAGGGTAGGTGGGAGTGAGGGATGGATGTGTCATACAAACACAGACTTTCACCCGGGAGGCAGCTGGTCATGTCCAAGTAAATATTGTGTCATGGTGCAGTCAATACTTGAACAGTGATTGGAACCAACTTCAATATTTTAATAAAACCACAAAATACACCGGGAAATTCTAAGCATGGATGATATGAATAAAAGACACAAGGAGGAACCTCAGAGCAGATCATGGCAGTACCTTCTGTCACCAGATGTCCACCAGCTCTGGTGACAGGACCCGGCTGGAGGCCGAAGACAAATCCTGGATGATGGCCACTGGAATACGGGGACAGGATCCCACCCAGGAGGTTGCTTTGGCCCAGTGGAAACAAGAGGTTGCTTTGGCCCAGTGGAAACAAGAGGTTGCTTTGGCCCAGAGGGAACGGACAACGTTGCGATCCATCAGCAACAGGAATTGGCGGGTAAGGTGACAGGAAATGAGGAGCAGGTATTGAACGTATATGTTCATGCCTGTGATGTTGTGTAAAGGGCCATTCAGATCCAGTTTCCCCTTCATTAATGTGTAGCTTGTAGATAATGTATTACTCATGGCATATTTGCACTCACAGGTTTTTAAATAGCTGTAAATGCTTTTTATATTTTGTATGTAAAAGTATAAGAAGAGTCTGTGTGCTGGTGCTTCCACAAACTCCAAGGGAATATGACTCACCATATATTCAATCATAAACAGTAGGTAGCAGTGAAAATAAGTTGTGGGTTTTTTATGTTTGAAGTAGGTCAGACGTTCTGTGCTGGTAATGTGCTGGGACTCACCAGGTCTCAGCAGGGGACGTTTCCTCTCCCATGCCAGTTCACGATGGAGGAGTAATTGAGCACTAGGCCACTCCACTGCTGAAGATGGTGGCAGCCATGGAAATGTCTCCTCACAGACCAATGAAAATGTCCTCCTTCTGGCTGTAATTGGACCAGGGATGGTGGGGTTGGGTTCTGGCCCGAGGAGACCACCTGTGGAAATGCTTTGGTCAATACTCTACTATTAAACTGATGAGACAGGGGACTCACTGAGAGGAAAAAGTGTGATAAAGAGAGTAATGCTGATGAGAACAAGGAGCTAAACAAAAAAAGGAAAACAGAACCTGCTGCTTTTCACTTTTCAAATTGAAAAAGTAGAAGATATGTAATCACTCAAGGCTTAAAAAAAAGTACAAAATAAGAAATTGAAATTAGTGAATGAAGGGTCATAAGGAGAGAGTTTAATCTGACTGTTTGGTGACAAGACTTTACAACCTTTACAATAAAATGTCTGATATATGAGCCTGTGAATCTTTAGGAGAGTTTTCTCTACATTGCAACCATAAACTTAATATATAAGAAGTGGACGTAGTCACCCGTGATGTCACGATTGTTTTCAGGCATCAAGTTTGGCATTTTGACCATGGCCATCTTGTGTTTTTGAAATTAGAAGTGACACTTGAGGTGTCACAGGTACATGGTAGTTACTTGTCAATCGCAAGGTAGCCGCACCTCAAAGCATAGCCTACTTTGTCATATATCCCTTTGGCCTGATTGTAACCAGCAACAAAATGCTATGCTATTTTTTTCACGTTAATTAAAACATTAATAGATTTCTATGGCCACTTGGCGTGCATTGTAACAAGCTGTAAACAAGACGTTAACACAGGGGTGTCAAACTGATCCAGTAAAGGGCCGTGTGGCTGCAGGTTTTCATTCCAACCAAGCAAGAACACACCTGATCCAACCAATCAAGGTGTGAAGGCAAATCATGTAGGTGAATAAGTCAAGTCAGGTGTGTTCTTGCTTGGTTGGAATGAAAACCTGCAGCCACACGGCCCTTTACTGGATCAGTTTGACACCCCTGCGTTAACATATTAACAAGATGTGAGCAGATATGGACTAGGATTACCATCCATTTGAAGACTGCCATCTTCTTCAAAAACTCTCGGGGGAAATCTCTGTTTCTAAATGCTCCACCGTGTTCACTAGCTAGTCACTAACTTTGTCTGTTTGATGTTTGGTGCTGGGCAGGCATGCAGTGGGTTTATCACAGCTTTTCCACTGAAAACAGTTGTCTGCTGTGTGTGGAAATGATGCTGATGAGAGCTGTGGAACTAAAGTTTTTGTTTTCACCTTCAATAATCAAAACCCCCGTAGTGCTGAGAGGAACTGCAGAGTGGAAATAATTACCTGTGGGTTCATCACCACAAGCTACCCTTTGACATTACACAGAGTCATTGATGACATGGTCAATAATAGTGGCGTGCCCATTTGTGACATGGTCATTAGGAGTGGTGCCCGTATGGTATTGCTGCTAGCACCATTGCTGGAGGTCGGTTTGGGGCATGTACTCGTTTGGACGGGGCCTATTGCTTGGTCCCCATGATTGGTGCTTCCTTTAGCTTTCTTGAGAATTGCTCAATGCTTGTAAATACCAGAAAAGTGAAGACGACTTCCATTTTAACATTAGTTATATATCCAGCATTCAGTAGCAAGAGTGAACTGCAGTCAATATATAGTTGACTCAAAGTATCCCACAGTGCATTTTGAAAAGCAATGTCCAATGACTGCCACTAACCAGGCACAGAATACCATCATGCATTACACTGAAGGAAAAACAGCAGGTGGACGAATGGAAGAGAGAAGTGCGACTGAGGAAAAATCTATGAGATGTGAGTATAGAGCAGCGTTTTGTATTTTTATTTGGGAAAATAATAAAACACATACGCCCACACATAGACATCAGTATTCCTTTTAACTCCTTCCATTATTAGTTTTTGCAGTAAAAGCTGTAGACATATTTACGCCATCAATGCTTACCAGGGGGACTTAAATTCATTCACATCATTGTGCTAAAAGGCAACTCAACGAAATTGCTTTCAATGTGTATTAATCACAAAAATACATGTTGGTATTTATCATGGCTGGTCTGCCTTTGACATGACACATTTTAATTGTGCAACAGGAATGACGTAATAAATGGCGCAGATAAAATTACCCATGCAGTGTCTAAAAGCTTTGAACTTGTATTTAGAATCTGAGAAGCAAAAAACATAAAAAGACATGAGTTTAAAATCTGTTGTTTCGCAACCGTTTTTTTTTTTTTTTTTTACTGCAAACACCTAACAGGTTTGATCCTAAGCCGACCTGAACAAAAGGGCACGATCCCTTTCAGCTCGACTCTCTCTTCACTTGGGTCAGCTTTAAAACGCACGGATCACATACAGTTATAGCATGTGTGGTGGAGGAGATTGAGATAAAAAAGTAAAAGAGAGAGAAACAAGAGATAGATGATAGAAAGAAGCTGGCGGCAGATAAGGTGAATAAGGTAAGGCATTCATACTTGATCCCCATTCAAACATTCATCTGGCCTCTCTCGTCTGTGGCATTCATGCTGCACAGCCAATTCCAGGACGATAAGCCAGCTGTATGTTTCTCAAGGTAAGAGAGTGAATAGAGCCGCACAATCTTCGGCCGATGCTGAGGAGGGACCGAGCCTACACGCTGACCTTCCTTATGCCAGCTTTACTTCGGTGAGGGAGGAGGTTTCATAAAGGGATTATTCCGCTCGCTCACCTTTGACCTGTCTGGCTGCTTTCCATAACGGCTCAAGCTGCCTGTCCATCACCCAAAGAGAAGCAGAAAGAGAGGGAGATAAGAGAGGAGATGGGTTCAACCTGTGGGAAGGGATTAAACTCTCCACTGCTTTGCTGTGGAGCGATGGGGAGGAAAAACGGGGGCCGTTGTCAGCCGCCGCTGCCATGTGCACCGGCGGCTCAGCAGGTCAGGTTAATGTGGAGGAACTGAGGTGACCTTTTACATCAGCCATGAGACAAGGGTGTTCAGCATTTTCCCATCACTGACGACTGTGGCAGAGTTCTGCCACCGCTGAATCCCCAACACTGAGTTCCACCCACAGAGGATTGCATGCTCCAATATGATTTACTGGACTTAGAGAGTGATTTCTAGCTCTTCATTTAGAGGTACTAGCGATGACTCACACTTGAAAGCAGCATTATAGCGCACATATCTGTCAGAGCGACTCACCAAATCTAGATGATAACAACTGCAATTGAATCCTGGACCGGACCAGAAGAGCATGCAACATGTTCTCTCTCATCCACTCAATCCCGACAGGAAATGAAAAACATCCATAGTATGTATGTCACGGATGAATCATCCCATGTTAAATCACAAGCGTATGTGGGTAATGGTGTAATAGAAGCATGTTTGTTGCCCTGAATATTTTTCAGAACTCTTCAGGGCCACGGCTGCCTGTGACAGACAGTTGATGTTTTGGATGACAACGAGCCAGTGAGCCCTAACAACTCACTCCAGCAAAAACAAAATCTCCTACAAGTCTCAAAGGAAAGCTCTGTGAAGGAGGCATCCAATTCCACCTTCCTTTCAGCCGTCGTCCGCCAGCCACGCAGGAATGAAAAGAGTGGGATTGTGAGTGCAAGAAAGCAAAGAAGATTGAGACATAGAGAAGGGGAGATGGGCAGGGGGGGGGGGGGGGGGGTGGTTGTGGCAGGCAAAAATGAATGCACGAAGTAGCTTGAATAGGAAGTGGAGAGGGAAAGAAAGGTTGTGGGAGTGCGGGATGTTTCTCCCCCCCTCTCCCTCTGGCGATGTAGTGGTTATTTACTGCGGCCTCTCCTCTCCCAGTGGGATGGGAGGGAAATGAGCTCTTAACTGAGTTTCCATACATCACCTCCTGACACTGATGCTTGTAGTTTTGGAATGCCTACATCTATGTTCCTTTTTAAAATCAATTATTTATAGAACATCTAAAGAGTCCTGCAATTCATCACAGCTAATTGCAGCGCATCACCTCCATCATCCATCACAACAGCGCCATCTTGTTCTGTTTCAATATTGTCGTAGACGGCAGGGGGGAAAGTTAGTGGATGTTTCTGACAGAATGAGCTGTGAAATGGGAAAAAAAAAATGTGAGAAATGTTCATCTGAGACCACAAGAGCACCTGTGCCCGTCATAAGTTCATGTCCTTGTGTCTCGTGACCTCTACTAGTCCATAGCACAGAGACTTGTGAAGGACTCAATTTTCTTTTTTAGGTACAGTGATGACATTTTGGAGACAAAGGTCTGAGCAGAAATCCAACCAATCCAACCAAGTTTAAGTCGTACAGTGTTTTGGACCATAATGCCACAAGGACGAAGTATTGTTTTGCTCAAACGAATGAGCCTCATGAAGATGTCCCTCTGTTTCAAAGGGAAACTGGGTACACCTTTAGCCCACAGTGTGGATTAAGTTGTCATCCGGCGTGGAAATATGTTTAATTTTCTCCTCAACGTGTCTGCCCCCAAGCAAGAGCTTTCACAGTCTGATTGCTTCTACAGGAAGCTAATGAAATATGATTTTATTATGAGGCAATCCAATAAATACATTAACCTCTACCAATCAAAACCTGTCATCTCCTCCTAGCTGTTGCTGTTTGCCTAAAATGGTGATATTAAACAACAGCATCATTATCCATGTTCACTTTTACTGGGCTGTCCAGTGTTTATCGAGTCAGTGGACCTGTTACTCCTCTTGGATGGAAATATTAGAAATTGTTATTGACAATATTCAGTTTATCTTAGCATTATTAGAGGGGAAGACTGCTTTTCTAATTAAAAATGACACAGACTTAAAGGCAGCATGAACGAAGCCATGCTTTCTTCATAGTTCACATTATGTACTGATGGATTTTGCATGCAAGCTTCTCTTTTTTCATTCAACCTGGGTGAAGTTCGTGTCAATATATTTGGAGCGGATTGAGACAGGCCTGACAGGAAAGCAGGAGGCGGGACTAATATGTAGAATGATGTAAAGGGAGAAAATGAGAAGTAATAGCAAGGTGAATAATGGTGAGATGATCACAGGGAACAAGGTAAAGACAGCAGCAAAAGATGGGGCAGCATGAGGGGAGGAGAGAGAGGTCTGATTGACAATTTGCATCCTCTTCAGAGGGTATCAGGGGACATGATTGAATCCAGTCAGGCTGAACCCATTAGGGGAGCGCTGCTGTCGGAGGCCGAGCAGAAAGCCATTCACCGGCACCCGTCCCCTACTCTTCACCCGTCTCCATTTATATTCATGCCAGGGCTGAGTTATTGAGGAAAAAGCGTGAGAGAGGGAGAGAAAGAGGGACTCGTCCAGTCATCCGTTTGCTGTTTGTGAGCCGTAGACGTTTTTAGCCACTGCCAGGATCGCGCACTTAACCTGGGTGCTGATTTGCATGTGATTTTCATGGGTCAATATGTCCATAAATTGGATTCAAATTGTGGACATGTAATGTCTTGAACCACTTAAAAGCTCCGGGGGTTAGGGGGAACGGGATTTACAAGCTCCGGGGAGAATGCAACAGTCATTTGCATATTAATCATTTTAACAGGTCTCTTCTCATTAGCTTTCCTTGACAATGTTGCCATAAGTGAAACTTATCTGGTGCTTTTTCTTGGTAGGCAGCCAGATAAATGTTGAAGTGAGGCAATGGTTTCTGTGGAAGGTTTCTCTTTGTACTTCTCAGTAGATCCCTTGTTGGGACGAGAGCAGTGGAGATATAACACACTTGGGGGTGTGATTAGCCTCCAGTGGCCAAGGGGCTTCTGGGAACAGTTCCTGACTGCCATCCCACACCTCATGTCTCCATTCACCCCAGCCAGACGGCTGATCCAGAGCAGCCTGAGAGTTTGACTAGGTGACAAAGGAGGTGGAGTGTTGTGGAGAGTCTTCCACATGTCGCCATTTATCTCAAAAACACAGCACATACGCCCAAAGCTACGCTACTGCAGCCCGTCTTGGTTTGTATCAGCCGGCTGTCAACGTGGAGAAGGTGGAACCACGCCGACTTCTCTTTCATCTCAAGAGGGAAAATCAGGAGTTAGTGGAGAAGATTTCCTCCTTTGTTTGAGAAGGCTTTGGTCGGACCTTTTGTTATTTCCAGCGGTTGTACGTGACTCAGAAGAAGCAAAAGAGAAACAATGACATTTTTATATTCATATTTTAGTCTGCACCTTAAAACTGCACTCAGTGGGATGCCAAATCACCTATAAGGCTGTATCCTAGGAGCTGCCACGGCGCCAGTAATCTAGTTTTTATACATTTGCTGCTTGCTTTGATGTAATTATTAAACCACAAATTTGATAAGCCCATTTAGAGCATTTTAAGAACCCAACTGTAGCTTGCATAATATTCAAACTCGTAAATATAAAGGTCATTTGAAGGAGAGGTAATTAGATGGATACTCTTACTCTGGGGACTACTGTGGAGGGCACTGGCCATTGGAACGTGGTTACTTTTCCTTTAACTGTACACGTAGCATTGCAGCTTCTGTCTGTTTACCCCCCCCCCCCCCTCCTCTCTCTCTCTCTCTCTCTCTCTCTCTCTCTCTCTCTCTCTCTCCTCAATTGTCTCTTCATCCTCTCCTCTTCTTCTGCGTCCCTGAGGTCTGAAATAGTCACGGGGGGATCATGTTCCGGTTATGAATGTCCCAATTAGCAGAAGGTGGAGAGGGTCTTGGAAGTGGTACTCAAGTGGCTGGTGAAAAACATTGCCAGGCTATAGTTTTTATTTAGGCAGGCTTAATGCAGGTTATTGACTTCTCAATGAGGCCCAAGATTAGGTCAGATATACTTCAGTCACTAATGTACGCCTAATGGTTCTGCTATAGATTCCCCATAAAAGTGGATGATCATAAATACTTCTGGATTTTAAAACATTTATGAGTGAAATCCAATGCCCTGCAACGTTGTGAGTCACTAAGCAGCGGCGCTGGATCCAGATATACAGCATGCTTTATGTTAAAAAAAGGAGTGGAGACTATTTGGACTCAGCACAGTTAAATCAATTCTCTTTTGACTCTACAAGATGTTTTATTGTTTCGGTTGTTTTGAAGTGTATTCTCCATCTGGCATATCAATGGCAGAATAATGACAGAGGAAGAACAGTGTGTGTTCAGGCTTCCAGAGCTGACATGTTCTCGCTTGATTGCTATGGTTACTTCTATTTCTGTGGCACAGCTGCCAACAAGTGCCTGCTTCACCTGTCACAAGCTCAGCTGTCACCCATGACCTTGGCAGAGATTTAAGAAGGGGATGGGGAGCTAGATCATTGAAATCCCAGACATGCACTGCCAGTGGTATATGATGTGCTTTCAGAATGAAGAAGAAAGTGGAAGCTAAGGTTCATGGCAGAGAAGCGGGCGCAAAGAATTTACTGCGATTTGTGGTTTAACAAAGGTCTCTGTCTGTCGGATGGATTTAAGAAAGAGAAAATCTGTAACCACCCTGATGAGGGCTTTGGGTATTTTCACACCTAACCCAGCAGCCCTTTCCAACAGGGAACTGAAGCCATTATTCATGCTTTCTTCAAAGCCACCAGACTCCTTTGACAAAAACAGTCTTTTTTACCTCGCAGAAGACAGAGGTTGCTGGACCACAGCTGCCTTGATCAGAGTTTGTTTGTATTACTGTGTGACTTTGGGGTTTTAAAGGTGTAAATACAGTTTGCTGGCTTAGATGGATGGAAGGATGGAAGGCTTCAGTTCCACATTACAAGGTGCCATATGTTAAATACAGTGTACACTTCAATTGATATAGATTTTCTTTTTATTTGAGCTTCCATGCCAGATCTCCTGTCTGTTTCTCCAAACGGCCTCCAAATCCACTGTAAAATACAACACTGACTATGGATAAGTACTTCATCCTATGCCATTTCAACTCCAAACTATCCTGCTGAGATTTTCCCTGCATGGGACTACAGAAGCATGTGGCTTTGTGTCCTGCTCCATATATTTTAACAGTCCCCCAATAAAACGTGAGTGAAACAAGTGAGACGTTGCAACCTCCTGTAATATTACAGTACACCACGCTTCTTTCTTTGTCCCAGTTTTGTCTACTGTTTGTAATATGCAATGGCGAGTTGCTGTCTCAACTAATAACGCTCATACGCCACTTTTCATGAGCTCTTCGCGACCTCTGGAGAAGATAAATACATATAAGAAGCACTAATGTGCTGCATGGCGTTTGTCCTGTTCCTCTCCCTGAAATATTGCACATATGCAACATGACTTACAAGCTCCAGACCTAGCAGTGTAAGGAACTATTGGAAAACTACAGTGCAATAATTCTGCTTGTCCATTGCATCTTGTGCAACAGCTGGTAGAATGAGAGGCTGCAGCATATCACGAGAGATGTTCAGTGCCTACTTTCTCCTTTTATGGAGCCATGAATCAGTTGCAGACTTGCATTAAGCACATTCTGCTATCCACATCAATCTCAGCTCCTACTTTTATGACGCTGATCTCATCTTCCTGTTCTTGTCCCGTTCATTATTCTCGCTACCTCTGTTTTACACACACAAACAAGTAGCTGGGCGCACGCCGCAGTGAAAAACAAAGAGTTTGTTTAAATAATCGCTGCTCTTTTGTACCCTGCCTTGACTGGGGTCAGAAGGAGAGCTGGCAGCAGATAGTGCGTGTCCAATGGATCGCTGCTCAGGAGTCAATTAACCGGGGTGTGTGCAAATGAACAGAACAAGGGTGCAATCGGCTGCAATCTCCCGCTAAGTCCGACTCATCTATTAAAGCATGCTGGCAAATTGACTGCCCTGGACTTTAATGGAATTAATCTTCAGTGGTGGAGTTTGGAGACCGTTGCAAAACAAGGTCCGGCATTTTCAGTTTGATAACGGTACGAGAGATGTGGGGGGAAGATGCGGCGGTATTGGGCATGGTCCGCTAGATAACCTCCCCCTTCACTACATCACATCAGCATTGGCGTTATCAGACGAGCAGCGTGCGTTACAGACCTTTTTAATTAATTGCCTTCCCGTAGCCACGAACGCAGCTCCAGTCACACCGCACCACTACCCCCAAACACTAATCCTGGAAATCCATGTTGACAATCCTCTCAAGGCTGTCCTCTTCCCTTAACATTCATTTTCCCTGCCCATTACACGCACGCAAAACCCACTGGTGACATTTTAGGTCAAAGATGATTTCCCAAGTGTGATTTAGCTGCCCTTCCTCTGCATGTTGCAGATCAATGGGTTCACTGTGAGGCTGCCACGGATGGCAATGAAATGTGTTTATTGCTCGCAACCGGTTTACCAACCAACTCACACCGCTCCTTCCCTATATGCACTATTAACCCACTCTACTGTATTTATAATGCCGTGCCCCTGGGCAAGGTTGGCTAACGTCTGCTGCTCTTAAAGTCATTTCTCCATATTTACGCGACAAGAGGACTGAATAATCATCTTAACGCCAACATCTTTAGAGGTAGCTTTCAAACCGTTTTACACCACGTCCATCACCTCTAGCACAGCAAGTGAATGCATCACAACTTTGGTTTATTGGCATCTTGTCACAAATTAATCTATATTTGGCCTTCTATTTCCTGCTGAGGTCTTGTGTTTTTTTTTTATCCAATTAATCTGGATAAAGGACATGGCGGAAGAGAGAATGCAGAGGGGGTCATCCATATATATTTCTTCATTCGAAACTTGTTCTGTATGTCAGTGTCCTTTTAAAGACGCTTCCCATTTCCCTGTGTAAATAGGCAAATTCCTTTTAACAGCCTTATAGCAAATGGGAGGTTAAAAACTAAAACAATGGCAGTCTGACACCACACTCCAGCTGTGACATTAGAACTGAGTAAAACTTTCAAATAAAATATGTCCGCCCTGTTCCTCCTATATTTCATTTCAGTGGCGTTCTGTTCAGTGAACAGTGCAATAAAAGTTTGAATCATTTTTAAAGGCCTGTAAATCGAATCTGTGGATTGGACACAATGGGGAAAACGGGAAGAAAGGGCACAGTCATCAGCAGGCTGCGAGATATTAGAAGCTCCTCATATAGGAAGGCTGTGGGCTTCCGTCAATGTCAGCGGGCACAATGGAGCCGGGGCTGTGCTGGAAAACTCGCCAGCTATTTCATTGTTATTTGGTTCAGCCTATGTTCTTTCACTTCACCGGCTACAATCCCCAGAGTAATGGAAGGTGCTGCTGTGCTGTTGAGTACGTCTGTCATGTGGGCACCTCATGATAAAAATACAGAATGTACATACAGTACGTGTTTGTACTTTTCAAAAGACAGCGAAGTTCCAGACCTGTGAATAATGGGTTTGTATCTTTTTACTTGAAACTGTTTCTTGACAAGTTATTTACATCGTCTGTAGATTCAGTTTTAGTTAAATCCATTTCAAAAGGTTAAACTGTCAGAGCACCAAGCATTGTTGGGAGCATACACAGCAGGACCAATCAGCTTCTGCCTCTGTCCTGTCACCTCACTGCTCTGTGACGGAAGTTTAAGGAGCTGAAAAATTCACAAAATTATGCGAAATCTGACATTTTCAAACCTCACAAGTGATGGTGGTAATGAAGCTTAAAAAGTAAGTCGATCAGGACGACTGACCATCTTCATGCTCAGTCTGTTTATTTCGACTCTCTGTCTGATCCCACCAGCTGACTGAGGGCGTTCACTCTTTCGGTGAAGTTCAGATCCCCAAATATTTAAAAGGACGTAACCTATCAAGGATATACAGTACAGTTATCTGACTCCAAACCAATCAAATCTATTAGCAAACCCACAGTGTTCTATAGTCGGGCAGAACCACACCCTTATTTTTCAGCAAACATGGCCGGGAGGAAGCGTAAGACACTTTTAAATGCATTAGTCATATTGTTAGAGTACATCATTTGTATTTGACATGTCATATATCATATAAAAGATTGAAAAATGTCTCCTTTGGAATGGAAAATGGATCTGAATGTCACCAGAAGGGATTAGGGAAATGTTTCATTCTTGCCTGGTTGTGATTTGATCTTCTAATGATACGATCCGTTCATTGATTATGCACCTGGAGATACTTCAGGGGGTATTCTATGTAGTAATGGTGGGACTGATACAATATACGCAATATGTTTTAAAGCATCACTTCATCCATTGTAATGAGTGAACCATTCATGCAAAACAAAATTGCTGAAATTGTGCATTTAAAGTAGAAGTGCTCCATTATTTTATTTTGAAATTGTATTCTCCTAGTCTGTGACCCTCCTCTACCCCATTCACCTCCAGTCTCCATCACGTCATCAGTGGGCTCATCAGAAGTCCTGGTCCACATGTCATCCATCCAGACCTTCAGCCGTGCTCCTCCCCCTTACACCACAACCAGTGTACTCCAGCAGGTGAGAGTCCGGTTCAGCTTAGGGTACTTCCCTTAAAATATGACGTCACAATGGAGTCTAATCGCCAAACACTCTTTTTCAAATCTTTTTTCAATTTTCCTGTCGCTAACTATATCAAATTTAATTTGATTACTCTTTAAGTATCTCTTTCAATTAAGTCTCTCCTGATTGAATTACAGACCTCGTAAACAACAGTTACAGATGCCAACCAAGTTGAGAATAATTTGAACTTGAAAAGTTGATTTTTAACATTAGCCATCATGCATGAAAGATAGATTGCTTAAGCTAATTACACCGCTCATGTTAATGTTTGTTAGAAAGATCAATGCTATCATTAATAACATCATCATTAAGATGACGGCCCTATTTTACGTACGTAGAAACCTGAGGTCAGATGTGTTGTTTCTTTTCTTTTCTTTAACAGTTCTGTTAGTTTCGATTGGTCAGTTGGCCTAATGTTAAAGTTTCTAAATGAAAGCTTTGCTTGCTGACTTATATGTCACATTAAATATATTTCATATATATATATATATATATATATATATATATATACATATATATTTCACACGTACAAAAGAGAACTTTAATGCACATCAGTTTTGCTTTCTAGGATGTGAAAACTTCAAAGCTTAATTTCTGAGAACCACTCACAATGCAGACTGAACCGTATAATTCTAAGGTCACAAATTCTTCATCGTACTGTCTCATCCCATTGAAGCCCTCTGACAGGTGGGGAGAAAAAGGTTTGTGTGTTTAGTTGTCGCCCTTCTAGTGCCATAAAAGGCTGTTAAACAATAAGTAAAGCAACACTGTGGTAACATCCACTACCTTTGAGCTCATCGGAGTCACACTTGTGTACGTAAACCCCACAGGATCCATCTATCTGTTACTCCGGCTCCCCGATGAGCCGTGCATCTCCGACCCAATAAAAAACTCCCGGAGCCCCGCTGACAGCTCTGTGCTCTGGAGGGCTCTGATCAAAAAGAGCTACAGCCATTCTAATAGCCACATCTCATTGCATTATATTTCACACAGTAAATATGGCATCAACCTGTCAGGGCCCAGTGAAATTTAGGACGCTGAGCTGGCAGCCAATTTTTAAACCCAACCGGAGAGCTTCCATGTAAAACTGGGGCAGAGGGGAGATCTGTGCTCACCTTGTAGAGAGCAAGTTCATGAGATTGACATCCTTTATTGGCCGTCACATGCGATCGGGCCCTCGACGTGCTCTGAGGCCATAATTATAAAAACCCTCTTGTCTAACTAAATCAAGGCTTTTGTTACTGTATAATGACCAAGACGTGGCCTTGAAGAGTGCATTATCATGTTGTGCTGTAGCTGCCTTTGGGCGGTTAGCACCAGCTGTTTGGTTTTATTTCCAGGAGAAGTATTCGAAGGAATTCATATCTACGTGCCCCGAAGCTCCCTCTCCTTAGCCTTTGCTTAAATCTTTCTTGTGTATTTTTCTGTGTAAAACTAGTTCAGAGTTTTCTTTTGGCTGCAGTCAGTCAGATATCAAGGCTATAAGGAAAAAACTAGATAATCCCACTCCAAGCATCATTCAGGTGGCATTCAAAGATGTCCATTGTCTTGAAGAGATTGTGCTCCAAAAGAATCCAGCTGCTACTCTCACAGCTGACACAGCCCTCTAGTCTAGTCTGATGGGGTTCATTTTATGGTCGTGACGTTTCGCACAAAGACAGCACTTATTTCAGAAACCTTGAGCCGATCCCGCTTTATACGACGGTGCATTAGACTCTTCCTACTTAGGAACTCTAACCATGCTTGTTTTAGGCATTCAAGACCGGTGAACGATCCTCCACTGATAATATTAAAATCCTGGCATGAGGATCTAATGATTTCTAAGTTGAGCTGAAACAGGCAATGTTACCCTTTAATGGAAGCCCCCGAGGAGTGCATTTATCTAATGAGGCAGTTGGTGCTGGAAAGGAGAATGATTGAGAGCTCAGTCAGGTGTGCTGCACTTTTTCGGGCGTCTAGGAGAAGTGCTTTGAACTACTTTTACAGAAATAAACAAGACAGTAAAGTATGAGACTTCTACGGAAACACCTCATTAATTAAGCAATTGCTATATCTCCCATCTAATCACAATCTCCAGCATTGCAGTGAAAGCGTACATCATCGTTTTGAGCGTTTTATGTCCTCATCATCGTCCCTGCTGCACATTGTTTTCTTTCCCCCTTTTTTTCCTGCTAAAAGTGTGCAATACATCAGACAGTGCTGCGCTAAGAGTGAAGGAGCCAAACTGATTTCATTACTTGCAGAGAGGATATGACAGGCCGAGGAAATGCCACTTTAGGAATCCCGCGGGTGCTCCGTGTTCTCCCGCCACGCACCATGCACATTTAATGGAATCTGTGCACTTCTGGTTTCCATATCAGTGGAGCAGAAATGTCAGAGGAGTAATATGGACGTCCCCTCCTGACACTGCAGACTTAATTAAAGATCCTGGACACATCTCGGAGATACCAAGAGAAAGAAAACACAATGGGTTGATAGGGATGTTCAGCTTCTGCGATGGCCTGTTCCTTTGCCACATGGCGATTGTAAAGCATTTCATAATATGCTGCTGTTGCGTTCATTGTGTCGCCACCGTTTTTTTGTGCTGGTGCTCCCTCATGTTGGAAAATCTCTGAACCTTTCAGAAAAGCGTGACAGTGAAGTGGTTAAAGGAAATGAGGGCAGGCTTGTTCTGGCCTATCTGTCTGTCTGGAGCTTTGTATGTCAGGAAGATGCTGTCATAGCAAAGAAAAGCTCATTAGTGGGAGCAGATCTAATCTTACTGGTGAGTGTCGTGCTTTTATCACCGTGCACATCGTCCTCCTTGCTCTAATGTTATGGCTGTCAAATTGACCGGTGACAAGCTCGTCCATACAAAGTATAAAGCGAGCATCCTCCAGTGGTCATGGTAAATAAAAATAAATTAAAAAAAAACAGGATAGACTGACAAATAGATAGTTGCCCTAATAGATAATAAAATCAAAAGGGGTTATGCTAGTCGATCATACAACAGAGAGGTGACATTGTTGTCATAGAAACATTTAAAGAAGCGCTTGGAGTAGACACACGCCGACGCACAAAGACTGGAAACGGGTAAACAGGCTCTACCCTAACCTAACAAAGCACCTGCAAAATTTACTGAATCACAATATCTTCTTTGTTTAATCTCTACAAAAAAATGTACGAGTCACCGTTTTCAGGAGCTGCGTGTCAAATTATTGCTTGGTTGGAATAACTTCCTTGCTGAAGTTTCTTCTGGTTGCTGGGCAACTGGTCGTAGGCAGGTTCCGTTGTCCAAGGTGTTTCTCATGGTTTCCAGTCTTTGTGACACGCTAAGTTAGTTGACTGCTGGTTAACGTAATGAGTCTCAGCAAGAAAGTCAATGAGTGGTTTTCCCTAAAATGGCAAAACTTTTCCTCACAAAGTACGGTGCATCATATACTGTCCATGCTTTTCAGCACTCAGAAATAACTAATGGTAGCAAACCACAGTGTATTCATGAGATGCACCTACTCACTTGCAACATGTCCAACATAAAAATGCACGAGCCTCCTCCTCATGCCTTCTGTACGCCACCTGGTTGTGGTTCATATTGTGGTCTTTGGCTCCAGAATATCATTTATAGACTCAACCAGTTTCACCCGATCCAGTCCCATCCTTTTAACATGAGTGATGAAGTTGAAATCCTTATCAGATTTCACACATTTTAACATGTTTCTGACCAGCTGCTGGACATTGCATTACGCACCCCCATGTTTGTATCCCCATAGTGCCAGCTGATGAAATTGCAGCCACGCTGATATTTCTCCACTCACAGCCGCCAGTATACTGGAGCACCTTTTAGCATGTGGTGGGAGCCCAGGAATAGTTCTGACCTAGTTGGAGCTTCTGTACTTCACCAACAAACTTCTATCTCCCTCTAGATTCTGGGTTTGTGTGCACTGGATACCAGAGCCAAATATCTTCACTAACTTAAACCTGCAAGTAGTTTTGTAGATCTTTTCAAGAAATACTCAGTTTCACTGGCTGTAGCAACACTTCCAAAATATTTGTCCAAAACGGGTTTCTTATGACCAGTATTTCAAACATATTCATAATTCCTGTGATAAATCGTTAAGCCAGTTTGGGAAGGGTAAAGTATTTGACTATCTCTACAAAAACTGCTCATGAAAACACTGTATTATTCTTTAAAAGGAATTTCAAAACATGAGTGTTTCCCTCATGTACTGCACAATATGACTGAAGCCATGCACTTAATACTGTTTTTCATGACTTTCTGATGTGGATCGAAAGATCCCCATGCAGTTCTGACTATTGATTGACAAGCCGGGGGTTCTAAGAGCTTTGACAAACAGATATAAGTGGAAATAATCCATGCTGGCCACATTGAGCGTAGTGTCCATTTATATACATGAAGGTCAGTCAATCGATGGTTGGTATTAAAACAGAAACACAAGGTGATGCTTTGCCGGATCAATGTGAGGGCAATATATCGCTGTAACTCCACAAAGTTCTGACCTTTTCAGTTAAATTCTGGATCACAGAGGCCCTGCATTTGCCTGATATGGAACAATCTCTCTCTAAGCATCCATTTAAAAATTAAACTGAATGCATAAAATATATGCTAGAGGCATATCCAACACCCTCAAACATTACGCTGAAACGCGCCCTTGCCGGATAACAATCCAATTGAACCTAGGTTACAACGGAGGAGATTAATTACCCATGGATCTTCCACATCGCTGTTTTATGAATATGCTATAAGCTGAAGTTCATGGTCGATGTCACAGTTATTGTGTTAATTGTCCCTATTTGTGTTGCCAGTAAGCGGGCCTCTATGCATGATGGTCCAGAACCACGGACAGCTCTCCACCAACTGTTATTTAATGTTGCAGTTAGAACTCAGCACCATGGATAGCTCCCACTGCTCCCACTGACTGATACAAGACGGGCTCTGTTGCGCTCATGGCCTGTTACATGGCCAAACACCATCATCAGACCTTGTAGCTAGCATTTTATGCCGGTATCCGAGCTAAACTGGAACACTCTGGTCTAGTGTTTCTATTTTTACAACCTTCCGTCTGTGCACACTACACCTCTTTGATGGACTCCGCATGGACCCTTTTGAGACAGTCTTGGAAGATGTTAAATTGGCAGTTCACCTCCAAACGAAAAGAAAAAGACAGACCTGTAACCGAGGTGTAGTCAAAGTTGTCTTGTGACGCTCAGCTGATTACACTGGTGCGGCCCTGCTTTGTCCTACTGAGACATTTAACCGATATCATGCCATGCCTTTCATGTGCAGATCTAGAAAAGGTCGCCCGTGCTTTTATCTTCCCTGGACTTGACCACTGCAATGCACTCAATTCTGTATCAGCAAAGACTGCAGCGTTCACAAATGCTGAAGCCAGGCTTTAACGCCAGTCCTTGCTGCCCTTTAGTGGTTACCTGTGACTTTAAGAATTCAGTTTAAGAGTCGACTGCTTGTTTTTAAAGCCTTGAAGGTCCAGATTCCTGCATGTTTCTGTGGCCTGCTAACTCCTCGTGAGCCTGATCAGTCCGTTTGACGTCCTCTGGCTCTACTCCTCTACTAATGGTTCAACAATCTCCTCCTGGCCTTCGTTAGCTGTGGAACTTGGGGTTATTTAAAAAAAAATCTTCTAAAATCTCTTGTACCTCTTCTTTCTTTCGTTTTTTTTTTTTGCCATGTTCTTACTGTAAAGCTTTGACTTTTGAAAGGTACTACATTCGTATAGTTAATGATAATTATTATTATACTGTTATTATTATTATTAATTATCTAGTTAAATATTTGAGTTTTCCAAGATAAACGCTGAGTAATTATGTAATGGGTTATGTGTGGTTTGAATTTCATGTCTCCTTCACAGCACTACAATCTGATCAGATTCACTGTCTGGACACAAGCTAACTGCATGTTTCTTTATTCGTGGGTAGTTCATGCTTTCAGTGTAATCTTTGAACACACTTATTGTGTTATAGCAATGTGCAGGTCTTTGTCTGCCTTTGCTGCATTGCAGTGCCTCAAATGCACACTCTTTTCTAAAGCAGATCGAAAACTTCAGCTTCCTAAGGGCTGCTACGTACTATTCTAGATAGATGTTCAAATTTCCTGGTGGAGTTCTCAATCAAATGCTAATTGAGTTGTTCTCGGAACCCCAAGGCTTGTAGTTCGGAGTAGTAACGTTAGGTTATGTTGTGGATACATCATGTAAATGGCCAGTAAGTATTCTGGAAAGGTGAAAACAGGTCTTGAAGTTGATGTAAACCCCAGGTGTAATGCCTGCTGGAGCGATAAGGCCCTGTTTGTTTTTCCACTCTACTGCAGTAAGCTAAAATTGACTGGCACTATCTAAGCCTCTGGCGATTATCTGACGTGCCAGAGGGTTCATACTGCAAAGACTAATTAGTTTCATTAACTTGCACTCAAGATAAAAAAAAACAATTGCTTTCATGTAATTGAAATGCTGATTTTCCTATCCCACAGCTCGTCCCTAACTACAGCCGTGTCTCATTCTTCTCAGGATATCAAATCTCTGACCCGCCCCTCTGCCAGCATACTTAAAGTCCATCTCAACATCACCCCTGTATGAGCCTTTTTCCTAATTAATTCCGTTACACTAACACTCCATCAGCTTTATGAGCTGTGTGAGCGCTTATTTTGGGCAACTTCAAAAAATATTATAATAAACTCAAATTTGTGAAAAAGCCAAAGGTATCCTCAGCGTTACACATTTTAGTTTTTTCTAAACCAATAAAAAATGTACTCATAACTTTTGATACATTGGGTTTTGCATTTGTTCTAATCTTCTTTGTAACAATGCAAAATTCATCTTGTGTTACTGACTCACTAAATATAATGTGTCCTTACATTCATTGTGCAATGTTGACGTTTACCAAATCTCTAAATTTGAAAACATCTGAGTTTATAAATAATATGTTAAAGTTAAAGTTAAATTCATTATTTCCGTTTTCTGTCATATGCATTATATTTGAATCGTTTGCCTGCAACATTTCTCAAAACAAGCAGAATCCTAAAGAAACGTCTTCTTTCTCTTTTTTTCTTGTGGGTTCTTGAAATCAACATTTGCTGTGAGGTTTATTACTTAGTTCTCTACAAAGAGAGCTTATCACTAAAACACATTAATCAATACGCAGCAATGAAGCACTAAACAAAACATTTCCGGGTATGAAAATGTCACAGTTGCTCATGTTGTTAGCTCATGTGTCGTCATATGTCATCATCTTCATTCATCACCTCCCAGCCCACAACTCCATCTTTAATCAGCATCATCACTCTCATCTCCATAATTAACAACCAACAGCAATAAAAGTTGCAGCAACCACAACACCAATAACTACAGCAGAAACAACATGATAGCTGACGTTAACAGCTGGCAACGTCCACAGGAAACATCCTCTTTCATTCAGGAAGGTATCCAGACAATCTAGTCAAGCGATGCAATAAGAGAGCCTGAGCATGTGTTGGACTTTAAACACACATGAAACACACAGGTGGGTAGTGCTTATCGACTGCCGAATATCAGCCCGATTCAAGGCCACAGAAAATGACACCCTTCTCCCTTTTCATGTTGAAAAAGTTTCACTGAATAGTTTTTATTCTCCTCTCACCGCTGCTCTTTCACAGTCTTTTCTGACTCTTTCAATATATGTTTCTGCAGCATGGATTTGGGGTTCAGCAGGTGAAGAGACCTGTGATCGGTTTTATATATAGATAGTACACTAAATGACTGCATGTGAGCCACTGCAAGTCGTAACCATGTGGTGAATTATAGTCACAGAACTGCTGTTGATGTTTAACAGAACTTAAACATTCATAACCAGATGTCGCCCTGTTTCAACCAAGAAGCACAGATGTTTTCTTAGTGTGGCAGCGTGAAGTTGGTCAACCACTTTGGTCCACACAAAATGTGTTGGATTGTTTGCCTTTAATTAATGTTCCCCTGAGGATTAATCTGACTCACTGTGACTTTTCCTCTTGCGCCACCAGCAGCATGGCTTTGTCTTGGGAAACAGTGCCTTCAGACATGATGTGAATTATGACGTCCCTACCCGGTATCAAACATATTTCAGAGCTATGGTGCCAAACTGATCGGTGATGCTGTTTGTCCCTCCTTGTTTTCTGCAAAGTCTGCTGGAAGTGATGTATCGTAGTGTATTCTGTGTGGAGTGAGCACTGTGCCAGACTAACCTTTTATAAGCTAGATTTGAAACAGTCAACAACTGTTTTATTTCTAAATAAGTGCTGTGGGGTGCTTCATGTAGATTTTGAAATATGGTGATACATATTTGGAGTAGAAACTGATAACTGAAATATTTAAACAAACATGTAAGTGATACATTTGAGATGGGTTAGTAATGGGTTAATATATCTTGTCATTCACAATGACTGACTGTTTATGTATGTAAGTCATTTATAGAAATATAGTTTGTCTGCTAATTAGGCTATGAGGTTTTCAGTCATCGAAGATGAATCAAAATAATTAGTGGTATTCGTATCCGATTCGACATATCAGTATCAGACATTTTCAAAGATAAAAAATCCTAACCATCTGGTCAAAATGATCCTTTTAAATGATCTCAACATCTACTGCATAGATTGGATAATGTCTGGTACAGACATTGATGGTTTCAAGAGGATGTATTGTAAAGAATGGTGATCCCCTTGCTTTAATTCTCCAAGTAAACCTCTACATTGTGGTTTTGAATGAAACATCTCTTTTAACTCTCAGGATGAATTGTAATAGGATGATCCCTTAACTTTTTATCTAGCAGGATCATCAGGTCACAAAAAAATATTTATGGGGCAATCCAGTGGCTGGGGCCTGAAGACGCCAACAATAAACATTTCTGGTTTAAGGTCTTTGCTGAACTTGAGGCAGAATTGAGAGACGATTTTGAAGGAATCCCACAATCTTGTCTTTCTATCTTTCATGGCAGCATCAATTCCAGAGGCACACACGTTTCTTAGACCTGTACTTTCGTCAATTTTGTTACAACACCTGCCTTTTTCCCAATCGCTGATGGTGCGCCATCTGTAGCTGACAGCATGGGCCAAGTCCACCCGACCCTGTCCAGCACACGAGGGAGAGAGTTGAAATTGTCATTGGCTGTTGTGGTGTCGGTCATCGGCACCGACTCCAGGAACTCCTCGGTGACAGTCAAAGTCTCATCAACACCATTAATGACATGGCCAGTTAAGCAACATCTGTAATGTCTATGCTTTCACCAACTGCAACAGAAAATGCTAAAAATGACTTGGCTTTGTGCTTAATTTGGTTGTCCAAATCCTCATGAATATCCAAAATCCTTCCTGCCAGTTTCTGGTCAGAGGACATGATTCCTGTCCAATTCAGCGTCCATGTCCTCACAAACTCACCCTCAGAGCATGGCTTCGACAATGATGCTTCTTTGCTAGCAATAATGTAGCTAGCTTTCACAGATGAATGGCTGATCACTCGGCCATGACTTAAAAACAGACTGCTGTTTCCTCAAACCTGCCAAAAATGAATTTATCTTCCCTTTTCTTGGTTGTCCTTGCAAGTTCTTGAATATTTCACCATGACGTGTGTTAAATTATTATTAAATTTTATATTGCATGAGTGCTGAACGATGCTGTGAACACAAGTATTAACCTCTGTGTTCAGTGTTTTTTCCACCTGTGGCTTCGAGCTCCTGATGAACAATAGCCTGCAGTGCTTGACAGTGTCGTGTTGGCATGAAAGTTGGCGGGTGGGATCTGAACGAGTGCATCCTGCACAGGAGGGCCCTAATGCTATGGACAGCCCCCCCAGTGGACAAATAGGAATAGCAGTGCATTTTATTGAAACCAAATTGAATGAATGACTTCTCTGTAAATTTCCTCCGTCCAGTACGGGCCGGATGTCTGACAGGGAGGCGAGGAGGAGTCCGGCTACGACTGAGGAAGATGCCGCTTAACCGGCTCCCGCTACCCTCTATGATCCTCGGAAATGTTCAATCACTAAGAAATAAAATGGATGAACTCCAGGGGAATGCCCGCTTTCTTAAGGATTTTAAAGAGTGCTGCGTGATGGCGTTTACAGAGACATGGTTAACCGAGCGTGACCAGGACTCGGACCTGATGATCAGCGGCTTTGGAGCTCCGCACCGCCTAGATCGGAACAGTGAAGTGACAAAGAAAACGCAGGGAGGGGGGGTATGTCTTTTTGTATAAATCTTTTTATTGAATTTTTGTTCACGTACAACAAATTTTCCACATATACAATGCTTTCAAAGAAAGAAAAAGGAGTAGAGGATAGCAATTAGTTGTATTGTACAGTGTATGTTGAGAACAATAGCGATTTAAACGGAGCCAGAATGGCTTCTACTAGTGAACCGAAGTTAACCCATATCCCTTCCCACCCACTGTTAGACAACAGGGAAAAGAAAAAAAAAAGCAAAAGGAGAGAGAGAAAAAAAAAAACATTACTAAGGTTACGTATATTAAAAAAATAAGTAAATATATGAAAATTAAATAATAAAAATAAATAATTTTTTTTTTTTTTTTAAAAAGGGGGGGGGGGCATCTAATCATTCTCTGGGTGGATTATGGTTTTGTCCAAATACTCCAGAAAGGGCTGCCAGGTTTTTTTAAAAGTGTTGTCGGAGCCCCCCAGAGAAAATCTAACCTTCTCCAGTTTGATATGAGTCAGGACCTCTTTGAGCCAGCTGTTGTGTGAAGGTGGAAGAACATGTTTCCATTTAAACAAAATAAGACGTCTGGCCAATAGAGTCGTAAAGGCCAATACCCGGCGTTTTGACGCACAGAGGTTGGGTGTCGTATGCGGAGGGGAGCCAAACAGGGCCGTGCAAGGCTCAGAATTAAGATCCACATCAAGCACTGTTGCAAGTGTGACAAAGATTTGGCGCCAAAATTCAATGAGGTTTGAACAGGACCAAAACATGTGTGTGTGATTAGCAGGTGAACACTTACATCTATTGCAACTGTCACTGGTACCTGGGTAGATCTTCGCCAATCGGGCATTTGTGTAGTGCACTCTAAAAAGAACTTTGCATTGTAATAGACTGTGCCTGGCACATATAGAGGATGTATGGACCAGCTTAAGGGTTTGGTCCCATTGGCTGTCCGAGATTGGGGCTCCCAACTCCTCCTCCCAGGTCTGCTTCAGGCGAGTCGTTTGGTCAGGGTTAAGGGAATCAATGGAATTGTAAATGACAGAAATGGAGCGCTTTTGTGCAGGGTCGAGGGTGAGCATGGAATCGATCAGAGACCCGGGCGGGTGATTGGGAAAGTGAGGGTAGATGGTTTTAACAAAGTGCCTGACTTGAAGAAAACGGAAAAAATGGGAGTGGGGCAATTCAAACCTGGCTGCAAGTTCTGTAAAATCAGTAAATTTGTTATCTCTGTAAAAGTCCTTTACATGTAGCAAACCTTTGTTTCGCCAGATAGTAAAGGTAGGGTCCGAAAGGGAGGGTGGGAATAAATGGTTTCTAACAACTGGGGCCATGGCTGAAGGGTCATTCAAGCCATAGTGTTTACGAAACTGCATCCAAATTTTCAGTGAGTTGTTAACAACAGGGTTCTGTGAAATATTATGAATCTTGAGGGGGAGTGGCGCGGTGAGGAGGGACTGTAAAGAATACTTTGAGGACCGTAGTTCTATCAAAGCCCACAAGGGGCCTGTGTCGGCTCCTCTGTCCAGCCAATGACCAAGTTTGTTAATGTTGCATGCCCAATAATACTGGATAAGATTGGGTAGTGCAAGACCGCCAAGCTTTTTGGGTAGCTGTAAAACAGCTTTTCTAATACGGGGTGACTTGTTTAACCATAGAAACGATGATATTGTCTGGTCTAGTTGTTGAAAGAAGGATCGTCTAATAAAAATTGGGATATGTTGGAACAAGTAGAGAAATTTAGGGAGAATCACCATCTTAACCAGGTTGACTCTGCCAGATAGGGAGAGGGGGAGGGAGGACCAGCGAGTCAGATCAAGTTTACACTTTTCAATAAGAGGACGGAAATTTTTGTTAAAGAGGTCCTTGAAGGAAGCGGTGACAAATATGCCTAGATATCGAAACCCCTCTGAGACAACTCTGAACGGGAGTGAGGATGATGGCATCTTCTTAGACAGGTGATTGATGGGAATTTTAATTTGTAACCAGAGTATCTGCCAAATTGAGTTAGAATGTCTGTGATAATGGGGATAGATGAGGCCGGGTTCGACACATATAATAGCAAATCATCTGCATATAGGGATAGCTTATAGGTGACATCATTCCTGGTGATGCCCTCGACTCTCCCCTCCTCCCGAAGCCAAGTGGCCAATGGTTCGATAGCTAGAGCAAATAGGAGGGGGGAGAGGGGGCATCCCTGTCTGGTGCCCCGACAAAGGGCGAAAGAAGGCGATCTCACTCCGTTTGTAAGGATATGGGCAGTTGGGGAGTCATAGAGCAGTCTAATCCATGCGATAAAGTCAGAGTTGAAACCGAATTTAGACAAGATGTAGTACAGGTACTCCCATTCAACCCTGTCGAACGCTTTCTCAGCGTCTAGAGAAATTATCACCTCGGGTGTGGCAGGGTTGGGGGAGCCAATAATGTTAAAAAGTCTCCTGGTGTTGGATGTAGAGTTCCTTCCAGCCATAAACCCAGTCTGGTCCGTGGAAATTAGGGCAGGTAGGGCTTGCTGCAGACGCGTAGCTAGGATCTTGGCGAGAATCTTTTGGTCCACATTTAAAAGTGAGATGGGCCTATAGTTGCTACATTCTAGGGGGTCTTTGTCTTTTTTCAGTAAAAGAGAGATATTAGCTTCTGATAGGGTTGGGGGCAATCTGCCATTATTAAAGGATTCGTTGTAGACATTTACCAAATGTGGGGCTATTAGGTTTGAATATGCTTTGTAGAATCACTACATGCTTTGTAGGACCACTGTCCCTGATGGTAATTTTATCCTAGGGATCAGCCTTGAAAGCGCTGCGGTTCTAGCCTGATGAGCGAGGAGTTTGCCCGCCTTGTCTCCCATTTCAAAATAGCGTTGCTTTGTTTTTAACAGCTTAGTTTCAACCTTGGATGTTGACAAAAGGTCAAACTCAGCCTGGAGTTTGAGACGTTGGTCATAAAGAGAAGGAGTAGGGGCGGTGGCATATTGTCTGTCGATGCCAACGAGTTGATCTGATAGCCAGACCATCCTTTCCGTTTTCTGCCGGGAGGCAAATGAGATAGCCTGACCCCTCAGATATGCTTTACACGCCTCCCATAAAGTGCTTCTTGAGATGTCTGGAGTGTCATTTGCATGAAAAAAATTGGTTATTTCGTCTTTAAAGAATTTTTTAAAATGTGGATTATTCAGTAAAAAGTGAGAAAGTTTCCAAAGTGCCTGAGGAGGGCTACGGTTTGGGAATTTTATGACAACTGACGTGGGGGCATGATCTGAGATCACTATACTGTGATACTCGCTAGAGTTGACCCAATGCAACAACCTATTATCAACAACAAAAAAATCAATTCTAGAATATGTGCGATGGACATGGGAAAAAAAAGAAAAGGCTTTGGTGGATGGATTAAGAGATCTCCAAGGGTCACATAGGCTGAGCTGATTTATAAAAGATCTTAATGTAGTGGCAGAGTTGGACAGAGTAAGGGGTTTAGAGGAGGACCTATCTAGAACAGGATCTTGAATGAGATTGAAATCACCGCCTATAATCGGATGGTGACTGTCTATATCTGGGAGAGACGAGAAAAGGTGGGTAATGAATTTGTCATCATCCCATACGGGGGCATAGACACTCACTAAAATAACAGGGATGTCAAACAACTTGCCTGAAACAGCCACAAAGCGCCCATTGGGATCTTCAATTGATTTTGTTGGCTCAAATGTTATATTTTTACTTATAATGATGGCCGCCCCTCTCGCCCTTGCAGAGAAATTGGAATGAAATACATGACTCATCCAAGGTCTTTTAATACGAGAAATCTCGGAAGTCTTAAGGTGAGTTTCTTGGAGGGGGGGTATGTCTTTATATCAATCAGAGATACTGTACGTCTGTTACAGTGAGAGAGCGCATTTGTACTCCAGATGTGGAACTTTTATCAGTGTCGTTACGCCCCTTTCACCTACCTCGCGAGTTTCCCCAGATCTTCATCACAGTTGTTTACATCCACCCGAGAGCGCACGCCCCCTCCGCTTGTAAAACAGTGTTTGACGTAGTACAAAAACTGCAGTCTATCTCCCCTGGCGCCCCGGCTTTTGTAATGGGTGACTTTAACCATGTTTCCCTTAAGAAGTCAGTCCCCAACTTCCACCAATATATAACATGTCCCACCAGACGGGATAAGACTCTTGATATGTGCTATGGGTCAGTAAAGGAGGCATATAAATAATTTCCGCTACCTCCTCTGGGCCATGGAGACCACAACTGTGTGTACCTCATGCCCACATACAGACCTGTACTGAAGAGGGAAAAGGTCTACACAAGGGACATTCAAAACTGGACAGAAGAGTCTGTGCAGTGTCTAAAAGCCTGTTTTGACTGTACTGATTGGGACATGTTTATAGAGGCAAGTGGGGGGGACTTAGACGAGTTAGCAGATGTAACATGTTCTTATGCCACATTCTGTAGAGACAATATCATACCATCTAAAAGGATACAAATTTACTCTAATAACAAGCCATGGGTAACAAAATCCGTCAAATCCAGCATACAGGCTAAGAAACGTGCTTTCAAACTTGGGACTGCCTCTGAATTGTGTGAAGCCACGAAAGATTTGAAAATTGAAATTCTAAGGGCAAAACAGGACTATAAAACTATTTTGGAAAATAAAATGGCTGCAAATAACCTGGGCTCAGCATGGTCAAGTATGAAAGCCATTGCAGGCACTAGTAACTCAAAGAATATAAGCACTGTCACTTTAGAGGGTTTTAACACAGATTATGACCTTGCAAATGATCTTAATCATTTCTTTTCCCGTTTTGACACCTATGATTTCAGTGAAGAAAAACAGGTGCTCAGTCATAAATTAGCTGACCAGAACGACTTCACAATTGAAGAGGATAATATTGAAAAGGTATTCTCTTCCATAAATCCAAATAAAAGCCATGGACCTGACAATGTGGCAGACTGGTTAAGTTGTGTTCTAGAGAACTTAGTCGAATATTTCATTACATCTTCAATAAATCCCTTTAAAATCAGCATGTCCCAAAATGTTGGAAAGATGCGGTAGCCGTTCCAGTTCCAAAGAAAAGCTGCCCAAAAATTCTGAATGATTTTAGGCCTATTGCTCTGACATCTATTGTCATGAAAGCTTTTGAAAAATTAGTGAGAAATGAAATTTTAAAGAAAACAGAGTCTGATATTGACCCATTGTAGTTTGCCTATAGGCCACATAGAGGTGTCGAGGATGCCACAGTCACTCTGATGAACATGCTCTTTAAACATCTGGAAGGGAAAGGAACACATGCTCAGCTTTTATTTATAGATTTCTCTTCTGCTTTTAATACAATTCAACCCCACATTTTAACAGAAAGACTTTTAGAGCAATTTGATTTGAGTAAAAATCTTGTTGGATGGGTTTTAGACTTTTTAACCAATAGGACGCAAAGAGTGCGAGTCAATGGAGTACTGTCTGACCAGATCTGCTCCTCCACTGGCTCCCCTCAGGGCTGTGTTCTGTCCCCTCTCCTGTTCATCCTTTACACTAACATGTGCCGCAGCAAAAGAGAAGACAGATTTATTTTAAAGTATGCAGATGATTCTGTCATTGTAAGCCTGCTACAAGGGAATGAAACAGGCCATGGCCCAGTCGCTCAGGATTTTGTAGACTGGTGCGATACGTCCTTTTTACACATGAACATTTCAAAAACTAAAGACATGCACATAGATTTCCGGAAACTCCCCAGTGCTAAGGAACTCACCAGCATAAAGGGTCAGACTGTTGAGTGGGTGGATAACTATAAATACCTTGGGACCATCATCGACAATATGCTAAACTTTGAGACAAACTGCGAAGCTGTGTACAAAAAGGGGAACCAGCGTTTATATTGTCTGAGGAAACTTTCATCGTTTCACATTGACAGTAAAATGCTAACCATGTTCTACCGCTGCTTCATTGAATCTGTTATATCCTTTAGCCTGGTGTCTTGGTTTAGTAACCTATCCCTAAAAAATAAGAATTCCCTGAACCAAATCGTGAGGTGGGCTAGTAGGCTGATCGGAGAGCCACAGCTGAACCCAGAATCCCTGCATACAAGGCAGCTACAGAGACTAGCTGGGTCTATCTTAGAAGATGGATCCCACCCACTATATGGTGAATTTCAACTTCTCCCATCAGGCCGTAGGTACAAAATGCCTGCCTGCAAAACAAAGAGATACAGAGGCAGTTTTGTTCCCTCAGCTGTCAAAACGTTAAATAGTCAATAAGTAATTAAGCCACTCACTAACTTATTAACCTATGGATTGTATTTATTTATTTATTCTGACCTGTTTTTTTTTTTTTTTTTGTATCTGCCATCATGGCTTGCATTTAGTATTTATTTATCTTTTGATAGTAATACCCTTTTGTATGCTTCCTATCCATATTCCTATGTCTGGCAGCACTGTTGTCACTTTTATGTCTATGTCGGTCGATGATGTTAATGTTGTCTGCGTGTGTGTGTAAGCAGCCAATTCTTTCTTTGTACCTGCAACCAAATCTACCTTCGGGTACAAATAAAGTTACCTTAACCTTAAGGTTTACAGCCAATTATCATACCAACAAACAAACCTCTTTAGCACCAGCGTGTTGCACGTCTCCCACAGAGCTGCTAGCATGCTTGGAGACTCTTGTTTCCCCAGTAATTTACCACAGCCTTTCTCTTTGTCCACTACCTCTCTTCAAACAGCGAGGGGTGTTGTTCACTATGGAAACAAGGTTGCAGCCTACTGACTCACTTTGCATTTTATGTACCCTTTCCCTCTCCCTTTGGTGCTCCAGGGATTCTGATCTTTTATAACAAAATAGATGGGGAATGACGTGTGCGGATCCGTTGTTTAGAACACACACACCAGGGTTTGACAGAGAGGCACAGCAGGGACCGGCTCAGGCCTGTTTGCCCTATAAAGAGATATTGGCGTTTTGACCATAGGGGTCTGTGCCCATCAGTAATGACCTTTTCAAAAAAACAAGACTGAATACATTGTATTGTGGCGGCACCGTCGAACCTCTTGCTTTCCTACGGCTGCTTTGTTCTCTGAAGTGTTGGGGCTGCATTAATCAAAGATTCAGAAAATTTAATATATTGCCTTATCAGCACCAATAGAGAAATGACAGGAGTGTGGGAAAATAAATGATTTGTACTGTTTATATATTTATATACGTTATATGTTTATATATGTTTATATGTTTACGTAACGCTGTTTGTGTGACAGCTAACATGCGTTATTTGCCAGTGTCAACAAATCATGAAGATAAATATATAAACACATTTTTCTTGAATAGCTTGAGAGAAAATGAGTCATTGTCATTCCACTTGCAATGTATTTACAGATTTATAGTCTTCATTAAATGACTTTAAAGTATGTTGTAAACATCCACAGGCTTTCTATTAGGCCGGCTAGAGGGATAATAGTTGCTGGTTGGAACAAAAGGAAATCCTTCAAACTGTATTCTCACTAAACTGTATTTAAATTAAAGGAATAAAATTAATGTGGGTAGTTATCACAAAATTCCTATCAACAAGTTCAGTATTTCTTGAAGAGTGTGGGCAAAGCTACTGTTGATGGGAGGAAAACAACTCAGCTCCCAAAACTCTTGTGCTTGCACGTGGATTTCAGAGCCGAACACACTGAAAGTGATTATGTGCCATGAATGATTATGGGTTAATGCGAACAGAAAGTGACAGTAATAAAGCACCGCGGGATGAACAGACAGACTGATTGGCAGGGAAAGCGAGACACTTCCTCCCTCTGAAGCATTACTTCCCGGATTTCCATTTCAATCACCGGGCAGCCTCCTGGGAGTCACCCAGCCCTGGAGCCTGCATGGGTGGGAGGAGTCACGCCCCCTCATTGACAACAGTGGTTAGCATCGAGGAGCGCAGCCTGACGTCTCTGCGTCGGGCTCCGTCTGTTGTGGGAAACTATTCACAGTTTGCATGCAGCGCAATCACCATCATCCTCCACCTCCCCACCTCGCTATCTCCCCCGTCTCTCCCTTTGCAAAGACCTCACTATCTTTAAGCACAACGTGATAACACCCAACTTTTTTGTTGTTGGAAGTCTTACTAGACTTTCACTTCCACTTTCTCGTAGTCATCGCTATACTAAGTGGAAAATAATTGAATGCCTATAAGGACTCCTTGGTAGATTCTTGTCTGGCCCTGAGGTTCGTTTCCTCCCAGTTCAGTCATGGGGTTATTGGAGGTGGTCATTCCACATTAGTGTCTTCTGGCCTTGGGAGTGGAGATCCTATTTAGTGGTGTAAGCTAGCCATATGATTTGGGTTAAAAGGTGACTGCCTCTCCCTAAACAATAAGGCCTCTCCTGTGATGCACGCTGTATGCCTGGTTATGCTGAGGAGTCAAAGCAGTACTCTCTGTCTGTAAGTGGGATGCACTGATGCTCACTGACATAAATAGGTCCTGCATATTTGGTAGCATATCGCCTGGATATATTTGGATGCATTGTAATATAACCTCCGTTTCCTCTTTCTCTCTCTCCTTCTCTCTCTCTCTCTGCTCCTCTCTTTGTTTTATATAATACTGTAGAAACGAAAATGTCTTCTCTTTAAAACTTTGTAATATTCCCATTGTTCATGCAGGAGCTGTCAGACAGACAGTCTGTTGAATACGGATGTGCTTAAGAAGAACATGGATAAAGTGATCAGGAACAAATAAGCTAGAGTAAGTGGTCCTTTGTCTCTCTCCCCCATGTGCTGTCAATACTGTAAGTAAGATGAAAGGGTTGTTTAGGTGAAATACAATAAAGACATCTCTGCCTCCGGGCCCATTGGTTTAGGATCGATGGCTGCCAGGCATGTTTTCCAGTAACTAACATATATGAATAACGTTAGGAGATGGATCCGTAGTTAGTCAGGAAGATTTTCCTCCCTTGATTTGAGCAGGGCTGTACGCTTAGCTTTTTCACTAGGAGCACAGGTGCTCCTAAATGAAAAAATTTAGGAGCACAGAAAAAGTTTAGGAGCACTATGAAATTTCTTAAATAACACAATTTTATTAGACCTGCAGGTCTATTTCCCTCCTGCTCTGGAGGAGAGACCCTGCTGCAGTGGTTGGCATCATGGCTGAGGAGATGGGGTGTCGTGGGGTAATAGCAGGTCTTTGCTCCATCACCTCATCCATGACAACAAACACTTCCAGTGTGCAGCAGTGACCTCTCCTCCCTCAGTGCTGACATCTTCAGTTCATACAAACAACACTTCTCATAATCATTGTTTAGATCAACTATTCACCACTAGTCATATATTAGAATATGTACTGTAATACTGTTCCACATGGGACCAACTTAATGGACTCTGATGTTTGAACACATTGTAGATATTATCCAGCACTGACTTTGCCTGATTATTAATAAGAAAGACAACTTCATCTGGTTTATTTTATGCTATAGTTTTCAATACTTTCCTTCTTCAATAAACATCCTATATGAAGAACAGCACGTAGAAAAGTGTTACAGCTCATTGATGATTTCTTGCTGTTAAACAGAATGTATCCGTCCCTTTAACGGACAACGGTGCACGGCGTTATTTACCGCCGTTAGTAAATATATAACCACGTTTTAACATAAGCACTATATTCTTAGTTAACGTCGGTAGAAACGGCACATTTGCCGCTTCGGTTACGCTCGCTAACCTCTATGGTAAATAACCGTCAGTAGGCTAGCCGGCTGGCAGGACCTCCGATTCGTAACGTTAACGTACAATTCCAACAACAATAAAGTAACGTTCATTATCAATACGATTTAAAAGTCAGCTGGAAACATAAAAATCACGTTACAGTATACTTACATGTGTACGCGGTTTGTGTCGGGCTGTCGCCAGAATCACCGCAATCGTCCGCCATTATCCAAAACTTTTCAGAAGTCAGACGAGCCGCATTTTGGGCAAGTTGAGTAGATTTAGCAAGGTCCGCTGTATACTCAGAAATTCTTGCCAATGCAGTATACATCCGGGCATTTCTCGCGTACACAAATCCACATACTATTGTATGTGAACGAACTACGTACTCAAATTCACGTCACAATTTAGTACGAGTAGGACGTTAGTTTGGCATTTCGAACACAGCATATGACTTGTTGATATGTATACAGATGCGCAAAAATTTTACTCTACTTTGATCCACTTTGTATGGATTTATTTTAGGAGCAAAATGCAAATGAAAGGGTTGAAATCCGTACTCGCACATGTGCTTCCTTTTTATTTTTTCTACTCGCACAATCTATTTTTAGGTGCATATGTGAGTAAAATGCTCGCACTGTACAGCCCTGTTGAGTCCGGCCATGTATGAGCAGGACGCTTTGTTGGAGATGAAGGGCATAAATATCAGAGAAATGACTCTTTACATAGACACACACATTTACATTGGATTGTTTTTGCTCGCTGTATAAGGCCATGCAATGTTATGCACAGATGAGCTCCATGGAACACATACAGATCCATCTATAACAAATACACACAACCAAGGAGAGACAGTAGTGATTTCCTCTGCCTAAATCAGTTTTTTTAGGTTTTTAAACATACTCTTGCAAACTTTAAATATGACTTGTGACCAGTCATGTCGTGATGTAATGTTTTATAAAAACTTTGCCACTTTTGGCTCTTAATACCAGCGATTCCGACCACAGTAGGGTGAAAAAACACAACAACAAAAAACATTGTGCTGCAAAACAAGCTTTCACACTTCTGCACGCTCTATGACTGGAGAATGCTGTGCCAAAACCATTTTGCCTCAAGAGTGAAATCAATATCCGAGATGAGAGCAGACACACGGCTGAAAGACACACCAAGCTTCCCAACCTATTGAAATGTGCTGTACGATTAAAATGGGTGTTTTTCTAAATCAGAATAATGTAGTAGAATGGCCAGTTATATAACAGTCCATTATTAGGTTGTTTTTTTGCAGTTACTAATGATTCATTGTGCAGCCCAGCTCAAGAAAGAGCTGTAAATCAAGATCAGTTCATGTGTAAAACTCTACCCACCTGTGTGGCCTAATTCATTTTAATTTGCTTAAATGCATAGTTGGGTCCATTAGCAAGACTTTACATGCTTGTGTGAATTAGCATGACATAATGCTTTAATTAATGAACAAATGCGGCACAGATAAATGTCCTCATGTACGTGTGAGCTGCTAAAAATAACTTAACACCCGAGTTTATTACCCTGTTGAAAGTGGGTTTTCAGAAATGTACTCTTGTACATGCCACCCCATACAACAGTCATGTGACTGTGTGCTGACCACACCCGTGAGTATGCATCCACATCACTGCAGCTGGGTTAAATCACACCTCATAGCTGACAGCGATATAAAGTCATTTCAGCTAATCCCCAAAACGATTAAGTGTCATGACTTTGCCAACTTCTTCCATTCTTCTAAACCTCATAAAGAACTTTTGCTGGCTAAACCTAAAAAAAAGTGTTTTATATTTGTATAATTAACCATGTTAAAAACAGTGTCAGTCTACTGGCATGAGCCTCCACTCCAACAGCCGTTGTTATGAAGCATGGGATGGAATGACTTTGGCTCGATGTCGGGGTGAATATCTGGTGTCACAGCTAGATATTCGGCCTGTTGTTGTCAAATCTAGCTCATTATGTTTGCCTGCGTATCTTTCTATCCATATTCCTGGGCATATTTTGATTCTCCATTGTGCCGCTGTGTTTTTGTAAGCAGGTTCTGTGTGCAAATATGCTTACAAGACACAATTCCTATTTTTATTTCCTTTTCTGCTGGCACCAGAAGACATCTTCTGAAAGCACATGGCTTTTAAATAAGCCAAGCAAGTGTTTGATATGTTAATGGGTATTGAAGACATGCAAATAGAAAGCTATCAGCTTCTCGGCGTCTGTCAGAGTTTTTGCTTGTCACCAGTGTTCTTCCCCTTCATCTATGCGCACTTCGCTCTTATGTACGTTCCCTTTCTGCCACGACAAGAAAGCACACTGGCAAGTGTGGCCTGAGGCAGAGCAAGTGAGCCTTTGTTTAAAAGGTTACACATTTGTGCTCATGCTGATGGAGAACGTAGCGGCTTAGCAGCTGAAATGATTTCATCCAGGAGACAGCAGATTCCAGCAGCACCGTCCGAGATCCCTGTCCAGAAGGAGTCCTACAACAGCTGAGATACTGAAGGACCCTCAGGCTCATTGGCCTCTGCTACAGTCAGAGTGTGTGTCTGTGTGTGTGTGTGTGTGTGTGTAAGATCAAACAATATAATTATAATTACCTTGATGAAGACACTGACATGGATTTCTCCATCATGACTGAAATAGGCTCTTTCTTCCAGAGCTGATGATGTGTTTTCATGTTGTTTCTGTGTAATGTAAATTTGCTGATCAATGATATGGCTTTCATAGAGTAGCTTCAATATATATCATCATATTTATATGCAGCTGTTTTATTCCAATGGACTTTAAGAAAACTAAATGAAAAATGTTTAAAGAAGAAAAAAAACAACAACGTATTATATGCCTTAATTTCCCCATCAGACAGTCAGGCCTAGTTTTCAATATTTTTAAATATTAAACACAGAAAGTTTTACTTTTAATCTCCAGGACAGTGTAGTCAGATCGTACACACTTACACTTAGGCTACACACACTTTTACACACTGCTGACATTTAAAAGAACATGAGTGAAAGGAAACCGTTGTACAGTTCGGTTCAGAATGTCCTTTTATTAATGGGAATCTTTCTGTACACACAACCTCTAGAGAAGAACTACAGCACAAAAGGCTTTGTACACCAGCAACATTGTTCCTCTTTTTTAAGGTTATCCAAATACCTGCAAAGTGTGTGTGTGTGTGTGTGTGTGTGTGTGTGTGTGTGTGTGTGTGTGTGTGTGTGTCAGATGCAGTGCCTAAAGAAAAATATTAAAAACATACAAGTCTTGTGTTCTTGTATGCGTGTAAAGCACAGCCTTGGGGAAATAGCCCCATATGAGCAGAAACCCCATTGGGTGATATAAAAACCATCTTAAAGGTCAGTCAGCCAAACCTCCGTCCCTTCAGAGCCGCTGCTGCGCGCTGATGGTGCCACCACCGCTGTTTACTTCACAAACCAACGTGTTCATTTCATTTGTGGCGTTTAGAGGACCTAAATATCCCAGGGATGTTTAGCCCTTTTCCATGTCTGATCTTACCACCAGCTCATTAAAAAAACATGATCTGCATCCCAGCTTTGGCTGCTGGATAACTACTTTTCTAGCTATCGCTCTCTCTCTCTCTCTCTCTCGCCGCCCTCTCCCTACCATCTGATGGAATTAAAAAGTTGTTATTAATATCACTAATTCCACACACAAGGGGGTTCACATGCCCACAGTATGATGGCAACTTGTCAGGACGCACTAATCAGTGCCTGCCGTATGTGCAGTGATGCATTTCCAGCTGTGTGAAATGTACCAGGAAAATAAGTCAGGACATTTTATAAATGCAATTTGTTTAATAATGTGAAGTTCAGTAGTTCATACACATCTTCTGTTTGATCTCAGGAGACTTAGTTTTAGCTTAGCTAATCATTTAGTAAAGCTGACTTTAACAGTTGAGTTAATTTGATTTATTTATAGAGCACACTTAAATAAAAAGCATGTTGGTAGAGTGCATCACCGAGGAGTAGAATATTGATTTTGATAAATAAAATGAAATAAGTGCAATAGACTAAATTAAAGCAATTATTTAGTTATGGTAATTTTTACATGGGATTAGATTGGGAGGACGTGACACTGAGGCGTAAATTGCTGGCGGCTCTCCGAAGTGGTTCTCAGGCTGTACATCGAGCTAAATTTGTTATTATAAAAATTAAAATTCAATGGGTCACCAAAATCAATCAATCTCCTAAATGTTTCAATACTCAGATGTAAGGTCACAGGTTCACCAAAGTCATTAGAGTTCATACTGTGGGAACAAATAGATCTCTGTACCGAATTTCATGACAATTGCATGCCTGAGAAATGTCATTACAATACCAAAATATCCAAAGTCGTCAGTTTCGTATTTTACAGTTAGAGAGCGTCACAGGCTAAGTGGTGAGTCTGATAGGAACACAATTCAAGTTCAAGGTACAGATGTAGGCTTACCTACGTACACAACCTCTAGAGAAGAACTACAGCACACTGGACAAAAGCCTTTGTACACCAGCGACATTGTTCCTCCTTTTTAAGGTTCTCCAAATACCTGCAAACTGAATGTGTGGGTGTTCATGTGTGTGTGTGTGGGTGTGTGTGTGTGTGTGTGTGTGTGTGTGTGTGTGTGTGTGTGTGTGCAAGAGAGAGAGTGAGAGAGGGACTCCGATTTCAGTATTGATATCACAGATTTCACACACCAGGCACCAAACTGTCTGAACACTTTAAAAGAAGCTCTTTTGCAACATTAAAGCCTCCGTCTTCTGCCAACGGAGACTCATACACGCTCAATCAATGACCGGCTTTTCTAATTGTTTGGAAAAGCTTCTGCTGCACCACTGTGAGGGCCAGGACTCCTGCTTCAAAGCCAACGACTGCATCTTTTTGGGTTGTTTACACACCCTCTCCGAAACACAAAAAGATCCCAGGTCAACGGTCTGAGATCAAATGTTGAAGGATTAATAAAACAGTGGAGGGCAGGGAACTCTTCTCACTTCCTTCTGCTGTGGTATCCATAATGCATGACCAGCTATCAAGGCCCATCACAGCTGAGAAAAACAGACTTTGTACAGCACGCTGGTCATTCCAGGTCGCACATCCAGTAATGTATATTTCAGGAGTCCTCTTGTGAAAGCCGAGGCCCTCTGTTGTTTATGATGAGTTTTTTTCCTCGATCCTTTTTTAATCTTGGTTTTAAGTGCCTCATCAATCTTTCATGCGGCCTCTCTTCCTGTCTTTTGTGTGATGGCTTTGATGTTAGCCTGCACTTTCCCTACCTGGATCCCATGTATCTTTCATATCCTCCCCGACAAGCGGCTATGCATTCACAACGCATTTCCACATCGTACTGTCAAAAGTATTGGTTTACCATTATGCAGTAGAGTGCATGCACATGGTGAGGGAATTAACAGGTTATAGTTACAAAAACAAATTGGTTCATGTAGAGGTCGAGGTCAAAAGCCTCAATTTCACAGCATTTGCCTTTTGGACATGTTTTTTGATTGCATCTAACACAGAAAGTTGTACCAACTTGTTATAACTAAAGGGATGATCATGCTGAGAATAATAGGCAAATATTGCAGGCATAAATTGCACTCCATTAGTTCAGTTCAAGGATGGATGCACCGAGTCTGTGCCGTGCCAAGGCAGTTCACCACGTGAGGCTCAGGGCTCTCCAGCCGTCGGATGTACGGCACAAAGTAGCGCGGGGGTCGGGTGGGGGTATCAGTAATTAAAAGCATGTGCTCCATGGAAGCACCTCTCTCCTATGCAATAAAACAAGTTTATAGGCCTCCGCTGCACACATTCTTTTCCCCCACTTCATCTCGATGACAAAATGTCCTCTCACTGGTCAGAGCATAACTCTCCGCCTGATGACAGCGCCGCGATTACACCGTGGGGAAGAGGGTGAGAGGAAAGGGAGGTGACAACCGGGCTCCACAAAGTCATCATGGCAGCCATACATTAGAGGATCTTCTCCCTCACTCTTCTTGGCAGGTGAGGCATGCATGCTGATCAGTTGTGGGAGACGGGAAGGGGGGGTATGACAGGATCGTATGGCATGGTCCCTGGGAAGAATAGCTACCTGATCCCACAGCTGGCGCCGTGCACTCCTCCACTCAATAGGTGCAGACAGGAAGGGCTGGCTGGGCTGAGTGATATGACTGCAGCCATAGCTTTGTTTCCATCAGCTCATTGTGTCTGCCTTCACACCTAGGCTGCTTACATCTGACCACGCCCGTTCTAAGACGTCAAAGGTCATAGTGTTTGTTATGATCCTACTTTTCCAAGCAGTCAGTTCACAATGTGTGTCTGAACCGAGGCGTCTAAAGTTAGCTACATGCTGTTTTCCCTTTGTTCTGTTTCTTGGTAGTCTACGTTAAAGCAAGCCAAAGTCATCCTTGCTGAACTGCAGTCAGCTGCTGCTCTTATAGGATAAGTGTCGCTTAAATGCAAAAATACACTAGTGTCACAGCAGCAACAGGTACTGAGTCAATTCACTAATCCGGTTATGCCAGTTTCACTGAAAAATCTCTGTAAAGTTTGGTCTGTCTAACCAGATTTTCACAAGGTTGAATTACGTAAACCCAGAGACTTAACAGGCTCATAGAGTTTTAACACGGTTTCAACATGGAAGTATACTTTGCAGCCACTGACACACACAAAATGTGTTGAAGACAGGAGGAACATCTGTTAATGGAGCGTCATAATTTAAAAAGAAAAAGGCTAGTGTATGTATCAATAAACATATTGTGTATGTATATACATACATACTCACATACATGTATTTACACATACATCTGTATAAAAACAAAAAAGAAAATACTTCAAACTGCCGACATGCTTGTTCTTGATTTCTGATTCTTTTCGTTATTTTTTTCCATTTCTAGAATGTTATTAACCTTTGACTTCCAGCTGTGACATGAAGGTGGAGCAGGTTTTAATCAGTTCTTTGTTCATCACATCTGCAATTCTAAGTAGCCTATGAATCTTTAATTAAATATATATTAAAGATTTAACTATCTGTCTATTTTTAATGTGAGTTCAGGTGGTGATACACTTACAATCATACATTTTGGTTCAAGTACATGTTCGTTTTATATAATTTATTGCCAGAATGGTTTTAGTTAAAGGCAGTCAATGAATGATTCACATGTTTGCACAGGTCCTGTTTAATGGGTATACCTTCATTTTATTGTATTTTTGGCACGATAAAGAATCTTGTAAACATTTTCAATGGGGTGCCCCCCAAAACACGGTTCTAAATTGGAACTAGTTCTGAATTTGAAAGAACCTGAAGCCAGTTATTTGTAGAAAGCATTAAGTAAGATTAGTGGATCGGAAAACATGGTTTTAGTGTCATTTTTTGATCCCACATGCAGCTTCTCCTGTGTCGACTTCTACTCAGCTCTCTGTCGGTGTCGGCCCGGGGGGAGCTGAGCTGTCTCACACACACACACACACCATCTCTCTCTCCCCTTTCACTCTCACTCTGTCCTATCTGAATAAAGTAAAATAACTTTATTGATTGATTCACTTTATCAATCAGTGGTGGGACCAGAAGTGTGGCCCGACTGGCAGTGGCCAGCCACCTTTTATTTTGCGAGTCTGAGGTGAGGTCCCACTACTGGTCTTAGGTCTGTAGTCTCAGTGGGTCCCACTACTGGTCTGTAATAGGTCTGTAGTGTCAGTCTGCCCCGCCCCCTATACACTTCTAACCAAAGCAGCCTCTGATGATGCAAAATGATGATATTTGCATCATCGTAGGCTCTTTTTCAGAATAGAAATAAGGAGATCTCCCATCTCTGTGGAAAACAAGGGAATGATGTACTACTATTCAAAAATACTAACAGGTTTCTAACAATACAAAGCTTAATGCAAATAGTTGAAGTATTCAAGTTTCACTAAACATAGAGATGTTTGAAAAGATACAGAATACATAAGTGGGTTTGATGCTGGATTCAGGTGGGATGAAATGCTTAAAAAAAACAACAACCCTAACTCGTTACCTCGTTCTAACAGGATAATATTTACATACTTTATTTAACAGGTATTGTACCATTGATTGTCTCATATCTGCCTCCAATATGGTCTCTCTCCCTCTGTTTCCTCCAAGGTCAGTGGACCTGTAGCAGCAGGCAGAGTGCAGGTGTGCTCTGGTGCTTATGAATTCAACTTTTCATTTACAAGTATGAAAGCGACGTTTATTCCTCGCTACATATCTCGCTTTAGAGCTAGCTCGGCCAAGCAGGTGTGGACAACAACAATACGTCAGCTGTCAGGTGAATTCTATACTTTCCTCGTCGTCATGGCAACCCTGTCAAGTTGCATGCCTGTCACATGCATCAGAATCAAGTCTTCTGTGGTCCACAGGTTCAGACCAGGGGAAAAAATAGATGTCATGCTGCTCTTTGCATCACATTGACTAGAAAATATCAAATCTGTGTTACACTTGACGTGTGACAGAAGTCTGGATGGGGGATCTTTTCAGCTGTAGTGTGACTGTGCCTTGTCTTTCCATCTGCCTATCCCGTCTATCTCCACTCTGACGGCGGTTTTCTTGCCCGTGCCTGTCACCTCTCTATCATTTTCTCAATGTCTCTTTCCCCCTCGACTGGTCACCTTCACCGTCCCATTTGAACCAATTTCCTCTCCTCCCCTGCTCGCTCCACCTCCTCTACCCTATCACCTTCCCTCCTAACACAGTCGTTCTGTTCCTTCAGAACCTGGCTCCCCTCCTCCCGATCCCAGACGGATTAACATACATTACACATTTCACAGTCTCTCCGTGATAAAAGACTGTATTCAGCGTGTTTCTCAGAGAGCAGAAACCACTGTGCACGTCTCCCCAAGGTCAGGACAGACCTGAATAGCCCTCCTTAATTCATTTCGGGAGTGTGCCAGCCAGTACTTTGGCGAGCCGTCTATTTAGCATTGCTTAGTGGCCCAGGTGTTGCTTTTAGATTACACTGTGTGCTCGCGCAGGCAAAGAGAGGGTCTGTAATCAGGTTAGTGAATAAAGAGACACAGCTCGCCTCGCCCTCTTCATAAAATTACAGCCTTTTTGACAACACTCAGGACCATTTATCCCTGAGGCTCTCTAACCGGCAACATGGAGTCGCGTCTGACTGCGTCGGGCTGAGTGTTTGGAGGCAGACACGATGGCGTTGCAGCTCGAGGTGCTCAAAGGTTGGAAGAGACGGGGCAGCGGGCTGCGGCGTAGGTGAGTGTAGCCAGTTGAATCAATATCCCAGCATGAAAAACACGTGCCATCAGTCTCAACTCTCACCCTCCCAGACAGGCCTCTTCTGAGACATTTGGCAGACAGCAGGGCATCTGCTATTATCTCCAAATTTAGTTAGGATTCCCTCGTTCCCCTGTCACTGATTTGCCCGTCTGGGTTATGCAATTGCCACAGTATTACACACACATTTTACAAATCACACCGTTGCCTGGCCATCTATTAGGGAAATCACTTAAACAAACTGGAGCCGTGCCATTTCACACCATGACCCTACCACCCACGGCCTCAAAATAATTAATAGTGTTGTAGGAAGACCAGGCACACATCATTAACTTTCATCACAGTGTTTCAGCAGATGAAAACCAAACAATCAATGGAAAATGCCTCTTAAACATCAGACCTAAAGAGAATATCATGTTGGAACACACTAATATCTCTCGCTCTGCCTTGGGAGAGTGGGGAATTTGAATTATTGATATTGGCCCTTAGCTTGTACTTGCCATTCAAAAATATATTGAATTGAATGGTAAAGTGTGTCTTTGAAAAGAATAATTAAACAAACACACAGAGGCATGCTGGCTTTAATACCAGACACGATAGAGCAAAGGAAAAACTGAAAACGTTTTGAATGAGAACAGAATGTGAGAGGTTACAGTGTTGATAACAGTGTCGTCTCAAAGTCAGTCCAACACCTGAGGGCGAGGAGAAGAGCTGCCCCGATGGCTTACCTTTTACTTTCATTACAACACAAGCTTCATGCCGCTCTGGTCCTTATGAGTAACTGGAGGTTTTTCCACCTTCAGGTTCTAGTGTAACATTCGCTATTTCATCAAGTCCATCAAACTTGATTATGAGAGAGCAAACATTTATTTTTCCCGCGTTAAGAAACACTTGATAAAGTTGCGTATATACGCTGGATATTATCTTGTGGATGGAGATGCGCACATTTCATTTTTTGCGTGTTGTAGATGAGCATTGTAAGATTCCTCCGGGTCTGAAAAAGGAAGCGGAAACCGAGTGAGGCCTTTCTACTTTCCCTTTTCCCCACTGGTTAATGTCATCGCACAGAAAACATTGTGTGATGTGAGCTTCACTCAGCAAGAAACACGCATCTGCGACCTCAAGCCTCATTAAACCGCGGGGCGTTCACTTGATGACGCAGAAGTCCCACGGCTCCCACCTTTTCCCCATCACACCTCGTGATCACGCGAGCAGAGACTAAGGAGCCCACAAGGATTTGATTTGTGTAAATGTGGAGAAAAAAAAAACATTACACCTATGCATGCTTTTGTTTCAGCACTAACGGCCACTTAGTCAACACGTAATAATAATGCATGTATGAAAAGGCGCTATGCACGCACATTATTGCTGTAAATATGTGCCGCATGAGGCATCTCAATTATGCATCATGAATTACATAAGCACACGATCTGTATGCAAACACCACAAACCCAGAATGACTCAGTAATTGGTTTTATGTAATAACCCAAAGTATTTCTTCTCCTTGGCTACGTAGTGACCCGAAGTTATCAACTGTCGACCAGACGGGATCGGGGATTTAAGAGGAATTACACAAATCAGCTTACTCACAGTAACACAAAAGGTCTGCCGAATAATAGGCGGCACCGTCAGCACTTTGCAAGAGGCGGCGGCAGGAAACGAGCTCCACTGACAGTGTAAATCATAGATCAGTTCATTAGCAAAATGGCACTGATGGATTTACATTGGGGTCAGAACATTACCAAGCGCCTGGAGGGTCCGGACTCATTTCTACAACCTTGTGCAATGTTTCACCTCTGTATCCTTTTTCGCTGAACATTTAAATTCTCCGTTCCACACACCTGAGGCACTAGTAGAGGAGATTTATGCCTAAAAAGAAAAGCCTGAGCCAAGAAGGAGAGAAGCTTTTACCCATTCAAAGTATAACATGCAAGCTCACAGCACAAGAAAGAAAAATAATGAACGTAATCACATACACGGCAGCCTTATTTGCATTCCGTCACAGTGAAGTTGCCTGTGATGTTGTCACACAATCTTCCACATTAATTCTCCATAGAAAGCATAATAGTGACAATGCTGTATCCAAGCCGAATTTGCATCTCTGTGAACTGCGATAATGTATGTGTCAGATTTCACCATGGCAAAGGTAATTCAAGGGATAGTGGGCAGCACTACTGCATCACAACAGGAACGCATCAGGGCGTGTGAAGTCTCAATGTTCCTGTTGCTTCTACGCATCAACAGATGCAAGTTCGTTATGAATATGTGGACAACGGTATGACCTGACAGCCCTTACATGCTCATAAATGGCTCCGACGATCCAGAAGAGGTAAATAAGCAGAGAAATACTGAAAGAATACAAAAAAAAAAACACGTTATGATGCAATAACGGAATATGAGGCTGTTTGTGAGTGGTTTGAGCCCCGGTGAAGAAAGGGCTCTGTGTATGACAATCATGCTCTGAGTCACAGAATACTTTCTCCTGCCTACAGAAAGGTGGCTTTCTTTCCCCTCCCTGGCATGAATTACCTTTGCCTGGAGTCCTCTCTTTTGAAAGTCAAAAGGGGCACGTGATGTGCAGAAACTCTTCCACAGAATTGTGCTTCCATTGTAAAACACAGCATAAAAAGCCTTTGAGCTTCGGGGCCACTCATTGATTGTTCCGGGTACGGTTTCATATAGGGGATGTCTGGCGGTGATTAATGACTCATTTAATTACTCTACTTTCTTGGCGTTACATTTATGCGCGGCTCAGTGCTCAAACAACCGCTGTATTATAATCATTTAGTTATTTATAACAGACCGTCACCTGTATATGAACCCAACATGTAATATGATTCAGCCTCCCTGAGGGATGTGTCTCATTGTCTGTATCCGAGCGGTCCTGCGTCCTACTCCGCTGTTGAGGGGCGGCCGTGGTCTGGCTCTCACTCTATTTCCGTTTGGAGCAGCTTAGTCCGTACAAGGTCACGTAAAGGTGAAGCACCAGCCTCTCTGGCCCTGCTGGTAGTCTTCTTTACTACTGTGTGAGAAGTGCATTCTGGGCTCTCACTGCGCCAGATGAGAGTGAATGACACTCCCCCGAGAGGAGCTGTCACAGGCAGCAAATGTGCCCTGAGAGGAAGAAGGCACAGTTTCTACAACCGCTGATCAGCGGGTCGGACACACACGGCTGTGAAGAAATGAATGGGAGGCGGAATGAGAGCAGCAAAAGGCGATGCCTCTTAATTAGACAGGTGTATCTGAGGGGCTTTTTATCGAATGTTACGGCAGGTGTTTATTAGACATGAAATAGATGTACTCAGAGTTGAACACTCCTTCCTTCAGGACCTGGAAGAGCTACGGAATTATAATTACACACCTGGAGAATTCTGCACCGGAAATCAGTAAACATGATTAAAAAAACATTGAATATGAGGTGGTCTCGCATGAATCTTAATTTTGAAAGCGCTTGTGTGGTGGAATGTATGGTTTTCGAATCCCTAAAGCCAAGTTCACTCCACATGACTCGCTGTCTTGTAATCGGGAAGTCGCTGTTCAGTACATGACCGACAGGCAACAGTTGGTCACACACACACACACACACACACACACACACACACACACACACATTGCATCTGGAATCACAAACAGGGTTTCCAAACAGTGGAGAAAGCGTAGTATTGCAATATTTTGCGTAGCAATTTTGTATCGATACACGGAGGAAGTATTGATATTTGATTATAGATTGGGTAAAGGCAGCAGGCTTGGCAGGAAGTTGGTTGAAACAGTGAAGGGGTTCTTGTTGGTGAAAACTTGTATTAGTCGTTCTGGGAAAAATTACTGTGTCCGGTGAAAGCATGACTTCTCCTGGAGAACAAGCTGCAGACAATTATCCTCTAACGGATGGAAGTATTTTAGTCAGAGACGCAACAACGTGGTGCTCTGTGAGTTAATTGGAAATAGCTTATCACAGCAGTAGGTCTACAACTGTGATGCGCAGATCCTTTCTCCTGTTTACATCATATATTTGGATTATCAACACGCGGAAAGTCGTGGTCACTTTTAACCTGCTATTTGGATTTCTCTTATTAGTATAGTATTGATAAGGTGCCTGAAAAATAACCAAATAGTGACTAGAGTAGCAGTGTAAGTGGTTTCTTTGACAAAGTGATCACTAAAACAGAAGAAAAAACAATAATATTTTGATAAAGACATCTCCACGTTTTAACCAAGGAATAGAAAGGAAGTAATTCAGTCCATGTAACGTTAAGACTATGATACATCCTCCTCCCTTTTGAGCATCTAGCAGCAATTATAACCTGACTGTTGAGGTTCTAACTGGAGACAACCAGTTGAACTCAAGTCAGGATATCCTTACCTGAATGTATGCAGACCTCGAAGCTGTCTGCCATCCTAGACCCATTTTGAGTGGTGGAGGAGCAACAGGTCCTTGGTAGAGGGCCCTGCCTGTGCATATACAACTAGGATTACTATATTGTTACCTTTGTTCTAACTCAAACGGGCTCTACCTTCTTCTTTATGGGTACATAACACATAACATTGATCCAACCACACTGATCCTGACCGGCTTCTTTCAGGTAGTTGGGGACCCAGATGAAAGTGTGCAACTAGACCGGGTAGAGCCACAGCCTAACCCTAGGGATCAGGTCCTGTGACAGAGTAAGTGCTTCCAGGCCTTTTATAGAGTCACCTGTAGGACGTCATGTGACTTTCCTCCTTGTGCTCCTGGACGGTTCTAAATAAATGAAAGGCATTAAGTGCTGGATTTAGCACCATCAAAGGGTTTGAAACATTCCCATTTGTGGAAGCTTTATATTGGTGACAGGCTTTGAACATGGCAGGGGATCATTTCAGTTCTTACATTGTGTATTAAGGTAGGATTTATGCCATTTTCTGTTCCTTAATTCTTTTTTGAAAGGACAACAGTGAGATAATGCTCCCAACTACAAGGAACAGGCGGATTTCTGATAGAGGGCCAGTATTTTCATTAATGTTTGAAGTATGCCAAGGTGTTGGCAGTGTTTTATGATATAGTTAATATTGTGTCTGAGATAGAATTATTTAAAAAATATGCACGTTTGAATTATGAATGCCCAGCTAACACATAAGTTGCAGTCTATAAGTTTCTATAAGATTGGTTGAGATTGTTAGTGACTGGAGACAACCAGTTCAACTCAAGTCAGGATATTTCTACCTGAATGTATGGAGACCTCGGTTTCCTTCCAGTAGAAAAGTAGGGGACCCAGATGGTAGTATGCAACTAGACCAGGTGGAGCCGCAGCCTAACCCTGCAGGGGTCAAAAGACAAGCAGCAGACACAAAGCCATCCCGTCGGCTGCTTGGATAGGGCTTTATCAGCCACACAATACCGGCAGCAAACAAACAGCTGTTCAGTTTGGCTGATAGGGGCATGCATTCTACACAACATGCCAACGCAGAAACTGGGCAAAGCAACAACTTTGCCTCCATGTCGCCTGCATGGATGGAAGACGAAAAGCATCCAGCTGTAAAATAAAGTCCATAAAGTTTGGTTTCTTATCGCGATTTTAAGTGTCAAGCCCCATGCATATCCCCTAATGACATCACCTTATTTCCCCACACTTTAGAAAGATCCCACTAGAACTGCAGACGACATATATGTTCACTATCTATGAACTGCTCCTTTAACTTGGATAAGAATGATGTTTGTACAGTAGGAGAGGAATTATAAATTGCTGGCAAATGATGAGGAAAAGCACATGTCATTAACAAAAGTGGACATGCTGCTGTTGGTGACGTCATAGCAGGTGGGATTGAGGACAAAAATAGCTGATGTTTATTGTCACTCACACTATGGACACAGCACAGTGCTTGTTACAACCCCAGGTGATCAGAACTTGACAGAGTAAGTGCTTCCAGGCCTTTTAGAGAGTCGCCTGTAGGACGTCATGTGACTTTCCTACTTGTGCTCTTGGACGGTTCTAAATGAAATAAAGACATTAAGTGCTGAATTTAGCACCATCAAAAGTTTTGAAACATACCCACTTGTGGAAGCTTTAGAGCCTGTCCACACGAAAACTTTTTTGTGCATAAACGCAGAAGTCTTGTGCGTTTCGCCCTGCCGTCCATATGGATCCGGCGTTTTTGCGGCACGGCACCCCTCCGTTTCGTGTTGGTTTTCGTGTAGCCTGCGAAAACAAATAGATGACGTCATCGGCCCGCCTCTTGCCCCTCGAGCCTGACTTCTTCGCCCGCGACGCCTCGTAACAACAACAAGAACGGCGGCCTCCGTGCTCGTAGCAGATATTCTGCTCGTCTGTACGACAGCGTATCAGGGCCACTGTATGAAAAAAAATGGAGCCGAGACAGGGGGGCGATATTCCGGGAAAAAAGTCGCAGATATGCAACTTTATTATGATGCTAACAAACAACCGCTAGCTAACTTCCCATGAATCTAGGCATTTAATTCTCTAATTAATCCATCCCAACGTGTGAGAGCGTCTCGTCATGGTCCTTAGGGTGATGGCTGTTGATGCTTATTGTTGGTTTTATTTATACGGGCCAAATTGTCATCTTATGGGTATTTATTGATCGGGTTGTCGGGCGGAGATTAGCCGTAACTCTCACATGTTGCCATAGCAATGGCAAACATCCGGTCATGCTCCGTCTCTTCTTCTGCGTTTTTGTAGCAGAAACAGCGCCGCATAAGGGCCTGGAATATGTACTAGTCGTTTTCAGTGGATTCGTCTGGACGCGGATTTTCTTGAAACGACGCAGAGGCAAAACGGAGAAAAAAAGTTTGTTTTGCTTCGTCTGGACGGCCTCTTATATTGGTGACAGGCTTTGAAGATGGCAGGGGATCATTTCAGCACCGTCAAGCCCCATGCATATCCCCTAATGACATCACCTTATTTCCCCACACTTTAGAAAGATCCCACCAGAACTGCAGAAGACATATCTTCATGTTCACTATCTATGAACTGCACCTTTAACTTGGATAATAATGAAGTTTGTACAATAGAAGAGGAATTATGAATGCTTGAAAATGATGAGGAAAAGCACATGAGGTAGCTGTGAGCTGGACCTCTCACTTTCTTCTAGGAGACATAGGGAGGTGCCGTTCATCCATGGCTGTCTTGTACAGACAAGCATATTCAACTGATGTTTTCTTCTTGTAGCGAGGGATAACTTCCTCACTAACAGGCACACAAGCGGAGTCATGTTGCTGCTGAATGACGATGTAGGTTTTATTCACATATTTCACTATCTATGTATCACACTGCTGCAGGGAATTGGGATGCAGAGGTTTTCCTTGAGCAGGCTGGTCGGGATTCATCCACAACATCTTCAGGGTGGAGGTCCGTCCCCCACCAGCACATCGACGGATGCACCTTGCAGTCTAGACAATCAAAGAGTTCCTGAGAGCCAGCAGCTTAACATCCCAGGCAGATGTACCAGACTGTCTGAAGTTTTTCCCTCGTCTTGGGCTGCCAGACTGGGCTGTCAATCCCCTCAACTGTTCTCATACATTTTAACCTTTCCATTCACTTTGGATGCGTTTGTGTTGCCACACAATTTATTTATTTTTTTGCCTCATGAAGTTTTAGCCAAGTTTACAAATCAACAGCAATGCAAGTGTTATATTGAGTGCCCTGCAGGAACGCACCAAACTTTGAGCATACGGTCAAAACACTTCATATCATCAAGATCATAATCAACGATCCATAATGCAAAACATAAATCTAGAGATACTGGGTTGAGAGACTTGCCGTGTACTCTCTGTGGACAGGAATGTATATTCACGTTTTTATGCGCCACATGTGGGTTCGTATATCCGCCGTGTATGTGTGCGTGTGAGCGCTCGGCACTGGAAGCAGGAGAAACGTGCATTGGAAGCAGAGTGGTGGAGGCGAGGGCAACATAACAGCATGCTTGGCTTGTTCAGCTGGTGACCTCACTCATCACCTGCCTCCAGGCTCTCCCTCCTCCAAAAACAATAAAATCTTTTACTCTGCCTCTCCAAGCTGTGGGCTGTGGATTGGCAGCTGCCCAAAAACAATGCAAGTTTAATAAAGTATCTGTACGTGGGAGATCTGGCGCATAGCGGCAAAAATAAAGGCATTAAGTGCTGGATTTAGCACCATCAAAGGGTTTGAAACATTCCCATTTGTGGAAGCTTTATATTGGTGTCGGGCTTTGAACATGGCAGGGGATCATTTCAGTTCTTACATCATGTATTAAGGTAGGATTTATGCCGTTTTTCTGTTCCTTAATTCTTTTTTTGAAAGGACAACAGTGAGATAATGCTCCCAACTACAAGGAACAGGTGGATTTCTGATAGGGGATTTTCATTAATGTTTGAAGTATGCCAAGGTGTTGGCAGTGTTTTATGATATATTTTGATATTGTGCCTGAGATAGAATCACTTAACAGATTATGAATGCCCAGCTAACACATTAGTTGCAGTCTATAAGACAAGTGGCCTATGGTCAAAATAAAAATAAAAACAGGGATCTATGTGCTGCTTTCAATTACCCTGCAGGCTATCTGCTCTTAAAGATTTTACTACAATAGTTACTTCCTTTGGTTGTCTCAGATGCATTGTATGTTATTAATTACAGGAGGGCTCATACTGTTTGATAGTATATCTAACCAACACTTTCACTTGCCATGATTGCATATTGTTAAGGTAAGAATTATTGAAGCACTGGCTCCTCGGGACCTCGCTGCTAAGCCGCCGCTCTAACAAAGAAGAGAACCATTTCTCAACATTCTCCACACAGTGGTAGGAATTTAGTTCAGTTGTCACACCTTTGAAGCGCATGGCGTAGTCTTACAATAGCAGAGTCAAATGAAATGTCAGCCCTTCGGTGTAGCGAAAGCTGAGTTTGCACAAATGGAGAAAGCTGAAAAAATTGAGGCAGAGTGAGAGGTGGAGCAGGAGTGGGAGGGAGGGTAAGTGGAGGCTGCACAAAAAAACAACAACACGAAAATGATAGAACCACACTGGAATCCAATTTAGAAGCCTAATCAGAGTGACGCTGAAGGAGAGACACGAGCAGAGCTGAGGTGGAGTGGCGTGTCTGATGAGATTCTGTGAGCACACATCAACATCCATCTTGCCCTGCGTCATGGTTAAGATTGTAAGCTTTGCTGTGAAAATCCGTCAGTGGTAGCAAATCTGACATAGTTATTTAACACAAAGGGTCCATTGATATGGATCAGAGATTGGATGATACACTGGCAGACACAAAGTACAACAAAATTGTACCTATTGGAGAACAAAAGCTGGTTGCTACAGCAAACTTTACATAGCCTTTTGTGCAAGTCAACGCTACTGTGTGTACCTTCAAAAGTACAATCACAAACCCCCGGAGAACATAATGGTCCTTAAACAGAACTTGTCAAATTTGGGAATTCAAATAAATGTTCCACTTTTCCCATTCATCGCTAGTTCTCACAGAGTAACAAAAGCCAGAACAATTATTCGCCAACGCTGACTTCCAATGAAGGAAGTACTTAATGTCTGTCCACTCCACTCGCACTAACCGGCAATGAACGTTTGCAGCTTTATCAACTGTAACTGCAGCCTTCTAGTGTTTTCTTTGTCTGACCCTGAACCATACCTAAAGTCCTAGTTTATTTGCCAGAACCAATATATTTTTCCCAACCTTAACAATACCATAGTGGTCGTATGCAGATACTGCAGAAAGCAAGGGTTTTAAAAAATATCAGCACAGAGCCTTTTGTTGCCTAGTGGATTTCCTGTCTATTTAAACTATCTAGGTTTGTTTAGAATATATAATAATACTAACTTTATTTCACCCTCCGTGTGTTCACCCTCGACCACTCAGACATACAAAATCATCCAATGCTGATGCTCTTTTTCATGACCTGGGCAGGGTGAAGGAGCTGCTTCTGCTGCTGCAACCACAGGTCAGGATCCCCATCTAGTTTCCCACCAACTGTTTTTTTTTGATGGGGCCAGCCTGTAAACATTGCTTCCTAGCGTTGACCCTCAGGTCTCCATGGTGATGGTTGAGTGCTTTGTTCTCTTTCACAACCCAGGATCTCTGATCAACATGCTATCTAACTGAATAGAGTAACTGTACCTTTAGTTTGTGCTGAAATGTGTCCAAATCTGTACTTTGAACCATCAAAGCGTATGTATTTGGTGGATATAAAAGGGTAGGCATCTGGGTCTGAAGACCCATTATGTGTCTGTTATGGTGCGTCTATGACAAATGTACTTTTCAGGACAGAAATGTTCTCTCTCCCTTCCTCTATTTGTGTGGGGGAAGAGTGTGTAGCATCTTATTCTTTCTTGATGAGCTGGCTACATTGAACTTGAACGGTAAACCTTACCCATTCGATACTCTTATAGGCTCGTTTCGAGGGTTCATCAATCAAATAGCCAATTCTCTTCCCACATAAGGAGCAATTCATCTACGGTCCATTAGCTGGTAAGCAGAGATGCTTCTTCTGAAAATATATAAAATCAATTTAATAATGTTTAAATGCTTGAAGACAGTTCATTGTGCCTTGTGAAGCAAAACCACCTCGTCTTTTGTTTTAATTGTCATCACAGGGTCATAGAAATAAAATGGTGATGGATTCGTCAACCACTCATGGTGCTCTTATAAATTTGAATCTGACACCACGTTGGGCATTAGAACTGGTTTTGTAACAGTGCCCTAACCTCAGAGGACACCTCTTGTTAATGTTCTTCTAAGTGTCTTTCAACTCTCCTGAAGCCAGATCATATTTCATGTTTTTATTGAAAAGAGTGCACATTTGAGTTCATAATCACCTCTGCATTACGCCAGGGGCCCATTCCTCTCTCGCCTCCCTGATTTATGTTTCACTTATCTCTGCTAGTGGGCTTGTATGGAGTGTGAATGTAGCTAGTGGCTGACCTGGATATCTCAGAGCATTATAAAGCACTACAGGGAGTCTCAGGCTTTGAGAAATTGTGTGGATGCGCCAATGCTGTGAGTATACATCTATTGTTAATACATCCTCTGCCCTGAGAGCCACCTCCGGGGGCACGTTAGGGGATGGATTTATCTAGAAAACTCCAACTCATTGTCCGTGAAATAGCAAAGCACAGAATGTTAAAACCAGATTGTGTTGTCTGGACTTCTCTGTCTGCTTAGTGGGGAAGAAATGTGTCTGATGGACTGGACAAAATGTTGTCGTAGACAATGAACGATGTGATTGTTAAGGCACATTGTGGAGGATTTGGTGGCATCTTGCAGTGAGATTGCAGATTATGACCAAGTTGCAACCGACTGAAACTTCTCCCGCGTGGCAAACATGTTGGAGAACTACGGTGGCTGACAAGAAAACGTGGAAACACGAGTCGCCCTCACGAGAGCCAGGGTCTATTTGTCTATTCTGGGCAGATTCACAGTAGATTCACAGTAAACATGGCGGCCGGCTCCAGGGAAGAAGTCATACCCCGTATGTAGATAGAAAGGACCCATACTAAGGTTATAAGAAATTCTTATCTCCAGGTGATTATGATTAAAAAAACATACTTAATATGATATTGCATTTCTGCCAATATATCCTCCTAAATTCCGCAAACTGTTCCTTTTTTTACCCTTACATATAGGCAAGGGCAAGGCAAGGCAACTTTATTTGTATAGCACATTTCATACACAAGGCAGACTCAAAGTGCTTCACATCATAAAACAAAGTGAGAAGAAAAAAGAAAAGAAAAATAGAAGAATTAAAAGAAAATAATAAAAATTTTAAAAATGCATTACAGAAAGAAAATAGAATAAAAACATATTTGCAATAATTAAAAACAGTGCAGACATTAAAAGATTTAGCAGAAAGCTATGGTGAACATAAAAGTTTTCAGTCTAGTTTTAAAAGTGGTCAGAGTTGGGGCAAGTCTTACATCTTCAGGAAGTTTATTCCAGCCATTTGTTGCATAGTGACTAAATGATGCTCTCCCGTGATTGTTGTTTACTCTGGGAATCACTAACAGATTGGTCTCAGAAGATCTTAGTGGTCTAGAGGGCTTATGTAGTGGGAGCATATCAGTGATATACTTCGGTCCTAGACCATGTAGTGATTTATATGTGAGCAGGAGGATTTTGAAATCAATCCTCTGACATACAGGGAGCCAATGTAAGGATTTAAGAATTGGTGTAATGTGCTCACATTTTTTGGTCTTTGTAAGAACTCTAGCAGCAGCGTTCTGAACAAGCTGTAGCTGCCTGACAGTTTTTTTCGGAAGACCTGCAAGGAGACCATTACAGTAGTCTAGCCTACTAGTAATAAAGGCATGTACAAGTTTTTCTAAGTCTTGAGCTGACATGAGCCCTCTAAGTCTTGCTACATTTTTTAGGTGATAGTAGGCTGATTTTGTTACTGATTTAACGTGACTGTCGAAATGTAAATCAGAATCCATAATAACCCCAAGATTTCTGGCTTTGGTTGAGGTTTTCAGGGACAGAGAGTGAAGGTGTTGAATTACTTTAAACCTTTCTTTTTTAGCACCAAAAACAATTATCTCAGTTTTGTCCTCATTTAGTTGTAGGAAATTTTGGCACATCCAGTCTTTGACTTGCTCAATGCACTGGCACAGAAGATCTATGGGGCGATAGTCGTTTGGTGATAGTGCTACATAGATTTGTGTGTCATCGGCATAGCAATGGTGGTCAATGTTATTATTTTGCATGATTTGTCCTAGTGGGAGCATGTAGATGTTGAATAAAGTCGGCCCCAAGATTGAACCTTGGGGGACTCCACACGTTACATTGGTAGGTTCTGATACAAAGTCGCCAATGGAAACAAAATAGTTCCTATCTTGTAGATATGACTTGAACCAGTTTAAGACTGTGCCTGAGAGCCCCACCCAGTTTTCCAACCTGTCCAAGAGTATTGAGTGGTCGACAGTGTCAAATGCAGCACTGAGGTCTAATAGCATTAATATTGAAGTTTTGCCAGAGTCTGTGTTAAGACGGATGTCATTTACAACTTTAATAAGGGCCGTCTCGGTGCTATGAAAAGGTCGAAATCCTGACTGGAAGTTGTTGTGGCAGCCAGTTGAAGCCAGGAAGTGATTTAGTTGTTGGAGGACAACTTTCTCAATTATTTTACTTATGAAGGGTAGATTTGAAATTGGTCTGTAGTTGTTGATAATAGAGGCATCTAGGCTCCGCTTTTTTAGAAGAGGTTTAATGACTGCCGTTTTGAAGGCCTTTGGGAAATTGCCTGATTGAATGGAGTTATTAACTATTTGCAATACGTCTATTGATAGGCAGTCAAAAACATTCTTAAAAAAGTTGGTAGGTAAAGCATCAAGGCAGCAGGTGGATGATTTTAGATTTGTCACCGTTTCCACTAGAGTTTTAGAGTCTATGGCATTAAAGCTTGCCATCATTGCTGTGTTACTTTTGCCTGAACAGGTTGGTGATCCAACTTTTTTGTTTGAGATATTGATGGCGCGTCTGATGCCTTCAATTTTATTAGTATAAAAGAATGCAAACTCATTGCATTTCTGCGTGGAATGTAGTTTAGCTGGTATTTGTGTTGGGGGGTTGGTCAGTCTGTCAACAGTTGCAAATAGGGTTTTCGCCTTATTAGTGTTGTTGTTTATGATATTGGAGAAGTATGTTTCTCTCGCACTTTTTAAGACTAAATTGTAGGCCCGGAGGCTCTCTTTATAGATGTCATGGTGAATATGAAGTTTAGTACTCCGCCAGATTCGTTCAGCCTTCCTGCACTCTTTTCTCTGGGCTGTCACAACAGCAGCTTTTCTCCAGGGTGCCTTTTGCTTACCAGAAATTGTTTTAACCGTAGCAGGTGCAATGACATCTATGACATTCAGAATTTTGGAATTAAAGATGTTTACAAGATCATCAGCATGACATGGGTTTAGAGGTGGTAACGAGGAGATGGCATTTTTAAAGAGTACATTGGCATGTTCATTGATGTATCGTTTTTTGACCTTATTTGATTCTGTTTGTGTGTCAGGAATGAAAGAAATATTAAAGAAAACACAGAAGTGATCAGACAATGAAGGATCAGTCACAAAAACATCAGAAACATTGAGACCTTTTGTGATAATCAGGTCCAGGGTGTGTCCCTTACAATGAGTAGCCTCTTTCACATGTTGAGAAAGGTCAAATGTGTCTAGAATATTAAAAAGTTCTTTTGCACCCTTGTCATTCAAATCATCAATATGAAAATTAAAGTCACCAGTTATAACTAGGCAGTCAAAATCAGTGGAGATGCTAGACAATAATTCAGTAAAATCATCGAAAAAATTTGACGAATATTTAGGTGGCCTGTAAATAATTAACAGGAGAACTCTGGGAGAGCATTTCAACACAGCACAAAGATATTCGAATGATGGAAAAACACCAAGGGACATCTGTTTCCCCTGAAATGTATTTTTAAATATAGCAGCAACCCCTCCCCCTCTTTTCCCAGATCTACAAACATCTATAAAATTATAGTTGGGGGGTGCTGTCTCGATCAGAATGCTTGCACTATTATTTTGTTCTAGCCATGTTTCAGTTAAAAACATAAAATCAAGTTTAGAAGTAGTAATAAAATCATTGACTAAAAATGATTTGTTATTAAGAGACCTTACATTTAGCAGACCCATCCTGATGGTGTTATTGACAGGCTTTGAGGTTGACTTTGATTTTGAGAGAACAGGAATGAGATTGTTTAGGTTAGCTGTGTGTTCAAGTTTCCCAATGTTTACTCTCTTAGTAGTCACAACAGGAATGCAGAAGGTGCCATGTTTTGATGTAGGCGACCTTGGGTCCAGCTGATAATGCGGTCTACTGCTGAACCCTTTTCTGTCTCAGTAATATTCAGGGCTGCTGTCAGGGTGGGGAGGGGGTGGCCAAAAGGGAAGAGTCTTGGAGGTCTTGGATTTTAGTGACTTAGTTGCAGCTTTGAGAGAGGGGGTCTTGGATTTTGGTGACTTCGTTGCAGCTTTGGAAGAGGGGGTCTTGAGTTTTGGTGACTTAGTTGCAGCTTTGGAAGAGGGGATCTTGGATTTTGGTGACTTCGTTGCAGCTTTGGAAGAGGGGGTCTTGAGTTTTGGTGACTTAGTTGCAGCCTTGGGAGGGGGGGTCTGAGTAGGGCAGGGGGTAGGTGGGGGTAGCTCCTGGAATTCCAAGGGGGAGGAGGGGAGAGAAAGGTTTATTGGAGGGAGGGAGAATGACGAAGACCTGGATTGGGATTTGGGAGGGGTGGGGGAGGGATCCACATTCAGTCCTCCTTCGACGTTGTTGATAATCTGAGAAGGGCGGGGGGTAGGTGGGGGTAGCTCTTGGAACTCCAAGGGGGAGGAGGGGAGAGAAAGGTTTATTGGAGGGAGGGAGAATGATGAAGACCTGGATGGAGATTTGGGGGGGGTGGGGGAGGGATCCACATTCAGTCCTCCTTCGACGTTTCTGATAATCTGTGTTACGTCTTCCCTCTTTGTTGGTTCCTCTCGTCTCTTGTCCTTGGCGACAGATGGATGACGCAGGCAGTAAGACATGTTGGTGATGAATAGCTTTGCCCCCAGCTTATTTAGGCAAAGTCCGTTTGTCTTAAAAAGATGCCTGCGGTCCCAGAAAAGGCGGAAATTGTCAATAAAATGCATTGGGCGGGCAAGAGATGCAGTTGAGAGCCATTTGTTGAGCCAAAACAGTCTACTGAATGTCTCCGCTCCTCTCCCGGTCGGGGGCAGAGGGCCACTGATGAAAACCTCAGCATTCACAGAGCTGACTGTTTCAAAGAGTTTGTTGAAGTCCTCTCTCAACTCTGTTGATCGTTGTTTTTCAATGTCATTAAATCCAATGTGCAGAATGATATTTTTCACAGTTGGGTGTGCAGCCACAATTTCCAGGATTCTTTTTTCCAAATCAGACACCGTATCCTTCGGAAGGCAGAGTACTTTGATGTTATTACTGCTTTTCATATCTTTTACAGAAAAGTCACCCACAATCAGATTTTCAGGCCCTGTCGTTAGCTTTCTCTGTGGCTTTAAGTTAGCAGGTCTTACCCTACTGCGTGGTGGTGGGGGGTTATCCAGGCAGTCAGAGGGGGATCCATGGTCCTGCAGCAGTGGAGCAAACCTGTTCTTTAGTTGAACAGTTGTTTGCTGGGGAGGTTTCTTGGTAGCTCTCCTCTCCCCAGCTGTTCGTTGCTGTGTCCTACGAGGCAGTGGGGTTGAGGAGACGCTGTGCCTGGATGGAGATGGTAACGCAGGCCAGCCGGTCAGATCACAGATATCGGGGCGCTGGGTCCTGCCAGATATCCGTTCTCCCATGTCACAGGGAGATGGTCTTCTCTTTGGCTTCGCACCAAGTGTGTTCCAGGGAGGATTATCGCTGGTAGATTTATGACCGTGTACAGGATCCTCCCGTTTCTTCATAGCTTCATTATAGCTAGTTAGCTGTGTTCTAGCATGCTCCTGTCCACTGTTTTGAGTCAGTGCTAGAGTGGTGTTGTTCCCACAAAGTCCATTCACTTCTACATTTACTTCTAACCGATTCATTTTTGTTTCCAGCAGTAAAATCTTCTGTAGGAGTTTATGGTAATCTTCCGTAGAGAAGGGAGGCATCTTCTGCTAATTACCTTTAGCAGGCTCAGGCTTATCTTGTTTGGTAGGCCTCCTCCCGTAGCGTTGAGGAAGTCGTAAAAATATTGAAAAATGCCCGTTTTATCTCAAAGAAAATATAATCCCACTGGTTTTGTAAATATCCAGGAGCTGTTGCTCTTTGTTTCTTATTGAGGAGAAGCAGATAGCAAAAAATAGCAGAAAATCGCAGGCAGGGGTGAGAGCAAAGAGGAAAAGCGTCTGCACTGTAGCAAAGCCGGAAATATATAGTGGTTCACCTGAGGTCCATACAGGCGTGTTTGGAGGTTGGGATTCTGTGGCCTAACTCTGTTTGGGCTGTGGATGTTTTCCTGAGTGTAATTTGCACATCAGGGAGTGTGTTCCAGCTGTGATGAAAGGGAACCAATTCATAATTCATGAAGTTGTAAATGTGGGTGCAACGGGCTAATGGGCGCTGTGCTGTTATGTAATGAACCAGAGCGTAATGAAATTTAGGGAATATTGTATGACCCCCCCATCCCCCCTCTCCTGTAATAGGAACCAGGGTTTTCTAATGAATTTGGAAGTGCTGGCTCTACATATCAAGTTAATTTAATTTCACTATAATAAAGATGAAATCCTTTCAGGTCAAGGTGAGCATCTTATCAAGAACGTGTATCTGGCTGGCAGCTAGAAAGGAAATAAGTGTCATTTTAAACCAAACAGGCACACTTAATTGTCCGTATCCAATCTTGTTGTATCAGTTTATCTGTGTAAGATGGAAATAATTGACATGAATCTCTCTTTTGAAGCGACACTTAAGAATATGCGAGAGCACAGGTCAGGCATTCTTGCAAAAATAAATCATAAAAGTGAGAGATAAAAGCAAGGTAGGAGAACAGATTGGAGAGAGAGAGAGGAGGATAAGCAGAGAAGGAGTGGGAGAAAGAGACGGCAGAAGCATGCTAAGGAAGCACAGTTCCTTTGTTCTCATGCCACACACAGGAAAAGGCCACATCAATGACGCTGGATGTTTCCAGCAAATAGCATAAAAGAGGGAGCGAGAGAGCTGGGCGAGAGGAGGGAGGAAGTGAGCGTAATCCATTTGAGATTCTGGAAGGGACTCAGTCCTCCCTGTCACTCGTCCATCCTTCCCAGGAAACACAAAGAGCATTATGCATGAAGCCCAGAAGGTCTCTGAGCACGCACCATGCTGTCGCCCGGCTCCACCGTACAAAGTCACTCTGACATCATGTCTCTGGGAATTCACAATGCTGCATGACACAATAAGATACGTCCAAATCAATGAGGGGGTTAAGAGGTGATAATTCTTACACGTCTAGCCTTGACCACCTCCTCTGTTCTCCTATTGAAGTGTGACTAACAGCCGGTCCTTTCAGATATGACATCTTTTTCCCTCACGGATAGGGATTTAATAAATATAAATCGGCAAGGGAGAGTCATAAAAGATATTCAAATGCATTGTGTCCTTTTCTTTTGAAGTCTCAAAGTGCTGTCTTGAATTTTTTTGGCTATCTGTGGATTTTTTTTCTTGTATAGAAGTGCAAAACTTCCTTATTCTGCTGTAAAGTTTATTGTAGGGAAGCACCATGGGGATGTGGCACCCGCCCAAAACATTGTGCAGGTGTTGTTTGCAGATAAAGTTAAAGTAAAACACACTGTAGGGAGCGGAAATAAAGAAAAAGATAGAGGCACAAACAGATCATGCACAGAACAAGCTATATGATGGCATGTCCTGATAAAAAAAGTGGGTGAGAGAGAGCCATATTCACCTTTTTGTATGCATTTTTTATAATACTAGCGCTGGCACAAATCCCAGCATGTCAAGCAATCTGAGATAAAGCCCGTCAAAGATTTTAACTTCCACCTGCTCACAGGCATGTGTGTTTATGCTGACAGTTAAAATCTTTGAGGGATATATTTCCTCTCCTTTTCCTGTATTCATCGGCACGACTGTCCAATATGTTTACATTCTCAAGTCCAACTCTTTCTCATTCATAGGGTTGATGGGAAAAGCATATCACAATAGAGTCCAAATAATGATAAAGGGAGGGGTGTTTGAATTAGATGATTTTTGGGGTTTTTTTGCACACTTTGCAGACAGCCAGAGCAGAGTCAACGTGAGGTGCGACAGTAACTTTGGACTGAGTTTTGCCTTTTATTTACAGGGATGTCCTTTCTCTAGCTAAAGTTTAAATTCCAGAGTTTTTTTCGCTTAAAAACATCTACATAGTCCATGCTTAGTTGAATATATACAATGGAAATAGAAGGGCATAGGCTGCGACTGGAATATGGACCATGACTCAGGATTTAAGAGGCCAATGTTCACCAACCACCAGAAGATTGAAATCCCCAGAGAGAAATCCATGATACTAAAAAAGAATGATGTTGAAAAGAGTCCCCCCGCCGTATTGAGTAGTAAGCCGTGTCATCTCACAGCAAAATATTCCTCAGTTTGATTATCAGTTTATGAGTACAAGTTCTCCCCGTGGTAACACTGGTTTCCTTCTAGAGCGCAGATGTGCCGGCCTGGAGGATTCATGAATCCACAGAATCATACGTTCAACAATATGCTCATAACAACCCGTATTTACAGGTGTCCATACAAGCACTTTCTGGTGACAGAGCTGCCAAGAAAAAGGCTGTGTGATGGCTGAGCTGTGAGAGGCTGAAACACACGTGTCACTTAGAATTCAGCTGTGTCACAACCCGGGCCGAGCCGGCACAGACCAATATTGGTTTTGTGTCAAAAAGCTACTTGAAAGTTGGATGTGTTAATCTTCCTGCTAATGGCCTGGCAAAGGCCTCTTTATTATTCTGGCCCAGGCCTCCCTCTACTGAGGGTGTCTCCACAAGGTTAATTAGTGGAGGGTCCCCTGAGGTTCCCCACGCGATGTGGGCTTAGCATAGTGGAGGTGCCTCTACACAAACAAGGTTAATGGAGCCTCAGATAACACCCTCCTACTCCCTCTCTCATCGGCACGCATTCCACTTGGAGAATGTTACTGTGCCTTAGTTATTCATCAGCCTTTAAGGTGGAGGGGGTGGCTGCCTTGGGAGTTTGAACTGTAGGTATTAGCCATTGAGCTGACATTCACATCTGCTTGCGGTCATTGCATTATTTAAGTAATACTTATTTTGGCAATAGGAAATGGCAGTATGGTAAACAACCCATTGCTATTTCCAGCTATATTATGTGATGAAAACCAAGAGGTTTAATCATCATGTGTCAGTGTGCAGAAACAACAACAACGGAGGGAAAAAAAAACATTTTCGCTACTAAAAAATGCATTTGGATATCATTTTACCCGGAAAACCATTTTAGAAACTATCATCCATCAGTGATCTTGGCTCTATAGCAGCTTTTCTGATGTAGGCAATAATGTCCTATTGAGCTAATCTCGAGCCCATGGGTGTATCTGTCATCATTTCCCCAGAGAGTGAGGCGGCACCGCAAGGTTTAAATCAAACAAATAACTCACAGTGAGAGTGGGGGGCCCTGCAAAGGTCACTGTCTCACAAATGACTTTGCATCAAGAGCCACACTCTGAATAGCACCTTCGGGGGGGTGTCTTTGAGCCATTCCCTAAGATCTGTGTAGCACACTCCACTTTGCCATGTGCACCCTCCCCCCACCTTGTCTGCCCCTCACTCCACCCCACCTCTGTGACCCCCGTCAGAAACAAGATGATTTATCACACCAACATCCCCTCTAGCACCACCCTGATTGCTTTGATTTCTCTATTGACATTTCCGACCGTTTCACCTGCATGCATTTTTCATGCTCGACCTGGGATGGAGAGGATGTGCACCCGCGGATGATAGTCGTGAAGACACAGTATCTCTCTCATCGCCCTACCTGGAGATTCATGTGCAACAGTCATGTTTGCTTTATGTTCCACGAGTTCAGAGGCTGGCCAATACGGCACATCTTCTTGTCCACGTGTAGATATCCCCATCAGAGAGCAAGGGATGAGAGGCGTCGTGCTGCTTCTTCGAGGTCACAGGCAAGGAGGGCGCTGATGTATGCTGGATGTTTGTAAGGGGAATGAAAGGCAGCAGAGGAGCAGCTTAAAGTTTTAAAGCATGACCCAGTCCCCCTTTGGTGACGAAGGTGGCCCAGCGTGTGCTGAGAGTCTTGTAAAGGAATCTGGCTCCTCTTACTCTCTTATATGCACATCTAAGCACTTTCCCAGCCTCTGCTGGCCCTGCCACAGTGTGTGTGACTGTGTATGTGTGTGTGTGGGGGGGGTACACATGCTGGTGGGTGTCCGTTTGTATTTGTGTGTTTATCAGGTGCTGTGTTTGGTTTTGTTAGGGGTATGAATTCCATGCTCCCCGGTGCAGCGAGCCACGCTGTGTGTGATACTGAATTCTGGAATAAAACAGGGCCATCTATTGAAGGCAGCATTTCAGATTCCATCTCTTCATGCTGTTGGTGTTGAGAGATTGTCAGCATTAGTTTTCCATTGTGGGAATGCAAAAAAAAAAAAGAAGGCTCCTCAACCCCCTCCCTCTGCGGTGTACCTCAACTCCTCAATGAATATTGCCCGCATGGCATCTCCGCATAGGTGTTCTGAGAAGCCTACCGGTGCTCGTCATTGCATCAGCTCACCTGCATACATGATTAACCGATTAGCCACCGTCATGAATGCCTCTCTCTTCTCTCTACCTGTAATATCCACGCTGGTTATTTTCATCCGGGGATTTCTGCTGCAGAACCTGTAGGAGCATCAGACGCTGGTAGACCCAACACTTCACAAGCTCCGTTTGATGCGTCTGTCTCCAAGTATGGAGACCCACTGACTATGTTATTCCACGGCACATTACTGGAGGGCCTCCAGCTGAGTGTGGCTGACAGACATCCAGGGGAGAGAGATAGGGAAGACGTGGCAGCTCCTGTCGCTGTATTGATTCACTCTCCAGCACTGACATTCAGAGCAGAAACAAGGCAAGCCTCACCAAGCTCATGTTCTTGGGCTGTTATGGATTTTATGGTGGAAAAGTGAGAGTTGCTGTGGGTTGTGCTGAGGTACGGCAGGCAACCCTGGGAGGAAGTCCGTCCTCTGCTCTCCCTCGTAAGACCGAAACTGTTTGTTTGGTCATAATCTGTCCAAAACGCGTTGAAAGCAAATGGAAGGATGAAAGGAAGGGCTCAGGCTCATACATATGCATGGTTGTGACATTGTGAACTCCAAGGGTTAGCACAGAAGATGATGACTAATTATGTTTGCCGTCTGTCATATCAAAAGATGTGCTGAGCACAGGGTGGCAGTGACCGTCCCCACCTCTGCCCATCTCTCACACTTCTTCTTCGTCCAACCTCTGTCACTCTCAGGTCCTCGCAGCATCATTCTTGCCGATTTTAATTTCCCTGTCAGGCCGTCTGCTTGCTGTCTTTGTGACTAAGCCCCCAGATTCCTTGCTTGTTGACTCAGCAGTTAAGTGCATTAATTCCCCATCTCTCTCTCTCTCTCTCACTCATTTGGTATTTGGTATTCTGCCGGATAGAAAACAAAACTGTTCTCTGGCAAGCTAATGCCACACAAATCTATATGTAAACATATCATAAAGGAGAGTTTAAGACTCTAGCTTTGATCAAAAACACAGCAGTGTTACAAAGCTGGAAAGCTACTTTCACTACTTGTGATGTGCCCTTGTTCTCGTATGCGCCGTCTGCACCCCAGTGCATCGTCTACATATATTCACAGAGGTCGGACCTAGTTAGTTGCCATGTCTACTTTCCTTAAAGGATGAGCTATGGAGCATGAGCGCATCAGCATTCAGTTAGAGGAAGGTTCATTAAATTGTCCAGACTTTGTGATTGTGAGATGGACGGACGGAGAAGCAAAAACCTTCTGACTGCTTGTGGATTCTTCCTTCTCTCTCTGGTGATCTGCGATGCTGTCCAGCCAGGCACATTAATGAAACAGGCAGAGCCTGGCTGTCATTGTCTCGTTGACTTTTGAAGAGGGCCCTCTTTTGAAGAGGGCTGAATCTGCTTTTGAACCCATATCTTGGAACTGTGGTCAACAAGCGGGTCGGAGGGAGGAAGAGGCATGGAAAGGGGAAGCAAAGAGGGAAAGTAACACAGCGAGGGGGAATAGAGAACGAGGGGGAGACAGACATGAAAAAAAGAGGTGAGTCGGCTGATAAATAGAGATGATAGAGATCGTGTGGTCCAGACTCTTGGTAGGCTTATATGGTGTCAGCCCCTAGCTCGGAGCCCTGCGGGTTGTTAGCCGAGCGCCGCTGCTGTTTAAGTGTGGGAGGGGTCAGTGCTGACCACACGGCCTGGTGGGAGCTGCGGCTCCTCCGTCTGACAGCTTGCAGCTCACTGAGTGGAAAACCGACGATAGATTATTGAGGGAAACCTCAAATTAGTTGCTCTGCTTGCACATTTGCTCACTTTCCTCAGGGGAGCGGAGCAGAGGGAAGACAAGACGGGACATGCAACATTGTTATTATCCACAGGGCCACTCGGAGTGTAGAAACCAGGGATAATCACCAGAACATATGATGACATTGTAACTTGTTTTCACGGTTACAGCAGCGATACCTTTAAATATTGTACTGCATATATTATTTGAACTCCATGCATTGTTTTCCCATTTTCCCATTCCATATTGCATGATCAAGTGGTATATGATAGTTACGATGGCCCCCTTTCATCCTTTTACGGTGAGCCCTAGTGCAGACTCATTGTCAGTTATCATTGGACAATAACAACGTACATTTTACCCAGCAATCATCGTGGCATATCTCTATATGACAAAAAAATAAGAAAGTATTCATTTAATTAAATAGTTTGACTGTCTATATTTATGCCTCTGGCATGATAGTTGTAAACAGAATGATTGTTATTTTGTGGGAATAAATTGGAAGACAGAGCCATGCATGCCAGCACATGCTCAGCATTGTGTGATTTTGGCCTTATTCAGTGTCACACAACAATCAAAAAAAAAAAAAAAAACAAAAAAAAAAGACCTTAAGTGGAGTTGCCCTGCTTTTCCAATGGTGTGTTTTGCTCAGCGTTGCGCTTTTGAAACTATTTTGTTGTATTTGTTTGGATGAGATAGTGTTGAGATATAGAAAATATTAGGGTTTTTGTAAAGTGCCCATTTAAATCCAAAATGTGTCAGTAAAATAAAGAAAGGGGAAATAGTTCCTTTGTATTCGAGGAGTATAATGACATGATTGCTATCACTGCAGGCAAAAAACACAGTTTTTGTTCTGCGAGACAGGACAACATCTCGAATGAGAAAAGTTGAATTATATTAGTAAGGGCCATAGATTTTCTGCCGTTCCTGTCTGAATATCAATCCTCTTGAGAGGAGAAAATGTCTCTGGTGAGACAAATAAGGTAAAAAAAAGAAACATGAGCCTGAAAATGTTCGAGTGAATCATCTTTTAGTCATTCTGCTTCTCTTTGGCTCTTAGTGAATTTTTTGACTTAAGTTGAGCACCACTCTTCACTGACACGAGACGTTTATTCATGCATTCAGAGAGATTTGTTGACATCTTGAAATATTATGCCGGTGCAGCACTTTTCACTTTATTTGTGCTCTTAACCGTCAAAAAAAAAGTTCTCACTGTGCGAAATATGGATCACTGACTATCGAAAGCTCTCAGCCAAAAGCAGGGGTTAGGAACAAAACTATCAAATAAACATGAGATAAGATTCCCTACCAGTTAACATTAAAGGGGTTTTCATTTGCACATTTTAAAAGTTTGTCAAGGTTTTACAATGTAGATCTGGTTTTTTTTTACCGTAACAGGGCTGAGGAAAAGCTCTCTCTGTTGCAGCTGCTCATCACCATCTCCTCCCCTCTGCCTTGTCCTCCCTAGCCTGCTGACACTGATGGTTTCTAAGTGAGTATCTCATGCCTCTCTCTCTCCCCCTCTGTCATAATCACTGCTCTTTATGATCGGTTTGCCCTCTCTGCCCTTTCAAGATGCATCATGTAATGAGGGCTCTGGAGGGCTGTGTGAGTGGGCTATTTAGCTATTCAGACAAGATCAGCTCACACATCTACGCTCTCTAATATGACTGGCTACCTCTCAGCCGGGTACAGGGAATGTTTGTCCCGCTCACAAGGTCGCACCCTGAATGGAGCAACTCAGACATTCAAGTTTTTCTATGAAGAAATCTGTAATAAACATTGTGTTATGGTTAGGTGCCGAGTGTTTTAGGGCTTAGAACATTTGTTGTAATTTCTTATTCTCCTTAATCCCTCCCCTCCAAGCTCGTATCGTCCTCCCCTCGGAGCCTCCCACGAAGCACACCCCCCCTCCAGGCTAATGTCTCCGTCGAACAAATAAACAATACTGCAGAGACAGAAATAGTCTTGACACGTCTAATAACACAAAAACAAACTAACGGCAGCTTTGACAGTCATAAGCCAGCATCGACATGAAAGTTATCTGTGTCACAACATCCATAATAAAGACGAAAGATTACCTGTGCCAGGGTTCTCAAGTTTTTAACTTAGTTCAGAGAGAGATGTTGGCTGACCGTGCAATGTTGCGGCGAGTTTCGAGAGACCCGCAAGCTCTCGAAAATCTTTTTAAACTGACCGTTGATCTAAAATAAAGACAGATTCAGCAACTGCTTAGCTTATTTCAAACATAAAATGTTTTCAGAAACACATTTCGGTGAACTATTTGCATGAAATAACAGTTGATAATGTTTTTTTAATTATCCCGATAATTTGTCTGCGTGAGAAATACTACAGGGTGTGAACAGGTTGAAATGCGTGTGACTTGAGAGCCCTGCTATTCAACAGAAACTGTATCAGCTCTTCAGATCCATATCTTCACTGAGCTTTCGCCACCGTTCAAATGATGACCCGAGGTTTACTCGGGTTTGAGCCCTCTTTACGTCGCATCTCCGCTTTGTGTCTGTCTTTTCTGTGACAGGCTCTCTTTCTTTCAGCCTTTACCGGTGGGGCAAGCAGAGGTCGCTTGCTACTGCTGCTCTGCTTTCCCTCCATACCTGAACTGCTCAGAGCAACAAGCGTCTTGTCCACTCGTATTTAAAATGCAAAGTGGGTCGTGACGAGGTGTGAGCAGGAGAGTGAGCGAGGACTGGATCGGAAAATGTATCAAATAGTACTATACTACTGGATCAATTTCGGCTCAATTGGCAAATCTTTCAAATCATAGACCACAGTTTTGACCATAGAAAAAAACACAACAAAAATCACTCCAGTCTGTGTCGTGATGTATTGCTCTGCTCACGTTAAATATATTATTTTTGCAACACAAATAATGGATTTGTCTCAATCACTGCTCTCGTCTGTCATTTTCCATCAGCGCATCAGGCAATGCATTATGGTTTATAATGCTCAGTGGTTGTACACAACGTTTCATGATGAATTCTGCGATGCTTATAGTAATTCTCACACATTTCCCCACTCACCCTTTTAATTCACCTTATTGTAGGATTTTTCTTTCTGCTTTTTTAAAAATGTGGGTGAAAAATGAAATACAGACGAAAGGAAAAATGTAACATTCTAAGAATACTAGTAAAAGCATGGGACCATACAGTGATAACACTTTTGAGAGTTTTAGATGTCATTGCATCACAGCCTGGAACTTAGACATGTGCACTGAATTAAAGGCTATCTTTAAATTTCAAAACGTACTGTTTACCTGCACTTTGAAATATGAATGTACATGCACACTGAACGTGCCCCTCCTCAAGCACCGCCCACTTCTGCCAGATGACCTATGAACGGCTCCGCATTAACTCGCACATGCTGCCGACGTCATCTCTCTTTGGTCTTCCGTGTCAACATGGCGGCATCCATGGCATCCCAGGCTGCAGCTAGAGGACTGAGAACAGCAACCTCCAAGCACATACTCCTGGACAAACTCAAGGTAGCGTCGCTACGTTTAAATCACTGACGAGGCGCGTGTCACCTCGCGCGGGTAATGCGCGCGTGCGTTGTCATCGTCTCGGGGCGCCGTTAGTGGAGCTACGTGGCTAGCAGGTTAGCATGTCTGAGCAGAGAGCGTTGATGGATCAAAGTTGAAGTGGGTGGCTCGCGCTGTGATAAGCGTTACTATGCAGGTCATGTGACGACGAATGCCCTTCAAAATGACGTATAGGACACGAGCTTCTCTAAAGAAACCTTCACTTAACGCTTGATTTGTTATTATATTAAATACCATATAGCATGTATCTGTTGACATTGCACATGTATTTGCATGGCCCTCAGCGTGTTGGTGTGTATTGTGCGTCTGTGCGCGCAGTTTTTCTTCAGTTTTTACATAGTTTGTTTAGTTTTAATACTTCTGCATTGGACTGTGAGCTGTTGGTTCATTATTAACAGCCTGACATGTTAACAGCTTAGTAATACAGAAAACTGAACAGAGCCACCAGGACATGGCTCAAAGTTTCTGACTGCCGATTAAGAGCACGGTGAAAAGGTCTGCTCTCGCACTTTGATCTTCCAGCTGAGAACAACAGCTCTCACAAATGTCCCCCTGATCAAGTTTGTCTACGTCAACAATGGCAAATGATTACAGTTGCATCATTATCTGCTTTGCAAACAAAGCTTTGAGCCTCATTGTTAATAAACGGAATGAAACAAAATGCTGCCATAGCCTATAAAAATGAATCGGAAATGCAGCCCCCTGTCTTGTATTGACAGACAAACAAAAGCAGTGATAGTGAGAAGAGATCAGAGTTGTGTTCATTGTGATCATTTTCAAAGCTCTGGGACAACTGGATAAAGATGTCTGCATGTTCTGCTACAAACAGTGCCTCAAATTTGATATTTTCTTTCTCAGTCAGCATCCAAGGTCTGATAGATGGATGGATAGAAACTTTATTCATCCGAGGGAAATCTAAAGGAGTTTATTGGAATAGTGTCAGCATAAATATCTGTCACGTGAGTGTTGGTGTCCTGACTGAAAGGACAAAGCAGGAACCTGTTGATACTATAAATATACGTTCAGTGAAGTAGGCACGCACTGTGATTTTCGGTCTTGTCTCCATAGATTTTGGTATTGGTGTGTATGTGTATGTTGTAACACATGTTGTAATGTGTATTTTGTTAACTACCTAAAACTGTTCCAACCAGGCGGCAACCTTGGAATTTTGTAAGTGATCCAATGTGGATGTGGCTTAAACTTGCATTCTCTGAACTGGCCATCAGGGCCTCTGGTTGCAAAAAGAAGTCTGATTGCATGAAAGTCTATGTGAAAATTACTCACTTGATTTATTATCTCAGAAAACATTGTAAACATGTTTTCAATCTCTATTTCCAAGTCTTCATCAATACAGCATGATGTTCATTTAGTAAATTATGTTCCATTTAGAGTAAAATAGATGATAAAGCAAGGTATTCTTTAGGGCATGGCTATCTTGTTAGCCACCAAGCCGCTGCTTGTGTTGTCAGATCCACCTGTCGTTCCTCCCCAGTCCAAATATGGTCACTTCTGTTCACTGGTTGCAAAATTTCCAACATGGCAAGGTATTTATATCACGATGATATGATTACATAGGTTAATTGGTGACTCTAAATTGCCCGTAGGTGTGAATGTGAGCGTGAATGGTTGTTTGTCTCTACATGTTAGCCCTGTGATAGACTGGCGTCCTGTCCAGGGTGTACCCTGCCTTCGCCCAATGATAGCTGGGATCGGCTCCAGCCCCCCAGTGGCCCTAAATACAGGATAAGCGGTAGACAATGGATGGATGGATGATATGATTACCTTGATGTAGACACCGGCAATGTTTCATCAATCATGGCTGAAATAACCACTATAGCTTTTTTAAACATGTAGTGGAAGTTCAATATATGCCGCATAATCAAGTCCTGTCAGTTTATAACATCACCCAGAGGTGCTCAGTGAATTTCAATGAGCTATATTCACTGTGAATAGCAAGGCTCAGTCGTAGGAATGGCTTTACTACAGTCGTATGAACCCAAAACATCAATTTTGTTGTGATTTAATTGCAATAAATGGAGAAAAAGGATATCAGCAAAACAATAATAATGACGATAATTTTTAAAATGTCTGAAGTCATGGTTTGTTAGGTCTGTCCGCATACCAAAAGCAAATGCATTTTAAAATACTTGTTTTCTGAAACGATGGATGGGAAGTACGCTATGCTAACACTGTAGATGTAAAATCAACACTTAAAATATTGTCAAATAGCCATAAATCTGGCAGCTGGTTGTTTGTACCATAGACAGTATATGGTGTATACACATACAATCGTATATCCAGTTCTGGGTGACCAAAGATTTCTGATTCATTGCCAACAAGAGGAGATTATCAACGCTGAGATTCAATTCCCATTAATGTTTTGCTTTGTTTTATAATATTCAACTATGTCTATTTGTGTCTTTGTGAATTGTATTTTTATGCAATGGTCCCGAAAATCCAACTGACCAAAATCCAAGATGGCGGCCGTCATGTGCCATGAGCGACTCCAGCAAGGAAACGCACGGATATTCTACTATAAACCATCTGAATTGACTGCATATATGATACAAATGATCAGATTCTGGCAAATGAGAAAATCTCCAGCTTTTGACTTTCCTCCCTTCTCTCCCTGCTCCTCACCCACTATATTTAGTTGAAATAGCTGAGTGTCACTGCACTTTGTGATTGTGGTTTTTAAATTACCTTCTTTCTCCACATATTTGTCAGTTGTGTCTAACACACACACACACACACCACACAGCCAGACAGAGATTAGCTGTATAGAAAATAGCAGAGGAGCAGAATCACTTGTTGACTGGAGGGAAATGCGCTGCTAGTGTGAACATCCACCCAACTGCTCGTTCAACAATGAAGTTGTAAGACGTCTTACCTATTCCACACATCCACTACGTATGAAAGACTCAGTTTGCTGCAACAGCCTGGGCATCTAGTCTAAGTCACAATTTTTTCTTTTACACAGTGATTTATGCTCTAAAAAAAGCCAACTTTTGCAAAACTTAAACTCTCACATTTACTGGTTATTGTACTTCTCTTCCAATACTCCCACGTTGTGTGTGTGTGTGTGTGTGTGTGTGTGTGTGTGTGTGTGTCGTGTGTGTACGTGTGTGTACGTGTGTGTGTGTGTGTGTGTGTGTGTGTGTGTGTGTGTGTGTGTGTGTGTGTGTGTGTGTGTGTGTGTGTGTGTCACTCTTGCGCTCTCTCTCTTGAGTCAGGTGATAAGAGTAATGATCAGGGATTCTCTCTGGTCTATAGCACAGTATCAGAGTCTGAACTGATTGACAGCCAGGTATCTCTACAATATAATCAAATAAGCTTTGACTGCATGTCAGCTAAGCTGAGAGCTGAGGAATTCAATTTGCAATGATTTGTCAACAACAATGCAAAGGACATCACAATATTCCGATGGTTAGGCTCCAGGATGCTCTTAAAGGGCTAGTGAGGTGTCGTTCTCTTTCTCTTTCTTCTCTCTCTCTCTCTTTCTCTCTCTCTCATAAATCAAATCTCCTGAATTCTTGTCTGCACAGTGAGATAATCCTTGGGCTGTTTTTCACTGTCACTGCACAGTGGTGAATTTGTAAACGTTTGCTAAGTTTTTTTTAAGATGCTCCTGCTTAGCTATAACCCGACAGTGTCGAAGCCCAGCATGGTTTGCAGGAAACACACTGGGAAGAGAGGTGGCTCAATGAGACTCGGCCCTGAATATTTTAGAGAGGGGGGTGGAGAGCCCTCTACTTGCAACTACTTCTTCTGCTGGAACTTCAAACGACGGGCGGCTTCCCCATCTGTCTCAGCAAAAACACATTTACATTTCCTCCCCGCAAGGAATACTGCAGGACGAAGTTAGCTCTAACTGGATTTGAATATCGCTTCACCAAGGTTAATAGCCATTTCTGTAGCTGGTGAGGTGCTTAGGCTTTTTCAATAATTTAGAAGGGCTGCAGTCATTAGGAAATGTTGGCAGACTCTGAAATGGGGAATGCAATGAGTGAATGCACTCCTATTAGCTTAACTTCTGCTGTTGTTCCGGTGTAGATAATGAGGGAGAAGTGGGAGTGATGCTGAAAATTAGTTGAGAAAACAGTGTCAATGATTGCTGACAGCTGTAATTCATTAAAAGTGCAGTATGTTGAAGATTATGTTCAGCTGCCATAGAAACTTATCAATCATGTTTGAAATTAGGCCTTCAAACATACCGTGAGTGTGATTTGGATTTCATAATTGAGTTTGCCCGGGGCCACGCTCCCTTTGAATTTACTTTTTTTCTTTTTTGTAAGACAAGGAGACTTGAGGTGCCTTAATCAATGTGAGGGAATTTCAACAGGGTCAATCTGACGGTGTGATTGTATGTTTGTTTTCATCCTACAGTGAACAGTGTTACAGTGTGAGTGTGTTACAGAGCAACATGGCTGCTGCTATGGGCAATAAAGACACCAATAAAGAAGCTACTCAAAAAGCACTAAAATGTCTGCACACAGTTAGCAGTTGTAGTGCTCTACTGATACAGCCTCAGAGGCTTTAGCTGGAATTTGCCCAGGTAGTTTGTTAGTCCTAGACACGGTTGCCATGTTAATTGTTAAAGTGGTGCAATATTGCTCTTATGATAGACCTAACATGAACGAGTCAAACCGCACGATAACATCAGTGAGTCCCTCTTGTGGCGCCAAGTAATTGCTATTGTTTTGTTATAGATTCATGAATGTGGCTCTGGGGTGTATATACCTGCAACCAAGAAGTTCATGCATGGATGTATATGGGGGTGAACTTTGACATTGTCGAACATCCTTGTATTGCCTTCTCCTCATTACTGCGTTATCTTCCCCTTCGACTCGACACCTTTGAATGTGACTCTGTACACCTTCTCTTATTAGCTATGCTAATTACTTAAATCCCTATCTGTAGAGACACAACAGTCAGTTTTCTTTTCTTAAGCCTGTCTGCAGGAGATTAGACCTGCCCTGCCTAAAGACCTGCCAATGATGCAAATCTATCTCACTGATCTAAATCCTGGAGCCATGCTCTACTGCTCCCGCCTCTGTCTCTGCTCTTCTGATCCATCCCCAGCTCTCTAACAGGCAGATGTCATTTTTCTCTCCATACTCTAATGGGCTGGGCACGGCCTTAGCTTTAAAGAGGCAAGGACGTAGAAGGATGTTGTCGAAAAACAATTTTTAAAATTCAAAATATTTCAAACAATTCCAAAACTAATTTTCTATACTACTGACACACCAGTACCAGCTGTGCTGCCGTTTTCTCACTCTGTCTCCTCTCCGACAGCCAGTTGACTCGTCGTTGCAGCGCCCACGTAGCCCCGCCTCCTCTCACTCACTGTGCTGTCTTCTTGTCACTCTTCTCATTTGCTCAGGTTTAATATAATCATTTGCAGGTTGTTGTTGGCATGTTATAGTACAGTGTTTCCCAGTAATTACCTCGATAGTCTATACTTTCATTAATCAAAAATAACCGGCTCTAGACTGCTCCCCGTGGCGGTGGACTTGGTGCTCTTTGCTGCCTCTCTCCGTGGGGTGGGACCAGGCGCGGCTCTACTATTGGGCCTGGTGGGCCTGGGCCCACCCATTTTAGGCCTGGGCCCGCCCATTTTGACTCATGCCTACTGATTAAGGTACGTGTCCACAGGGACGCACCTTTAGTGAGTGATTTTCTTTCTAGCTGTTCATCCAATAAGCAGCCTGAGGAAAGCTTTGAGTGAAAGCTTCTCAGCCAATCAGCGGCTTCTACCCCGTGTGGACTACTAAGCCCGCCCACAGGCTGCATCGTCACCAGCAAGTGATCCAATAAAATGAATGACTTTGGCGCGCAAGCTTTGAGATGAGAAATCAAGGTGCGTGTCCACAGGCAGCGGTGTTTCCCCGCGTCCCATTCATTAGCTGTGTTCGAAATCGCTCCCTATCACGGATGTAGTGCACTATATAGTGTGTTCGCCATTTTGTAGTGTTGTTCGAATTCTCCGTGGCTGATTTCATCCACTATGTAGTGGACGACAAAATACCCACAATGCACCGCAAAATTGAGTGAACAAGCGATGTACACTACATTGTGCTCCCGTATCCCACAATGCAATGCTGCCGTGCCGATACACAAGTAGCCGATAGCTACGAGCTAAATAGCTACTGACCACTAGCGTTACTTCGCACGCGCTACGTATCTTACAGCTTGTGCGCAACCCTGAGCATTTACAGCTCATGACGAGGACACAAAACAGTAGCTGACAAAACCAAACTCACACACCATTGATATTTCAACAGTTTATTGACCAAGAAACAAAACCGCCATGAAGAATCACATCTTTATACCGTCAGGTATGTTTACATGATGCTCGGCGCGCCCACTCACGTCACATGAGTATCTGGCGCATCTGCTGACGTAACCACGTTCAGAAAATGACCTGTGTAGTGTCCGAATTCTCCTCCCGTCGTACCCTACATCGTGTACATGATGTAGTGCACTATATCATATACACGATGTAGGGGATAGGGAGTGAGTGAATGAGTGAATGATTTCGAACACAGCTATTGTCTATGTGAAAAGCCGTGCAATGCATTCTGGTAGCGTCGCGGCGAACGTCGAGAGACGGCGCGCGAGTTGGCCGCTCGTCATTTGCCTAAAGTTGAAGATGACTCTACTTTATGCTAATCAGAGGCGCCGGGCTCGACTCGCCGCCTCGGGAACGCTCGCGAACGCCCGCAAAAATGTGTTGTTTGAAGGAGAACGCCTGTCAATCATCCTCTAGTGGCAGCCCACCAAGCGTGCAATACTGGGAAGCGGTGCGTCCATACGCGTTTAAAATCGCCCCTGTGGACACGTACCTTCAGACAGAACAGACCCCGTTTTTTTTTTTTTTTTTTTGGCTTATTTTAATTGGCCCATCCACTTTTCTTGTGGCCCACCCACAATCAAAATCCTGGCGCCGCTAGTGGGTGGGACGGCGCAAACGGTTGTGGTGGTTGGAAACCCATCTAACATTGCCCCCAAAGAGCTGGCCGATAATTCAATATGATAATTGATCATGTTTCTGTGGAATCGTATCATGATGAAATTATAAATTTAGTGCAGGATATTGCATGTGAGAGCACCCCACTGGCTAGCTCACAACCGCCCCTATGCACGGCTCTTATATGGTGGATACAGCAATCACACCTTATGATAAAGTGGCTTTAGGTTTGACCACTATTACATCCCTACTATCCTTGCCATTACTCCTCATTAAAAGCTATGGAGGCGGTGCCAAAGCTGAGGACCGAGAGAAGACCTCAAATACTGTAGTTAAAGAAGATCAAGCTAGTTGGCTTTCTGAATTAGCCCACTATTGCTTCATGAGGCATGCTATTGTTACATGCCTGGCCTTAAGTGGAAGTATGCCTGTAATTCAAACTGGCCTGTTTATGCAAAAAACCCACATCAACTCCGCTTCCTTGCCTCTTCCATTTCCTTTACTGCGCGTCGTCTCTCTCGCGGCTCACTACATAGTGCTTGTCTAATTGCAAGACAGCCTGTATTTATGAGTTGCAAGTAAGTAGCAAACTGCCACCTCATTAGCAGAAAAACATTCTACTGCAATCAGTATGGCAATGATTTTGATAGTCGCTCTGAGTACTGCTCCCTCTGATTCAGTCTGTGCTCATGGATGTGGACACTATAAAGTTCCCCTTTAAATTCTTCCCGGATGGTTAGCTAAATGGATGGGGAAATGTGACGAGTTCATAACCTGAATGGGAACAAATCAATTACATAGAGTTGGTGAACTGGCAATCTGTTAATTTCTTAAACATTTGATAATGCCCCTTAAGGAGCATTCTGGTTAATTAACGCTGCAGTCATTTTTCGTCACTAATAAGGCAGGGTCTGGCCATGACAAGTAATGAGGATTTTAACCTCATCAGACATCTGGGGATACCACTGTGTAATATCAGATATTCAAAGCTCCAGTGGTCCAATCGCTGTGGTTAGCAGTTTAGAGCAAACCGTTGTGTGCCAGATGTATCAGCTCAAATTCTTTTGTTATTTTTGTGTTCCTTTTCACAAAAAGCACACACTTCATTCTGAGGGTTTAATGCGTGATGAAAATTTAATAAGTTACTGCAATACAGAACTGAATTTTTTTTTTTTTTTTTTTTTTTTGTTAAAGAAAGTCCAACAGAAAATGAAAACATGCAAAACAAATTAAGCACCAGATGTCCAAAAAAGTTTGAATAAACCAGACCAAGCTGCTTCCAGTGACCCGGCACAACAACCGTCCTCTGCCATGTTGGCGACTCTGTCAAGCTGTAAGCAGCAACGCTTTGAGCTAACTTTCTAGCAGCTTTATGCTTACCATGTTCACTGTCATCACTAAGCCTGTTAGCAAGCTAACATTAGGTTATTACTACTAAACACAAAGTACAGCCAAGGCTAATAGGAATGCCATAACATTTGCATGTTTTAGTCATAAATGAAACAAATCCTTATATTGAGGGGAATATGAAATGTGTACCAAATGTTATGTCTATCCAACCAACAGTTGTGAAGATATTTCACTCAAAACCATAAATGTCAACATTGTGGTGGCGCTGGATGAAAAGTCAGGGGATCACCAAAAGTCATAAGGATTCATTGTCTTGGAACCATGAATGTCTGTACAAAATTTTACCAAATGTCATGGCAATCCATCCTACAATCTTTGAGATATTTCAGTTTGGAACAAGGTAGTGGACCGCCATGCACCGGCAGACATTGCCATCCACAGAGCAACGCCACTAGTTCATCCTCGCATTACTGGAGTCCTGTAGCGACTCTCTTGGAGGAGTGTCATGCGGGCCACGTAAATGCAGATTTGTAATTTCCTGTCATTTTCATGAATATGCCTGCATAAAAGTGTGCCTTCGCCTCAGTAGCTACAAAAGCAATAGCCTTTTTATTTATTTTTGCATGGACTCTGCTAGGAATTCATCCTGGATTGACGTATTGAGAATTTCCCCTAATGGAGCTGCACTTTGTCCAGCCATTGAGACTTGTTTATGATGATAGCCTCGGTGTGAGTGGGCTGGGCTCTGGTGCTCAAGGTATATTCGGAATCCCCTCAGTTCTTTACTGCCTTAATGCAGCTCTTCATAGTGCTTTATCTATATTCATAATGTATAAACTGTTCCTATAATCTATAAACTCCATAAAGTAAGTTGTTACTTTATTATTGACTTCTATGGAGTGGTGAATGATGAAGGCTCTTGTTCAGGTGATACCTATGAGGTATTGATTGGCTCATGCAGCAGCAACCACTTTGCATGTGATCTACATCATCAATCAGAGCAGTCTTTCCAACATGTCTGCAGATGTTCTCCATCTAGCAGAGCACTCGGTACACAACCTGAAAAAGGCCAGGAGGACTTGTATTCACAGAAATAAAAGTAATGTAATTATTATAAACACATGTACAGTTTATTACAGTTAATTCCACATTTTTGCTAGACAAAAAGCAATTTGCTTGCTAATATGGAGGAGGTCAATCAACACTTGTCTTTTAAAAAAAGAAACAAACTTGTTTATTTTTTTTATTATTACAGAGGTATGAACGTAAAATAAACCATTGTGTTGTGATTTAATTGCAATAAACCGATAAAAACGATGCCAAAGCAACTACATAATGACGACAATTTGAAAAAAATTCTGAAGTCGCAGTAACTTTTGAAATGCTTCTTTATTAGTTTGGCCTGATTTTTTTCCCCCCGCCAAAATTCATTAAAGAAGCCAATTAGAGACTGACAACTCTGATTGGCTCTGACAGCGGTATTTCTTCTTCTTCTCTGTATGCTGGTGGGGGGGAATCATTACAATACACACATAGAAAGACCAGCTAATTGTTCACAGATTTTTGGTTGCACTCTTGAGACCTGCTCATATTAACAGAGGAGGGATGTTAATAATTAGCCATTTAACTGTTCTGATGCTGTTAAACTCAGGAGGGCCTTATCATTTCCAGGAGAATCGCGCTGGTCCTCCTTAAAGTTCAGTCCGCCTTAAGTGTGCCTGAACCAGAGAAGCCAGAGTTGTCGTTAACATTGGGGTTAACTGTGTCACTTAAATTATCAGCTGGCTGACAAGCAAGACATAGGAACTTAGCTTGTGTCACCTCACGGATGTTGAGGAGTTGTAGCATTTAAATACCGGCAAATACACTATACACACACTGCACTGCTTCATTCTAGGGATCGACCGATATGGATTTTTTAGGGCCGATGCCGATACCCATTTTTTGATCATCAGTCTTGGCCGATGACCGATACGGCCTGCCGATTTTCTTGAGCCGATATTTGGAGCCGATACTAGTTTTGCTCCCTCAATTAACATGTTAAAAATTACACTGATAAAAAATGTTACGAGTCTCAATTTAAAAAGGAATATTTATTGAACTTAAAAAAGGTGAGGTAGAACAAGAACAAGTAGTAGATTAACAATATTTATATTAACAACAGGTGAGGTAGAACAAGTAAAGTGCTGAAAAAGTGTCAGCCAGTGCTGCAGGAGTCGTCTCGCTGAAATGCTGCCACACTGGATTGGTTTTCTGAGTCTCTGCCATTTCTTTAAAAAGAATAAACAAAAGCACATATCAGTGTCAATCTCTGGTGCAATCATCTTACATTCATATCACCCACATTATGGTTAACATATGGTTAACTTTGCAAGGGGGAAAGGCTTCCACATCTACAACACAGTCTTGATGCATTGCTTGCTGACATATTATGAAACAGATATAATCAGATCACTAAATAACTTTTGTTTTGTCAACACATTTTAATAATTAACGAAAACAATAAACCTGAAAATAGCCATCGAAATAAAATGCTTGATTTGTAAGTTAAGACTGCCATCAACAAAGTATAAAAACATTCTCTCAGAGTTAAGGCTCTCCTTCATTCAGCTCATATATGGCTGTGGGACGCGTGTGCTTGTGCGTGCGCGCGTCATCGAGTGGGACACGGACACACACACCCCCCTCCCAGCTCGTATCGTTCTCCCCTCGCAGCCTCCCACCTCCCTCTTATTTTACGAAAATAGTTCACCGAAATGTGTTTATAATAAACGCTTCTTACATAGACAATGAATGGGAACGTCCCGCTCCGGTAAAAGTAAACAGGACGGCGTTTAGTTTCCCGGCGTGTCCGGGACTTCCACAACATGTACAAAGCTGTAATAGTGTTTATTACGGCCATGAATGATGACACGTGTAAATGCAGCGGGTGCCGGTCGGATTTCTCTCTCACCCCGACTGCAGTACGTCCCCGATCCCAAACTGCTCGCCGATCACTCGCCAAACCCCCCCTCCCCTCCTCCCCGCTGACGCCGCAGCCTCAGCCAAAATCCCACTCTGAACTCAGTAAAACACTTGAGAGCCTTGGTTTTATCATAGTTTCAAGCGTAACGGAGCATGTTTTTGACATTGAGTGTTGCACAAGGCAACATTTCAGCTCAGCTAAACAGTTAAAGAAAGTTTAAAACTCACCTTTGTTTTGAAGACCATGCTCTCACTACTGCGGGGGAGGGGAATGTCCGGGCTTGTGTCAGCGCTACCAAGCAACACGCAGCTGCCTGCGGCGCCTGACTGTAAATGCCGGGAAAAACGATCGGCCAAAACAGCAGTCCGCATCGGCCGATACCGATACGTTCAAAAAACGTCAAAATCGGCCGATAATATCGGCCGGCCGATAAATCGGTCGATCCCTACTTCATTCACAACTGTAACATTACTCACATACATGAGACCCTGACAGCGTATGCCAGGCAGACACACAGCTGACAACCTCACAACTAAATGAATGTATGTGGTGGAGACTTACTGGGGGACTGCCTGTTTTGTGCATATGCTGCAGCTGGTGATAAATGATGGATTTAACGTGTTTGTGCATCTGATTATTGTTGCAGCCAAGCGGCTCATTAGGCTCAGCAGACAGAGGTTCACGTTGCAGTATTGGGTGGGGTTGTATTGGAGTAGTTTTTACGAGCGCGGTATCGGACCCAATACGTGATACTGGTATTGATACATCCTTAATTGTTTGTGGAGAAACTCTACTTTACAGATCTGTCGATTAAATCAACTATACTGGTTAAGTTGACAAAATTAGAGCGTTAAGAATTGACCAAGAATTTTGAGGACAGCTGAACACCGCGGTGGTCTAGTCGCCATGGGGCTCGGCACATAGCGTATCCTGTCTTAACTCAATTGGTTGCCAAATAGACCGTAAAGTAACCTATAGACCAACACGCTCAAGCGCTCAAAAATGTTCTCGTTGGTTAACCGATTAACGGTTATCTGTTGACATCCCCAGGCTGGACTGTTGAAACCACAGTGCTGATAAATAGCCTGTGTTAGAGATAATGTTCCCTTAGTGTTACCAACTGCCAAAGCACATCTTCACTTAGGATTGGCCGGGCTTCACTTCAAGAAGCAAATGTGTTTTTTGACCTGCGATGTCAACCCTTTTGATTTTTTGAGTGACAGATTAACGAGCAGCGAAGCATCGACTGGCTGCTGTTTATGGGCCTGATCAAAGGTGATTGCCTGCTTTGTAACCTTCCCCTGTAAATTAAGCCTTATAGCCTTAATAAATTTCCAAGGGAGCCAGAAATAGTCTGTCAGATGGTGACTTTTTGACATTGTTCCCCTCTCTCATAGTGATAAAGACAACTGCTTTAAATTAGCCCTAGGATATTGACTCCTTAAGTTTAACAGAAGGGCAAACGACAGAGTAGTTGCATGCATGTCTCGAAATGACTTTGGAAAGTGCCGTGATCAGACATTTCCTCACTGTGATGACACTTCTCACAACAAGTGCAGTTTGACATTGTGCATGCTGCTCTCAACCAAAAATGAGACACCACGATTTTGTGCCTCATAGGAGACGTCCTGATGTTGCATGCTGCTGTGCTGAATACCTTATGGACCAGACATAGAAGTGTTTTGGGAGTAGCATTGCCTATACTAAGATTTGTCCTTCAGTGCCACTCGTGGATCAGTACAGCTGCGACAAGGACTTTGCAATCTGATGCAGCTGCTGCCATAGCACTGTCTGTCCTCCCTGTGTCTTTGTGTGAGGGCACAGCCACTCTGGGTCCTCTGTGAAGACAGCAGCCATACAGTGACAGCGTTTATTCAGCACATTGTAATGTTACAAAATGTCTTGTACACAAACAAATTACCTTTGTGTCGTTTGTTTACTGTATATGTATGTGTGTATGTGTGTATGTGTGTGTGTATATATATATATATATATATATATATATATATATATATATATATATATATAATAAATTTACATTTTAATTAAAACATGAATCAACATTACATAAAGATCTGATTAAAAGTAGGACTTTTGTTTTTGGCTTTAAACAAAATGCTGTTTTCGAAAGAAAAAAGAAGAGAAAAAAGTTATTACCCACCTCCGCTACAGTATTTCCATGACATTTTGTGATCATTCCCTGAATGTCAAGAGTGTTGCTGCAAGCCTGCAGAAATAAAAAATTCTTTCAGGGAATATGTTCTTCGCCAATATGACTTCAGCTTCTTTATCCTCTATCTGAATTTTGTAGTAAAGCTTTTTGCTGAGTTTGAAATGCTTTTGCGAGGGTGTAAAACATAATGGAGACAATGCCAGGCTGTTACTGAAGGGCTGTTTCCTTAATACCAAATGGCTTTAGGAATGGCGTAAAACATGCCTTTCCTAAAGCCACTGGAAATACATGTGTGTGTCCTTGACCTGAAGGGAAAGGCAGGTACATCTTTTTGGGGCCTTTTTTTGGAACCTGCTTTTGGGGTTTTGATGGTGGGCCAAGTGCTTTATCCGAATGGATGATATGAACTAAGCCTGGAAAGAAATAGAGACGGAGCTTTGCTTATTGATTCATTACTAACACGTGTCCTGCCTATTTCGATTTTCAGAATGAATGAGGCATGCTCCTTAAATCCTCCTTAAGTCTTGTGGTTGCATTGTTTGTCATCATCTCCATGGAGTAGTGACAATGATAAACAGTCATATTCTCTGACTCTCTCTTGCCACTGCCCCACTTTTCATCACTTGGATGCACTCATGAGAAAGATCTTGAGTGCTTTTGTGTGTAGAGGAGTTTGCTGTGAATATTCATGCCATCTACGGCCCATGTAAGAGCATACAACTTTGTTTGTGCCAGTGTATCTTCACCAGTGTGCACAGCACATCCCGTGTGTGTATTCAGAATAAATAGAACAGTAGCTAGGTAGGTAGACTGGTGGAATTGTCTCCAGAGTGCTGTGATGATAATTACTTTAGAGGGAGTGTCTCAGAGGACTGCAGGCCAGCTGCCTGTGTTGTAGTAGACTTTCATCTCAAAGAACTCTCTATTACAAAATGCTAACTGTTAACCACCGATATTACCCATTTCTAATGTTAAGATTGCATGATCCAATGAATTATATTATTGCACACAAACCAGAAAAGTTTGTAATAACTTGAAAACTGAAAGAATTTAACAAGGGAGGTCCAGACACCAGTGAAACCGGCCCACAGAGATCATGAGGATGGAAGATGCCCAAATTTGGAAAAGCGTGATATGATTTAGTTTAGGTGATGATTTTTTTTTTTATAGGTGGAGAATCCACCTGAAGTAGGAGGGGAAACTTTACCTATTTAGACTAAGGAACAGCAGTCTTTTTTAAAGTTTGGCTGAAACTTAACTGAGCAATATATATTTGTTTTAGTTTATCCTGAATAGTTTAAGGCAAACGGTTATGTTAACCCTGACAAATAAAAGGATAACACTCATTTTGTTGCAATTGTATGTTCTTGAAATGAATAACAACCTATTTTTCAGTATTTTGTCACATTGCCTAAATGCCCTGAAATATCGTGATATTCTTTTAGGGCCATATTTCCCACCCATAATCGAAACTCATATTATTCTTTTCCTGTCAGGACATCAGCAGTATCATCACTGGGAGTGATTGAAACCACAATCATGGTCAAGAAAAATTGTTTGGTAGTTCTGTATTCAAATTTTCTTACCCAAATTCCAGACCTGACTCCTTACATGTCTATGTACAAAGGCAAAAGTGTTTTGGGGGCATTTTATGCATTTATATGAGAGTGGAGAGTGGAGTGGTGACTGGAAATTAAGGGAGAGTAGGGTTATGCATTTCCAGGTATATGTCATGGGAATTAGCAAGAGTTAAAGACATTTAATATGAAAGTGTGTGTGTGTGTGTGTGTGTGTGTGTGTGTGTGTGTGTGTGTGTGTGTGTGTGTGTGTGTGTGTGTGTGTGTGTGTGTGTGTGTGTGTGTGTGTGTGTGTGTGTGTGCTGCGCGCGCGCAGGTAAAGCAACAGGATTGCCTCCTGTTTTCTCATTCAGTGTTTCTCTCTGGATGGTGTTGAGCCAGATGTGCCTGCATGCAGCTTGTATTACAGCATTGTTTGACTTTGCCATGGCAGATTTCACAGACAGCTGTAGTATTACTAATCTTTATCTTATAAATAATGCAATATTCTTATGAGTATTATTATTATTATTATTATTATTAGTAGTAGTATTAGTAGTATTTAAGCAATCATCAAGGATTCTCTCACAAGTCAAAGTAAACAATAGAAAGATATAGTTACTGTTGCATTCACTGTTTGTTAATAACTGGCATCAGGCCATAAACAGGGCATAATGAAGAATATGCAGGGTCACGATTACCATGCAGGTGATGTTCAGACAGTTCATTAATATATCTAGTCAGTCATGTGTCGTTTGTCAGATCATCAATAACGGCAGCCAGATCAAATAAGGTCTCAACTTCATCCTTTGAGTCTCTGGTATCAAATAATCAACAATTACAGGATCTACAATGAATTAAGTTAACATAATTACACATTATAATAAATTGACATTATAATAAATTGCATTAACTTCATAATTCATCACTTTATCACTCGTGTATTATCATCACAAGCCATGTTTGTTTTTTCTTTCAATCTAGTGATGTGACCTGAACTCTCACAAACATAAGAAGAGAATTTGTCCTTAAAATGTTATTTAATGCACTTTGAACATAGTAAAAACAACAAAAATCATATGCATCTAATATGCTGACTAAAATATTTAGATTCCGAAGTTATTATGGCATTTAAAATATCATCAAGTAAACAATAGCAATTTGTTACTGTTTTTTTTTTTATGCTGAATCCCCAATGCATTCACATTACAGCTGCTAGCCTAGTGTGGCAGATGTGTTTTAGTTCATTAGCTGGGGGACCTCAGTTGTCCACAATGTGGAAAATTGTCTTCAGCTTCAATATTTACAATATGAATTAAAAACAAACTCAGGAATATTGAAGATGTAACAACATTAAAACATAGAGGACCATTGTAAATAAAACGTTCACTGTAAAAGAGGATTGAAGTTAGAGTAAATCTTATGTCATTTATATTAAGAATTTAATTTGGCAGTCGCATACATGTTTTGGTGGCTTAAACCTTAAAGTGAAGCCAAAGTGACAATAGTGTTAAATCACTGATGGTGTTTCCGTATTAAGCTTAGAGCATTGTTGCCCATACCTTACCAACATTTGATTGCAAAACCAGTTGCACAAACCTAATCCCAATGGTTCGACCATAATCCTAATGTCGGGGAATTTGTCTCAGTGTGATGAAGGGATACTTCACGAGACTCGGACAGATCCGTTTTGTCCAAATCCGTTTTAGTTTTCCCCTAATTCTGTTCCATTTTTGATTTAATTGTTTTTATTATCGTCTTAATTATATTGCTATGCAGATATGTATATAATCCTGCAGTTCATTTCTTGCCCTGCCTTCTAGAGAGTCGCATCAATATTTACTGCAGTGGGTAATGGCCTTTTAAAGCATAGCTCCACATTCTACGCACACATACAAACTGCAATAACTGAAACATATGAATCGTATGTTATTGCAGACGAGATTACAAAAGTGACCCACAGATGCCCCTCATTTCTGTATTCAGTTATGCAGCGAGGAGGCCAATATAGATCAACATGTACTGTTCTTCCAGAAAACAACCCATTTTGGCGCTAATGAAGTCTCCCGACAGGCTCTCCCGAGGGTTTGAATGGAGAAAGCATGCTAATACAGTGTGCTGTGGCACAGAGCGTTGGGTTTGGCATGAATTGTGAATGGCGGTAGTTAGAGACATTGATCATTGTGCTTAATTCTAGATTGAGCTAAGATTTGGCTTGGTTGCGCCCTGTTCAAGTGGCCATGTAAAGCTCATTAGCCTTTAATCACTAATAACCATTAGCCCTAAGGATTAGTCAGGGTTACATTTCACTCCCTCCATCACTTAATGGGTGAGAGATGTTGAACTTATCAGTTAGACACTACAGTGACTCACTATCGCCTCTGGAGGTATAATTAGATAGCCGAACTACTGCAACACAATGCAAAGACATCTTTGAATTATCAAGACTGTAACCTCTCGCATTCTGTTGAAAATTGTTCTTTTTATGTTATAAACTGACTAATTAATCTGACCAGATCTTCACTTTTAAATGCTCAGCAGGATTCCAAATGTGGCAGATTTCTTCAATTCTTCAAAACCTCAAAATATTGGTTTGATAACTTTAGTGCTGTCATGTGACTTTCACTGCTAGTAGTTATTGTAATGACGAGTCTTCATTTAGCCGCTTTTGATTTCTCCCTAATAACTCTTTTATATGAATGATTTAGCTCATCCTGGCTTTGTGTCCACTGTTTCCCAACTTTCCAACTTCACATACCATTTTTGCCAGTCTGAATGTTTCTGCATTGTATTTAATTTGACAAACTGTTAGATACAAATAGTGAGGTTGTAATCTAAATATTCTCACTCCCACTATTTTCATCCTGTAACATATGTCAACGTTGGTGTGCCATTCTTTTTTTCAAAATAATTTCACTCGACTGCCATAATTTTTCTCAGTCAGATTCGAAGGACGCAGATTCAATTTCAGGGTACGGTGCTTTCCTTGATGCCGTTGCCGTATTATAGGTTGTGTGTTTGTCCCCACAGAAATGTATTTTCCCACGATTAAGCACAAAACCCTCCTGGCGCATTTGGCTTCTTCCTTTAAAAACAAACAACTTTTGTCAAGAGTAGAATATCGACCGTGCAGACTTAAGCACAGCTGGTGTGATGGAGCATTTGATTTTCCTGGATTGATTTAGTACAAACAATGTATTAATATCAATATTCCTTTTGTAGTACAACTTCCAAAAATATATTAAGAGCATCATCATCTGTATCATGACGTGCAGATGTGCCCCTTATCTTCATGCAGATGTCCTTTTAAATAGAGATTGTCTTGGGGATCTCAAATAGAGCAAAAAAACAGGTCAGTTTAATTCAGTCAGCAACTGAATGTGGTTTGATTCCGATGTTATCACGTTAGTTTAATCTTCACTGGGTTAGGAAATACACACGGTGAAGAATCATTAACATGCTGAACCATAGTTTCCCTCTCACTCCTTGTTTTCCCTTTACTTTAATGGCCTCTCTCTCCTTAATGACTCCCTGTAGATTTTCCTGTGAAAACATTAACCTGTACGCACACATGCCCATATGTGTGCACACCCCTGTACACAAACACGCACGCACACAGTAGCGTGTGCTGCTGAGGAGTGATTGTAACTCTAATACAGCCTTTGTCTCCCCGTCGCATTAAAAAGCCAATTTCCTTTTAATAGCAACAACAGCTGGAGCTGACACGGCCTGTGTCTGTTGATGGAGCAAACGGCTCCAGAGCTGTCCTGTAGCTTAGGCCCGGTTGCCTGCCTCATTACTGCAGAAGGCGAGAGAGAGAGATGGTAGGAGGGATGGTGTTGACATGTTTTTGGTGTTGTAGGCGAGATGTTGACATAAGAGGAAAAAATAGCGAACATTAGGCATGATGAAACCGTTGAAATCTGTCTTTTATAGCACTTTAACTATCTTTCACTTACAAGTTGCACTTACTCTCATTCTGCCTCCCTCCTCCCCTCCTCCCCTCCTCCCTTCCAGTGCACCTGGTCCAGTCCCAGGAGATGGCTGAATCTGCAAGAGTACCAGAGCAAGAAGCTGATGCAAGAGAGTGGCGTGGCTGTCCAACGTTTCTATGTGGCCGACACAGCTTCTGAGGCTCTGGAGGCTGCAAAGAGACTCAGTGAGTAGAGGGGACACACACACACACACACACACACACACACACACACAGCCATGCAGTTTACCTATAACCACTCGAGCACCGTGAGAAGACCAACCTGCCTTTTAGGGATGGGTGCTTGAAAAAGGTTTTTTTTTTTAAGATGCATATAATAAAATCACACTTTTCATTGAATATTTGAGGAAACGTTATCATTTTTCTTTATTAAACAGAAGGAGTAACATAGGAAAAAAATGGTCAAATTTAATTGTCATTAATTTTTGGTGCCCTTTGCAACAGCAACACATGAAGCTTGTTGAAATACATGGGAGATAATTTGCCCCTTAAGCACATGGCCACGACAAAGATAAGTCTTCCTTACTTTAGTGTTGATAGTGTTTAAGGTTTTGTAAACTGTGGTTGGCTGTAATTGTTGTGTATTTGTATTGCTGTATTCTCTGTGCACTGGGAACGGTCAGACCTGCTGCAGGACGTGCAAATGACTGTGCTTAATCTGGGTTGAAGTTTTATCAAGTTTAATCTCGTCTTTATGCTGTTTGCTTATGTGCAGAAGCCTGGGCTCATTTAGCTTAGTTGTTGTGCCTGCTTGGTTTTTCATCATGCACTCATCCGCGCAAATTTGTTTCGCAACCTCTCGTGTTCAGTTTCTCACATTTTGCATGTTCTTTTGTTTTGTTTTTCCTATTTTATACATTCATTTTTAATCCATGGTTACAATTTGGATTATTGCCCTCACATACTCACACGAAGCCATGGAAGGAAGTGACTGAAACTCACTTACTTTATTCTTGTCACTGGAATCTTCACAGATACATTATACACACATGAGCGGAGATAGTTTAACTCACATTTCTGTGCACCCACACATAGCTCTCTCCATCTCCTACCTTCCCTGTTCTTCCCACACACCAAACCGCCCAACACATACAGTGTATGTTTCCACTCTCCGCTTTATATTTTATTCAGCTTCCTCTCCAACTACAGCCGTGGCTTTCTGATAGTGCATCCAGGTTGGTTGTCAGCCAACGAGGTGCCACTCTTGCTGCCTTTGGGCTCCAGTGCCTGAGGCGCTGCTTTCAATGGCCCTGGTTACGATGCAGACAAAGATGAACTGAATAGAAGGAAGAGGACATATATTTTCATGACAATACATATATTGCTTGGAAGGGGAAGAATTGGATAGACTGGAAACTCTGGATGAAGGAGACCGGAACAGATAGATAAATAAAACTGGCCAGACTTAAGTGTTGATATACTTTTAACTCATTCGTGGTGCTTTTTAAGAAGCTACCAAGTCAATTAGTGGTGGGTAGTTATGACATAGTTATCAGGCTTTTTTGAAGTTTTGTCCTATCAACTGAAAAATGGTAAAACACATTTTATGGAATGTGTGTGTTGAACTGCAAATTACTGTATGGGCAGTGGGAAAGGAACTTTATCCAAATGGTGGCCGGAAGTGATTTATCATTGCGGAGTGTCCACTGCAGTACAGGGAATTGCATGACTGCACTTCAGAAATGTTTTTATTGGTTTCTTCGACCAATATTTCAAGCTCAGCAGCTTACACTTTCTTTTACACTCTATTACTTTCCAGAAATTGACAAGACGTGTGTTAAATAGCCCAGCATCCTTGTTTAATTAGCAGCAGTGCTTTCAAATGAACTTGACTGTGGCTGTGACCACTTGCATCATGGGTGTTAGTATATTGCCGGCAAAATTGAAAACATGCACCAACGCAAATTTTCACAGCTCAGGCAGTCATTTTGCGGTTGGCTAAGTAAATCAACCCCTCTATTCCCACAGGTTTCAGAGCTGCTTCATATTCTCATCTCCATTTATGCATTGAGCTTTGGTCAGTGTCCTCGTACAGTGTTTCTCACACTCTGTGAATCCTATGACTATTGCTGGCTCTCTATTACAGCATGCAATGAGCATCTACTGATGCTTAATTTCTTCAGAATCACACACACACACACAGTCTGTTCATGCTCTCACATGAATGTGTACGGCATGTTATTGGGCCACGTTAGGCAATAGATGGATGTGACGGAGAGTGGGGGAGATCAGTGACCTCTTTAGTTGAGATCTGTTGGGCTGAAATGCAAACGGAGACTGAGGTAGAGGCAGGGTGTGAAGCCTGCCCTGGAGCTCTTTTTCATGTCTTTCCACCTCAGAGGACATGGGATATGGCTCTGTACAGAGGATGTGGAGGGTCGGGGTATCTGGGCTGACCAGGAACAACTCCAAATAGGTTTCTGTGTGTTGCTGATATCCTGCTGTGAGCCCTTGGTTTCCCACATGCACACTAGAATGAATCAGTCAAGCATGGAAGCACATACGCAGATGAATGACGTGCGTAGGGTGAGCTTGCCCTTATGAAACACTCACACATACACACACGCACACCAACCAGTGCTCTCTGCTACACTCACTTAAACATGAAGTGGTTAAGTTGACAGTTCAATTGCAGCTATGCTATATAGAAACTCTTCTCACTCCTCTCCTGTTCTATAGATTGGTCCACTTCTCCTAAAGTGGACACAGATTGATTTGTTCTATTACCGTTGAGGATAAATGGCTTAAAATGTTTCTCCTCCTCCTATCAAAACATTTAAAAGGAAAATATCCGACACGGACCATTGATTCCTTTTAACTTGAATGACAACTCAGGGGAGAGTTTACGTGGTGGCAGATGGGTGACCAGCAAACCAGTTAATGGCTTGTGGAAAGTAGGGCCCCATACTGGGTGAGCTGTTCAGGGAGTTATCAGAAAGTCCAAAGTTTTTATAATGTGCACTCCACTGGGACGCTGAGAGAATGGCACTGTTACTCCTGCTGTCTGTCTAAAACCAATGACCCAGATCAGCCTAGTCTCCTGCCCAAGCTTTAATAATGGTGTGTGTGTGTGTGTGTGTGTGTGTGTGTGTGTGTGTGTGTGTGTGTGTGTGTGTGTGTGTGTGTGTGTGTGTGTGTGTGTGTGTGTGTGTGTGTGTGTGTGTGTGTGTGTGTGTGTTAGAGCCCTACTGATAAAGGATTTTGAAGGCCGATACCGATACAAATGTTTGTTGATTTCAAAATCCGATATTCCGATATATCGGCCGAAATATATTTCAGAAACGTGTAACAAAACATTAACAGATTTCCCCATTAGTTATTTATAGTTATTTGAGTCTTCACTAACATAATATGATAATGCAGTTTAAAAATAAACTTGTTTATTTTATTGTCACAACGGAACAGAGGAACATCAAAATATATTATATATTTTATTATAAATATATATATATATATATATAAGTTCTGATAAATAAAATGTATAAAAATACAAACTTAAGATATAAAACTTAAAGTTCTTTGAACAATAACACAATAACAACAACAACCAAACACAAAGTTACCACTATTACAAGACTTGGTAAGCTTCATAAATATAACTTCGAACAAGACTGGAGACAAATTCTAATAAGTTCTATAAGGGTGTTTCGTCTGTTTTTATTTCATTTTTAAAATATTCATTTATCGGCCATTATAAATGCCGATACCGATAGTTTGGAAAATACCTAATATCGGCCGATAATATCGGCCCACCGATATATCGGTTGGGCTCTAGTGTGTGTGTGTGTGTGTGTGTGTGTGTGTGTGTGTGTGTGTGTGTGTGTGTGTGTGTGTGTGTGTGTGTGAGTGAGAGACTGCTCAAGGACCAATATATGGGTTTTGATTAATAAACTTTCGGACCTCTAAGTAACATAACTTTAATATCTATTTTGTTGATTGAAAAAGTGAAATATTAATGTATTTTTGTGAACTTGTCACATTTGTGGATATTTACAGTCTCTCAACACATTTTTAGTCATTCGGGTATCCGGTTCTTTTGTCTGCTTGTAGAGCTGAGACAATTTATGGTCCCAAAAATGTGCTCTGCTCCACAGCAATAAATGGGGAAAGTACAAGTAAATGTCTCTCAGGCAGAATCAATAATTAATGTTTGTAATGCAATGCTACTATGGCATGCAGCAGTGAACTTTCAGCATTTCCTAAAATGTGGCCTAAAAGAGGTCAGAAAAATTCAGCTACAAATTGTTGCGATAGTAACCTAACACTCAGCCCATTAAAAATATATACGATGAAATACCTCTTGTTGTTTTGCATTTCTCGCAGCGCTTCACCGGGTTCATGAAACAACGTGGGACTTAAGCAAGAGAGTACTTTAGTTCACACACTCACTATAAATAGAACCCATTAGTCTGAAAAAACATAATGTCTTCAGATGGAAAAATTAAAACAAATCTAGTAGTTTGTGAGAAAAATGAGAAAACAAGTGTTAAGCCTGCGGTGGAGCAATAACATGCATCTTGGTACTAGTTGGGAAATAGAGCAAGAACTTCTTTCAGTCAGTTGCCTTTTGTGACACTTAATGCATCACTGGTGTGTGGTGACACTATTCAAATAACCCCATATCTGAAAAAAACATCTGGGTAATACACATTTGGAAGAGGGATGGTGCAGAGGGCATCACTGTCGCCTCACAGCAAACCTGGGTTCAGGCAGGCTCTAAGTTCTCCTTGTGTCAGTGTGGGTTCTCTCCGGGTTCTCCGGCTTCCTCCCACAGTCCAAAGACTGGATAGATTAATTGATGTAACTTGCGAATGTGAGTCTGAATGCTTGTCTTGTCTGTGTGTCAGCCTTGTGATGGACTGCAGACTTGTCCAGGGTGAACCCTGCCTTCGCCCAATGTCAGCTGGGATCATCTCCAGGGATGCGGATGGATTTGGTTTTCTTCTTTGGCAGATCCCCTTTTGCATTTCCAGAATGTGTTACGTGTAAATATGTTATTGATCACAATATATAGCTTCAGTCAACGTAAGACTGATTTGCCTTTCATTTTGCAGTGATGTGAGAATATATAACACACACACACACACACACACACACAGGCAGTCCTTTACACAAAGGACCGTTTGCTATCCAGCAGTTTTGAGATATCAAAGCAAGTTCAGTAATGAATATAGATTCCGTCTTCGCTTTCGAGGCACATATGCACAGCCATGCACATGCACAGATATATATATATACACATACCTGTGCCCGGCTACAGCCAAAAAGAATGTGATTATGCAGTCCACTTTGTGTGTCGCCACCAGCTTGACAGATGCATCTGTTGAGCAAATCTTGATGGATTTTCAGTCTGAATTTTAAATCAAAACCACATTTTCCCTCCCCTTCCCCTTCCAAGAGCCCTTCATGTCTGTCATGGCTCCTGCCTCCCCCAGCAATCATTCACTGACAAAGCAACGACGGAGGAAAACATTGCTTTGGATTCGTATCTCTACCACATGTTGAGCCGTGTGATGAATGGGAGAAACATATACTCGTGTATGTGTACACCTCGTATCAGATGAGTTTGGAATACATCGTCTTTCTTTACCATTGTCATCTTCTCGACTCTCCTCCGACAAATTGTGTTGCTATTACATTTTCTGTATCTTTCTGCTTCTCTTCTCTTTGTCTTGTGGCCCCGCTTAGAAAGTAAGCCCATACCTTCGTTTCTCTCATTCCTCATTTACCTCAGTCTACCTTTGCCTTTCTCTTTTGCTTTGTGTTTTGCACAGCCTCACTGCCAGCATACCAATTAACAGAGGTGGGAAGCATTTTAATTTATTTCACCATGTTATGAATATTCAGTGTAAACAGAGCAGTTTTTATGCATGGCTGTCAAATCTCATGTGTGCTTATTAAAGGGATAGTTAGTTTGATATGTTGGCTTACTGAATAATAGCAAGCTACCTTGACATGGGCCACCTCACCAATGGTGTGCGCTTGTGCGTATCTGTGTGTGCGTGTGCAGATTTGGTTATGCTTGTGCTGTTTGATTGTGTATGAGAGAGAAGGAAGGAAAGAGATATATAGGATCTACTCATCTGGCAAATGTGTCTCCATCAGTTTCAATCTGCCATGCATTGCTGTCTTGAGTCCACATGCTTGAAAGAACTACTGAGTTTAACATTCAGTTCTCCATTAAAAACTTAAAACATGTAGTTGTTGTTTGTGGTTACACCAGAAAGGTGATCGGCTTGTTTGGCTAGCGGGGATCTTCAAGAACCCTTAAAATCAAGTCAACGATGCTTACGCTGTGCATCAGATGTAGTAAAATAAAAGTAGCTCAAGGCCAAGGACCCCGTTGTTGTGTCTACCTCATAGTGCTTGTTTTAGCTGTGGCAGCCCGGACCCCCTCCATGCTTTTGGCCTGTGGTCTGCAAATAGAGACGGATGTTTTTATAAACAGCAAGCTAGTATCTTTCCACACAATACTGGCTGAATATGTATTTTGCCCTGTCCTGTCAGTCTTCTCAGAGAGACCTCAGCATTATGCATTTAGTTTCAGACAGTGGACGTATTAAGAGTAAATGCTGAGGTGATCTTGTGTATTATGTAGAGCTGTCAGTTTTCCTCTATAATACTATTCAAAATGTCATTCCATATTTTTTTCAATATAAGAATTATATTTGAATATTTAATGGTCAAATACTAATTTCAGCGTTCATTCCAACAGCCCTAGTACTATGTTGGTCAAGCTTCTGACACCATCAGCAGCCTCATCGCAACTGTTGTATTGTAGGATCTTCACGTCAATATGCTCTGTGTCATCCTGTTTGAAGTCAGAGGCTGCGTGGACAATTGTATCTGCTGAAAGGAAAGCAAGGACGCATTGCAACATCTCAACCTGCAGCTAAACCACTGAGGAGTGGAGGAATGCACCAGAATTCCCTCCCTTTATATAGGTTTACACGTTTTTGGAGTACTTGCCTTGTGACAAACAAACGGTGCTTTAAAAGGTGATGTACCTGCACTTCAATGAACGGCAATTGCAGATTTCTTTTATCCACAGATGTGTGGGGATAATCCACTGACCAGAAATATAAAGTGAATGTCAGTCAAAACATTCTAGTCGATCCCTTTTCGCAGTTATGAAAATATCAGTCAGAAAAAGTCTTCTAGTGGAGTAAATTGCATGGTGAATGGGACAGGTGCGAATGTAAATAAAGGTTACTCTCTCTGATTTGCTATTTGATGAAGTGTTTGCCTTTATTTATAATGTTTTGACTTCTCAGTAGTGGTGATGCATGAGAATGGTGTATATCATGGTAATATTGTATAATGCTTAAGATACAGCGTAACACAGATGCGCTTCTACGATTTTTGCTGGTGATATCAACTGTGTCACCTCGTCTGGCAGAGTGCAGGCGTTTACATCTCTGACTGCGCCTGTTTTATGAGATCATCTACAGAGTACATATGCTTCTTCACTAACCCAACACGCTGTCTAGCCTGTGCCATCTGTCATTGAAACGCTCCTCCCCCACATGGGCATCAGCGCATGCTGCCCCGAGGACTTCCTTATCCATGCATGAAGTCTGCATCCTCCCTCATATTCCCCTCTCCCCCAACCTGGCCGGCCCATGTGCCGGTGGAGACGCCATGCCATGCTGTCTCTGTTGTCTGAGTCACAGATGTTACCCCATTAGTAAACTAATGGAAGCTTTTTCTGTTCTCTTTGTTTACACAACCTGTAGGAAACAAACTAACAAGATGGTACATGTGTCATAGAGTCGGGTCGAAACATTGTGGCTAAAACTAAGGCTGTTTGCTTCCTTAAAATAAAAACCCAACTGCCCTACAATAACATTATCACAAAAGCATAACTGAAGTGCACTTATATTTCTCTACCTTGTACTGTGTTCATACTCTCCGGATTCCAGAAAGTGTGTTTTGTAGATATAGACAGCTACTAAACCTAACATGCTATGATAACAGGTTTCTATGATACATAAAAGAAACCAAAGTATATTTATGTATATTTATTTGACCATAAATGATGAGGGCTATGCATCTGATTGTTTTTTACAAAGCTAAAACGATATGGAATGCATATATATATATATATATATATATATATATATATATATAGTTATGCTGTGTAGACAGATTTACATCAAAGATTTAGCCCCTTTGTGGCTGTTGAGTACAGACACATTATAGTGGTGCATTAGCATCACTCATGCTTCAGTTCCTCATTTATGTAATTTTGTCCTAACATTTGCTAGAGCCATTATCAGGATAATACTCGCCCTAAATTGCATGTTTTATTAAGGCTATTCCACGCTTCATTGAGCAGTGAATTTGTAAGAAGCAGTGCAGTGATATTTGTTTCCTCTTGCTTTCTCTCCGTATGCCTTTTCTTTGTATTCACTGCTGTTCGCTTCCAATTTTTGCCTACCTAGATTGGTTTGTACCATAGTGTTGTATGAGGCCTAGGTCCTTTGTCATCAAATTCTATTATGCTCAGCTCCCCGTGTGCGATATCAATCCTGTCTCACCAATAAGAAAATGTTTGGGCAAACCTTACATTTTAATAATGTGTTAGATTTGGGGGGGGAATGAAAGCCACAGCTGTACTATGCACCTTATGGACACATGGGACCCGGTTCCTAGAGACGGAAAATACATCTTACTGTCAAACGTGGTTAAAACATGGATCACGGTCAGACCTCTCCTCACTGCACGTCCCCTCCCGTCTCATTCATAGTCCCCACTAGAGCCGCCCCGTGCACTTCAACACTTCAAGCGCCTTTTAAGACCACTTTCATCTTCCCTCTTCAGAAAATGAGGCAGAGTCTCTGGTGAAAAGCGCTGACAGTAGCAGTTAGCGCTGAGTAGAGTTGGCTCAACCACGGCCCTTTCACTTCTGTCTTTGTCTGAAGTAGTGTGGGATAAGACAACCCTCTACGAGCTTTGTGCATTTGTGTGCGGATGTACTCCAGCTGGAACCCATGTCCTCTTATCATTGGTCTACTGGACAGAGGCCACTGAGGCAGCTGCTCATCTATTGATCTTAACAATGGGTTCTTGAACTTCAAAAGAATATGCAGCCTCAGTCTTACAGGATATTGCACTTCTTGTAGTACCATCTTTACGCCACTTGCCATTTCATTTCCCTCGGCGAGTTACAGTCGTCACCTGCGCTGTTTCCAGTGTAAACACGACAGTAGTAGTGACTGTGATGGCAACAGTGCCAAGCAGGAAGAGGGTGTGTTTAATGATGGATGAACTCATCAGCAATCATGAGAGGTGGAGGAAACTGGAAACATGAGGCTCAATGACTTTGTGTATATGTTTTGGAGTTATGGGAGATAAAACAAACTAGCACGCTGCGAGCAACCGTCAACAGACAGGTACAGCATAGTAAATACAGCTGTGAATCCAGAGCTAAGAGTGCCCATGGGTACTTTGTGGGTATTTTTCCCCGATTACTCAACTGAAAAAGAAATACAAAAATATGACAAGCAACAGCTTGTCAGACCATATCTCTAATGCTATCTTAACCAGGGCGGAGGGTCACTGAGGTTAGGATATGTTTTCGCTCAACAATATATTCTCTGCATCCATTCTTCTAAGATCACAGCTCTAAGATCACAGAAGATGTGCTCTCAGCAGCCGAGGAGTCAGGAAAAGAATAAGCATTGACCGGCATTGACACTGGAAAACATGGCAGTGATGCTGTTTGTGTGGGCTTACATGGAAGATATTTGGAGCTTTTTTTCTTGCACTCTGCTTCTGTGTTTCCAGACACACCAACAAACTAATGCCCTGCACATTAAAATGTGTCATTAAATGTGACCTGCTAGCAGTCTTTGGGCTGCTTTAGCACCAATATATATATATATATTATATATATATATCTATATATATATATATATATTAGGGGTGGGACGATACGGGTAACTCACGATTCGATACTGTGACGATATTTGGCCCACGATAACGATAATATCACGATACACGATATCTGCGATATTCGATATATTGCAAGAAATTTCATCAACGATATATCACGATATGTGACTGAAAAAGAAAAAAATATGCATAAAAAATAAATTCCAAAACTTCGTACAATGTACAAATGAATAAACACTGTCCAGCTGGACACATTAAAGTGCATGAACATTATTAACATGTCTTATGTAAACCAGGACAGTGCTTTCTGATACTGAAAAGTCAGTAGCAACTTGTTTTATGTAAACTTGGGCCCGTTTTAGTTTAACAATAGCTAAACAAGATAAGAATAACATCAGAATTAAATGAAATAATGGGCACATTTCAGTATGCAACCAATTATGTGCAGAGTTATGTTCAGTACCTGGGAAGTCGGGCCTCAAACCGCTTGGAGCTCACAGCAACACCGGGCAGCACAGGGCTCCGCGGATCCACACATGTGGACCCTCCGGCCAGCACACGGCCACGCTTATGCGGCGTTCACACCGGACGCGATAGACGCGAATACAATCGCGTGAGACGCGCGCCGCTTGATCATTTTGGATTATTCGCTTCATTCGCGCATGACGCTCATTTTTGAACCGGTGCTGCTCTAGCGGGGGAAACGAGGGCAGCGCCGGCGGGGAGCCGGCGGGTCACGTCGGCGGACCCTCCTCCTCCGCCTCGGGGTACCCGATGCCAGAGTCCGTGAGTCCGTGAGCCTCTAAACGCTCGGAATCCTGTCCGTAAATAGGCAATCAGACCGGGCAGCGGGCGGCCCCCGCAGATCAGCTCCGGAGAACCGTAAACTCTTAGACGCACCGACGGGAGTCTAAAAAAAACCGTAGACCCAAAATATCGATATTTGCCGTCAGTGTATCGATTAATTTATTGCGACAGAGAGCACAACAATATATTGCAATATCGATTTTTTTCCCACCCCTAATATATATATATATATATATATATATACTTCCCGTTGTTGCCCCTTGTTCGTTTTGTGTGGAATATGTGTCCATTACACTACTTGTATACACTCATGAGACTGATCTGCTATGTACACACTAATAAAAGACGCAATCATTAACCATACTGCTGTTTACGTGACCGGATTCTGAAATAAGTATTCTATTATGTTAATAACTTCCACGTAAATGGGTTGCGGTCCATTTACATGGCTATTAACTGGTAATGTCAAGTCAAAACATTGCTCTTTCTTTTGCATTTCACACACAGAATTTGACCTTTCTCTTCTCCTTTGCTATAGTCCCTCTCTTTTCAGCACTCTTATCTCTTTTTCAGCTCCCTCCAATTTGTTCATCACTCATGTCTTCTCTTTCATTCTGCCTTTACTCTAGTCTGTTGTTGCTCTCTTGTATTTACATATGTGCTCATCCCTCTATTTATGCCTCACCCTCCTGTAAAATAAACATAGTAATGCAGCTCTATCTCTGCTTCCTCATTTCCCACTTCAATCACATTGTAGGGAAACTAAATGAGTACGTGGGAGTTAGCTGGAGTGAGATGCAGGTATCTCTGCCTCGCCACCCCACTACCTGCAGGGTTCCTGTTGATGGACGAAACAGCTTCCTTCGTAGGGCTGGCCTGTCTGAGGGAGACGGATGTAAGTTTGCAGTTTTCCGGTCTCCAGTACTTGCCAATATAACACGCACCGATAGGGAGGGGCAAGGTAATTTTCACGGGGCAGAGCGGTCGACTGACGGACGCTGCACCAGCTTCATTTAGAAACACATTGTAGTCTCTGATCACTGCAATTACTTGCATACACAAATGCTTTTAGTATCACACTGAAGCACGTTGCTATTACAAGCGCTCAAACGCAGAGACGGATGACGCCGGCCTCTCCAAGGACCTGTTGTCATCCCATACATTAGCTGGCTCTCAGGTCTCTGGTTTGGTAAGAAAATGCCATGCATCTGAAATTGTCTTAACAGCTGTAAATAGGCTTTGCAGGGTAAAGCGGCCTGTCTTTCAAAGAGCTGATTTCTGTAAGCAGCTTAGTGTTTCCACCTCCTCATTACGCACTCTAACCTATTCATGTCGTGGGTAAGACGTGGAATTACTTCTCACACATCCCCTCCATCGTATTAGGATGGTACTAATGTGCCAGTAGAAGTGAACATATAGCCTCCTCTTTTTGTTGCCAGGTCAGTTCGCAAAAATGCAGGAAGCAACCTAGTTGTTTTAGTATTAGTTGGCGTTAAGTCAGGTTCAGAAAAAGGAATTGCACTAGTGGAGTGAAATGTAGAAAACAACATATGCTTTGTTTTAGGGACCTCCAACCATTAGACAAGCTTCATTACTCGTTGGTGGAAACGGCATCACAAGTAGTGCTCTTGCCCACCAGTGCATTAGCTACAGCAGCAGATGCTGGTGGCTTTTAGAATAGTTTGATCTGCTATCGCTCATGCTGAACTGATGCTGAACTGATGCTGAAATAATGAGAAGCGAGCAGCTCATGTTTGTTCAGACTCTAGGTCACTTTTCTTGAACACTCCATTGTCTTCGAGGTTAGTACTTTCCTAGTTAACTGTCTCATGATGTGTCTCGGTACAAGTAAATGTCTTTGCAGACACTACAATGATTCTCCCTACTGATATCCCCATAGTCATTTAGCATCCATCCTTCCACAATACCATTACCTGTGGTTATATAGCAGTGAAAAACTCTCGGCTAGGGGTTTGAACTGCACCTCACAGCCGCTGAGAGGAGACCAGGGGCATCGCAGAATGTCATTAGAAGTGCTGTCTATGTCTGAAAGCCAGGTGGACTTGTCCTCTAATGAGGACTCAGACGTCATGCAAACGGTGACTGGAGGAGGTGTTGAGTAGAGGAGCCACTGTTGGTCTGGGACGCTGGTATTCTCTAAGAAGCACTGAGATGGCATCATTAGAGAGAGACATGGACACAGGAACGCAGGCTTAAAAGTGAGATGGTAATGATATATTAAGTTGTAGCGAACCATGGGGTCAAATTGTTACGTTTTACTTTTTGTGTCTAATTCTTTGTCCCTTGTTATACAAGTCCCAACATTTGGTCTTGCAGAAATTCTAGTAGCAACTTTTTAGAGTGTGGTTCAGATTTATCAATGTCTGTTGACTTTTCAACCTCAAGTGAACAGGGAAACCTTTTTCGCTTCAAAAATTCCAAAGGCAAAAACTGAAGGATTTATTTTCATATATTTACTTTTGGTTCACCTGCCATTAGTACACGAATGGACAGCCATTTTCTGTTTGACATTTTCACAGTCTGGGAGGATTGGAAATGGTTAAAGTCTATGGGAAGCTGAACTGGTCCAAGATGACATCTGTATTACCGCTGTGTGTTAAAGGCAATCACCACACAAAGGAATCTAAATATGCAACATGGCCCATTCCTTTAAATAGCTCCCGCTGGTGGTAAAGTGTAGTTTAGGGCTGACCAAATTTCTAAGTCACTTACATTCATAAGATTTTGTTGAATATTTGATTAGTTATTTAATCTATAGATCTATAAACTTAGTTTCTCCACAATGAATCTCACAGAACACTTTAAATCTTGTGCTAACCAGAGTGTCTTGCAAATAAATAATTCACCATGAAAAAAAACAGTATTATCAAATAAAGAAATCTTAACGGACTTCGACTAAAACCACCGATATGTTAACGAAGCGGGGGCACACAAACATCGTCGGCTATTACACTAAGCATTGTACAGAAACAAGTGTTGACCATTTTATATTATTTTCAAGCAAAATTAAACAACACGCAAATACATGGTTTTCTGCTTGTCCATTAGTAAAGCTAATCAGATAGTTGCCGTGTTTTGTCATCAGTATTCTACATTGCCTTTGGTACTTTTGCTTTAGTAGGTTATGAGTTAATTGTTGCTAATATCAGTGATCCATGGATGTGACAACAAAAAGCCCTGTGGCCAAGTGAGTCAAAAGCTAGTGCCGCTCCAATAGCTTTCTGCAACTATCAATATGCAGTTGGCTACATAATTGAAGTTATTTAAAGACATGCCTTGTGCCACTAGATGGAAGCAAATGGAAGCACAGATTGTTGATCAGTCTACTTATAGCATTGCCTGGAATGTCCCTGAATTATGTCTCAGCTGCTTGGAAGTTATTCCAGAAATGCTGTGAATAGAATGATTATATGTCTGCAGTACGTTATTTGTAGACTGAAATTTGTTTTTTGAGCAGCAATCAACACTCTCCTGCATCATTATCTGGAGGTATACTGTCATGATGAGCACAGATGCTGAAAGAAATCTTTTCGTTTTGTGTTTTTTTTTTTTTCCTCTTCCCTGTGGTGTTAATGGCATTCATCCATAGGAAGGCTATGCATCTATGTGTTGTTTGATTGTGGTGGTGCACTTGTGTTTGTTTCTTCCTCACTCCCAAGAGTTTGATTAGTCGTCTCTATTTAGCCGCCACATTACTTTCATTACAGCCCACATGTACGCTGGGGAGGGCCGTCCTGATCTTTTTTTTCTCCCCATGCAGATGGTAGCCACATCTTACTCTCTCTGGGTTGGCACACAGCCTGCATTTGTCCCTCACCAGCCAGCATCCCCCCCATGGCAATTAAATATCAGACCAAAGCTAACTCTGCTGCTGGCCACCCATGGGCTACAAGGAAAGGGAGGAGGGGTGGAAGAAAATAAGCCTTTCCAAAGTGCACAGAATGAAAGAGGGTGAAAGAGACACTCATCCTAGAAGTAACATCCTCTTTGCCAGCTGCTGTCACAGGCAAACAGACTGGGATTTGATTTACACTCATTACTGGGAACTGGGTAAGGCCTGAGGATGATGACCGCATTACTTCGATTGCGTATGATGTGATTGGAGATGTTGTGCGATGTAAATCTCCTCCCTGTGTCCCCAAGATATAGAAAATAAATGGAGATGGAAATCTTACTCCACATTTTCCCAGTGGGCCATGTATGATACAAATGGAAGCAGAGAAGTGATTATGCAACCCCTGTCCCCCTCCCCCCAAGACGGGGGTTTTCACCCAACCAATCATGTAATAACCCAACAACAGGTATTTCTAATGAAGGGCAGAAATACACTGTATTGCAACATCACATTCATGAAAACATACGTTCAAGGAAGCCTCTTGAACAGCATGTATTGCTGTCTGCTAGCACATAATCAGAATGCATTGTACATTAGCATCAGCTTTCATTAGTATGACCTCTCAGTAGTTAATTTAGCCTTTTTTCCCGTCTGTATCAACACCTAAAACGCTGACTGTCCCAACGGTGCTCGCGTGAGTCGTTACTGATTTACTTCAGACATGTGCCCTTGCTTATCTGGGTTGAACATAAAGGCATGACTCGTCTCTGATTTTTACTTTCGTATTTAACATATTTTTCCATCCGCTCCCTATTCTGCTCTGCACTCATTAGGGACCAACCTTTTGTCTGAGTGTAAGAGGCCATCTCATGTCTGTCACACTGCCAGTTAATGGCCGCCTTGCACTTTGCCATGCACCATGTTCACTCTGATCTTTAAGGACATCATTATCCTCTCAATGCGTTCCCTTAGAGTGGCGTCTCAGTGTTAACTATAGAATATGATATGAGTGTACATAGAATTTGTTTTCTGTATGATGGTAAAGCCTTTTCATCGTACGGTCTTTGAGATGCGTTGAGAATGCATTTTATAGTTTATCTTGTTCTCGTTTTGTCTTTTCTAACGTTTCCTCTTGTTAACAGCATATTGCTCTTTCAGTGCCCATTCATAATAGCTGATATTGATACAATAACTTGTTGTGTGCGGCATAATAAGCAGGTTTGCTATCAATTACTTATGCAGCAGGAATGAACACCTGCCTCGTTCTCCCTCCATTACCTTCCCTGGCTCATTACATGCCTTTAATACATTTAATATATCTTCCTTTTAAAAACCTTTTTTTAAGGTCCTCATCGATGTATCAAACAGTGCAATGTTCCTATTGGGCCAAATCTTTGTTCTTCCACGTGTTTCTTTTTTTTTTCTCCTTCTTAAAAGCAAAAGTCATTTCCTCTTTGCCGTCCCTCTCCGCTGCACATGCCCACAGGACACTCCATTTCATCTTGCTTTGAACTCCTTTTAATTTTGCGCAGTAGCAGTTTTTTATTAACATATTTATTCATTTATGACTCCTCTTCCAGCCCTGCACATGAGCACACCTTTATTCTCTTTCTTTCTTTCTTTCTTCCCTCTGAGCTTGTGACTCTCCACAGAGAGCTAACTAATGCAGTGTTAGTTTAAACCCTACCACCCTGTCGGAGGCTATTTTCTCTGGCTCCTTTTCTAACTGCAACATCGGTGAGCACGGACAGAGTTTTCAGGCTCTCTCAGCTCCTGTCTAGATGGTCTCCACACTGCTCGTAGTTTTGCTTCTTTTTTTTTCACAGTCAAGGTCAAGGTGTCTCTCTCACCATCGCATGGCGGATCATCCCCACTCTCCCCAACACCTACTTCCCAGCCTGATGGCAGCCACCTGTCAACGGCTGAACTCCCCCACCTAGATAATAATAACCGAGCCAGAGACCATCTTTCATCAAGTGCTCCCCATTTAAATAGAGGGAGATTTGGGGCAGAATGCTGAATCGACAGCTGAGGGTCCTCCTCCTGATGTTTGAGTTCTTACAAGGTGGCAGCGATGGCAAAGGAGATCCAGGGTGGTCATGTGATTGAAGCAAGGTCATGCAGAAGTTCCTGTAGTACAGCTGCTTATTTCCCATGCTGCTCTGATATCGTAACCGTAAGGATTCATCGAAGAACAGTTCAAGATTGTATCGTATGCAGATAGAAGACTGAACGTTTTTCTCTTATCCAGTGAAATATCTCTACACCGATCAGATGGACTGGCTCAAAATCTAGTGTGGAGATTCATGCAAATAACTTCCCATTTACTTTTTTCTCTAGCGCCACCACAATGTTCACATACTTGGTTTTAAGTTACATGTCACAAAAACTGTTAGATGGATTGTTATGAACATTATACCTGCTTAACATCAGCATATTATTTATCTCTGTTGTGCTTTAGGTCATGTTTAAAATCTACGTAATATCCATTTCACCATAGGTACATTAATTCCTAATACTTGTATCGATAGTGCTCGGGGTATTTTCCTTGTATAAGGGTGCTGAACTCTGGAGAGTAAACTTCCTCTCTAATCCCCAATCTTTTCACATATCACACTCACCTCTGCTTCCTCCAATCAGACAGATAAGTGCCAGACTCAAGGGGACATCCAAGTTGCTGAGCCCACATCTTCAGTTCTCTCCTTCCCTTATTCCACTCATTCTCTCTTCCCCTCTCCGTCTGTCTCTCTGTGTTTCAGATGCCAAGGAGATCGTGTTGAAAGCTCAGATTCTGGCCGGTGGCAGAGGCAGGGGTGTGTTTGACAGTGGCCTTAGAGGTGGAGTGCACTTAACTAAGGAGTAAGTACACCCCTGTCTGCATTTCACGCTGTGCGTTACTATAGGAGATAGAGTCATATTATTTCTCTTTCGACAGAATGAGGAGGCTCAAAGAGCTCTCTGAGGATCCTCCCTTGGCACTAGTCAGGATTACTTGGGCTGCAAACAAACAGTGTCCCGTTTGAGTGTCTCGTTTTTGAGCAACTACCCTCAATTAAATGTTGAAAAGAGGATTTTCAGGTTGGCAGAAGCGTTTTGCACCCATACTGAGCTTTCCTCTCTCGGGTCGATTTGTGCTGCTGCTGAGATTTATTTTGTTCTAGCTTAGAGTTACAACGTGCAATGGGTGTATTCCTCCAATGAAGGCTCACTCTGAAACTGTGTGCATTTTTTAAAAGGCCAAACAACACCTTGAAAGAGTGTTCAGGCACTGCATTTCCCTCTGCCAAGTTTCCAAGTACTAACACAGCGTTATCATTTTAGTAAAGGTACCTACCACTCACTGCCGCCTTGAAGGCAAAAAGGTGATTTATGACAATTGTCCCAGATATGTATCATCGTCACCCTACTTCGCCGTTCGGAATGGCCGGAAACTTTCTCAAAGTGAGATATGCTCAAGTTCATCGTCCCCAGACAGTGACATGAGTGCACAGTTCACCTTCCTCTCATCTATCAAAGGATGAGTACAACCCCAGCTTTATTTATATTCACTTACAAAACCAGAGCAGGTTTACAGAAGCAGTCCCGGCATGTGAGCTGCTTTTTAGTCAGAGTGTGAATGGAGGTTCATTCACAGCGACGTGTAGCTGTACAAAAGTGTGTCCAAAACACTGTGCTTTGTCAAAGTGTTACATAACCGCCCAAAAAGTGCTGAGGCAAATTTCTCTTGGACTGAACAAAACTCTGGAGAGAGAAAGAAATTCTCGTTAATCCGTCATTTCACCTGCTTTTATGCCTGTCATTGTTTTTATGTGAATTAAAATGAAGACTGTTTGACTCATTAATTCTCTCATTCAGCCCTGCTGTGGTTGGCGAACTGGCCAATAAAATGCTGGGTTTCAACCTGACTACAAAGCAGACACCGAAAGACGGAGTAAAAGTGAAAACGGTGAGGCACTGCGGAGAGATAGTTTTCCTCTTTCCTCTTGTTTTTTCTGACCTAATTTCAAGGCATTTTGAGTCCAGTAATGCAGTTCTGTAAAAGTAATGGCCGTGAAGGCATTCTGGCTCTATGTTTTTTTTTTTTTTTTTTTTCAGTAGGTTTAAACTGTAGCCGTACATGTTTACTGACTTTGCGCTGGCTGGTGTTATGGCTCATTGCATAAATTAAAGCGGGCCCACTGTGAATTTAAAGTGTTTGGTAAACAACTGTTTCTGTGTGCCACTAACAAGCAGGAATATCATTTCTTTAACTTGCATGCTGCATGCAGTGCGTCATCAAAACAGACATTTCCAGGTGATGAAGCCTTCTCAGTCTGTAGCTTGTGTGCGGGTCCAGCTCTCGTTGTCTCTCCCTGTCTCTGCTTACCCCCGCTACCCCCCATTGCACCGAAATTCTGCTCCTACTCCTGCTGCAAAGGTCGGATTAAATGAGTGTCACACTTCAAAGGCAGAGGAAATGATACACAAACAACAGCTTAAACTGGTAGTAGTATGAGATGTGAGGGAGAAGAGACGTGACCTCCAATTAGCCATTTAATTGTCTTACCAAGAACAAACCCTTTCACCAGTGGTGCTGAAGTTGAGTAACAGTGTAGTCCCAACTAGGTCTTTCTGATGCCAGTAGAGCTCACATCAGCCCTCAGCCTGTACTTCACCACGCAGCAGAGAATGAAGAAAGGAAGACAGCACCTTAGCATTTACATGGATTTGCTCTCAAAGCAGTGATGGGGATGAGGAGAGAAGGGACGATGGGACGGGGGGGTGCAAAAGATAGTTGAAGAAGATTTTAGGAGGGTAAAATTGTGGTTTGAGGTGGAAAGAAATGATTGTGGGAATAGAATAGGTTTAGTCTGAGTGAAGAATCGGGCTACAAGTCACACGACAGGGAACTTAAGAAAACATTTGGACAAGGAGATAGTGGTGCCGTGAGTGAACACAGAGTGGGAAACAGGCTATCCATCCTCATTTGCTGGGCGATAGGGTGGAAGCAGAACATAAGGGCTGTGCATGTTCAAACAAACGCTTCATCCGAAAAACCTGCAGGCCATTAAACACCAGACGACACATTTTCTTTTTTATTCTCTTCTCCAAATGAGCCTCGTTCTTGCTTCCTCTTTATGCTTATCTGCTGGCCTCTCAGCCTGTCTGTTTTCCTTTCTCTCATTCACAGCATATGGGGTTTTCTCAGAGCTATGCTTCATAGATCCTGCCTATTTCCCTTTGCCATTGTCATCCATTTAGCATTGAATGTTGTGAACACTTTTAAACATCTATTGCAACGTGAAATAAAACTTCGCCAAAGTCAAGTCATTTTTTTTTTACAGCAGATTGTCAAGTTAGTAGGGTAGTTGCCTTCCTCCATCAGATCTTTGTTCTCCTGCTGTGTCATATCCAGGTGATGGTAGCTGAGGCCCTGGACATTAGCAGAGAGACCTACTTTGCCATCCTGATGGATCGTGCCTGTAATGGTCCTGTCATGGTAGGCAGCCCGCAGGGAGGTGTGGACATAGAGGAGGTAGCCGCCAGCTCCCCAGAGCTGATCTTTAAGGTATTTGATTTCTTGCTTATACCTGTGGAAGAAAACTCTTCAGGTCCAATTCTGTAGCTGGTTCAAATGAGGTTTAATCACTGACAGTGGAGAAAAGAAATTCACAGTGTGTCTATGAAGATCCAGTCTGAGGAATGGCCTGGCTGAGTTGAATTTATACAGAACAGTTTGATAGAACAAAAGGGAAGGCGTCATGAGTGGATTTGCATTGAATCAGCACGTCTCTCTGCAGAGGAAGAGACATCTGTTAAGGTGTGACCGTTCTTGGGAGAGCTAGACGATGTCACTACAGGGGTCACTCATCGGGCCTTGATCAATGTATTTGAGACAGAGACCATTCAGGAAGAGGGAAAGATCAAAGAGTCTTTTCATCAAGACGGCAAGGGTTAACACAATGGAAAACAGCTCAGCAGGACATTTGATGTTTAGAGAGAAAGGAACATTATACCAAAACCAAATAAGAATTGTAAGGTAACACAATTTCTTCTACAATTCCCCATTTTGTCCTATAGGACAACACTAAATACACAAGAAAATGTAATCAAGTGAAGTAAGAAAATTACAATACATCAATTCTACACAATTTGTCGAAACCATCATGAAATAATTCTTTAGGTACGTCGTGAGTAGTTCGTTGAGTCATCATTTTAGTAGTCACCTTAGCTGTAATAATTTTACACATTGCTCTGATACAAGAAAAAAATAATAAGGGCTAATAAAAAAAAACAGATTATTCCAACATAACAACAAAAACTATAAAACAGATTAAACCAACAAAAACATATTGAACTATATTTGTACCCCAACGGCCAATGAGTGTTTCCAACCATTCAAAAGGGCTACTAATATCGCTGGTGTGCACTTCATCAGCAATGTGTTTGACGTGTGCAATGACATCAGAAAGGCTAGCATTATAATCTGACACATAAGTACAACATTCAACACAAATCATTGCACAAGTACCACCCTGGGATGCTAAAAGATAGTCTAAAGCTGTAGGCAGGAGGCGTAGAAGAGGTTGAAGTCCAAATTATTAAAGTCCTTGGTCACGGAGGAAAGCACAAAGTGACAATATGAAATTATGTCATGTCCACTTCCGGTGCCTTTAATACACAATTCTAATGGCCCTGGAACTACACTAAGAGGGGTGGTAGCAGGGGCATCCATGCACGCCTGACACTTGTTTATGGATATTTTGCAGGATAAAGTTCTAATTTCAGGTGAAAACTGGAGAAAGTTCATGGGTGTGAGATTTGTGTGTATTCCGGTGAAGTATATGACACGTGTCACATTCGGAAATGGGCAGAGTCATCAGTGGGAAGAGTTCATCAGTATTATGTGGGATGAATCCACATGTGTAACCGTTATGGTTAGAATTGGAGCTTTGGTCAGCTATCATTCTAGGCAAGTTGATATAAGTGTTTGTAGAAATAATTTGGTCGTGTGTGGAGATTGTATTTGGTCCAGTTTCCCGTTTCTGACGAAGGCTGGAGACTGCAGTCGAGGAGGGATGAGTTATCCCTGATATGCTTCTTTCTGGTGGCTCCATAGCTGCAGTATTAAGAAGGAGATCTTCCGAAGCAACCTTCTGTCCCCATTGCTTAATACTGGTACTGCAAAGGAGCCACAGGAACAATAATCCGGTCACGAGCAGCAACATTGGCGTCAGTCATCAGCATCTGGTCAGAACAGCAACGTTCCAGGTTGTTCTCCTGCTGGGCTGTTGATCTTCACTGGTCCATGTTGGCATCCTGCTGGGCTGTTGATCTTCACTGGTGTGAAGAGTGGATCCATGTGGGGTGTCACACACTTCATGACGGTGTTGTTGGTCAGCAGTATTTGAGATGGGCCGGTCCACCTGGGCTGGAGAGTGTTCCTTTGCTTGAACTGCTTTCAGGGATGAAATCACTAGGCTGAAGGTTGTGATAGTCCCCGTCAGTGGGAGGCGTGTGGGCTGCGATCACCTGTTAGTGCAGAGCTTAGACAGAAGAACACAGTTCCTTGCAGAGTTCTCGTGTGATAGAGTTGTTGAAATGGGTGTCGTCGTCGCTGTTTAATGCAGCGGGGGATCCCAAACAGGCAGACAATGTCTCTGAGGAGCAGAGTAGTCACTGTTGTGGTGTCTGCTTTTCTGTTTGCAAAAAAATTCAGTCTATGTTGAAAACATATGATTAAAAATAACAAAACAATAACAATAACATGTGAACATATGACTTTGTACAAAGTCAATCAGCATATTTACAAAAGAGTCCTCACGGGGGGAATGCTCTTCTTGGTTTGTGTCGACAAAATTGTTTGAATTTAGGGACGTAACAGGAGCAACGTAAATCTGCTTATTACAGCAACCATTCCCCATTTGCTCCTGTGAGTCCCACCATGTGTCACACAAACAAGTTGAGGAAGCAGGAAATGTGTGGCTAATGCGCGGCCGTCGCAGGAGCTCCACAATTCGTAAAACAACACAACCAGGCAGAGCGCTCAGAGGTGTCGGGGGCAGCTTGTAACGTAGCCACGTTAAAGCAAAGAACTCAGCTTGTGGGGCTGAGCATGGGGGGTGGGTGAGATTCTAGGATCTCAAATAGGGGACCAATTGCATAACCTGAGTCAAGTGTAGGGCTCTCCGATTCCCACAATGCACATAGACTAAAACGCAGAATCTGACAAGAATACCTGTAAAACGTGGAATTTCGTGGAATTTGTCAAAATGTCAATGTTTTCTCGAACATTATAAGAGTTTGTTACCATATCTAAGCTGAAAGAAAAGGGAAATGGGGGCGAGGGGGGGAAGGTGTTAAACGTTGTGTAATCAACGGGAACAACGCATCGTCCAGCATGTCTGAAAAGTGAAACGAATAGCAGCTAGTGGATTACTCGCTGATTTTAGACACAGCGGGGGTCAGGGGCAGGGGGCTGCTAGAAATTTCTTTATTTTGATCTATCACCTACACGATTACACACTATTTGATGAAAGAAAAAAAAAAAAAAAAAAAAAAAAAAAAAAAAAAAAAAAAACGCTATAAAATTGTAAAATACTGAATTACTTTAAATGAAAACGGAAAACAAAATTTCAAAAATAAAACGGAAAACAGAATTTTGAAAAATGAGAACGGAAAACAAAATTTAGAAACATTTAAACGGAAAACACAGAAGTCCGAAAAATGGAAAACAGAAAGTATGGAATTAAGGAGAAAACAATAAAATGGAAAAAAGAATTTCGAAAAATTAAACAGAAACCGGGATTTAGAAAATTAAAATGGAGAGCACGGAATTTGGGAAAAATTAAATGGGAACACATGGAATTTAGAAAAATAAAAATGTAAATCAGAATTTAGAAAATGAAAACGGAGAGCACGAAAATCTGGGAAAAATAAAAGGAATCTTGAAAAATTTAAACAGATTTCATAGGGTTCTAGTCAAGTGCTCCAGTGGGAGAGCGGTATGAGCTACCATCTACAGACAAAATAACTCAGGTTCTGCAAGTGGTTTGTCTAATGGATCGGGACGGGTTGAGCAAAAAGATCAACTAAAATCAGCTTTCACAACTATATGGCTTGCCATCAATTAGGGAAGGAAGGAGGGAAACAGAGTTAAGAGGTGATCAGCGCTCAATAGTAAGGTTAGGAAAGAAGGGGGAACTCATAACAAGTCTGTCTAGAGGAGGAAAAAATGTTGCTTTCAGAGCAGAAGACAACATGGGAGACAGAGTGGGGGCAAATAGTGTTTAGTGGAGATCTCAGTACCATGGAGGAGGTTGTTTCTACAGCGAGACTGAAATAAAAAAATAATAAAAAAAACTGGGATCTGGGATGAAGATGGAAGAAGGTTGTAGATGGAGAAATAGGCTGGGGGGCTAGGTGTGGTTCTGTCTGTGACAGAGTTGAAAAGATAACAGGTTGTGGATCAAAAGAGACACACAGGATGTACCCCAAAGAGCCAACCTTGTACAGTGGGTAACTGGCTACAGTATCACAAAATGTTTTGTCATTACAACATTGGAATTACTTTTCCATCATGCCCAGCTCCAAGGTGTCGTTTTAGTTAGCAGTAGCTACTGCGATATGGGGAACACCGTCATCCTTCTGAAATCACTATCATTAACATGCAGGAGGGAGGTTGCTCTTTCATCTTGCTCAGCTTTTTGAGTATACTCAGAATTTGGAACTGCATCGTGATGAGCTAGACAATGGAGTGAGGGAAATCAGAGCAAAGAGTCAGATATTTCAGAAATCAGCCAAGAAAGGAAAGGAGAAGAGGGCTTGGTTATATGGTTATAGATTGTTTGAAGTTTTTTTAAAGAGAGTTGAGGAGAGGGCAACTGTCAAGCATAGGTCACTGATCGGGAGACCTGTTGTAGCATAGAAAAACAGTATTAACATTAGCATCAGGTACATCAAGATATACCTCATAAGGGGTGCATTAATGGTGCAGTCAGAATTGACATAATAAATCACGACCCAGTAAGTTCAGAGGGGTATCAGTAGCCGTTAGAAAAGCATGTTCTCCATATAGGGGGCCTAATTCCACTGTCATTGGAGCACTTACTGGGTTTTGTTTAGTGATGCCGGAGACGCCTACTGTGTTTACAACCTCAGAGGACAATTCAACATTTCAAGTTACAATTCAAGTCTTTAGGATTGATGGCAAGTCATATAATTCAGTTAATTTATCCCTCTTTTTTTTTTTTTTAGAAGAGAGATAAAAAATAGAATAAAAATGTACAAGCGAAAATAATAATGAAACACTAAGATAAGATGAAATCAAAACCAACATAATTATTAACGAGAAATTTAAAAATGAAAATAATGCATTTAAAAAATAAAAAAAACTAATATTAACAAAAGGTAAAAATTAATTAATATAGAGAAAAAACAAACCCTGCAAACTAGTTAATATAAACAATAATACTGAAAGGACAAGGTACTAATAGTATGTGAAACCTGAAGTAATAAAATAGAAAAATAATATATTTACAAAAAAAAAAACTAAAATAGCAACAGGTAGGTTGCTGAAAATGCATTAAAATGGACAGACAACCAACTAGTTACAGAAGCAATACTGCTAAACAGTGTTGTGCCTGAACCTGTTCATTGAATGATAGTTCTTGAACTCGTTTATATTTTGGGAAGAACATGAACTGAACGTACTGTATTTCTGCCTGATGAACGCTACTGTGAATGCGTTCATCCTGGTGTCTGTGAACACTCTCTCAGTTTAACTACGTTCAATAGGGTGGCAGATTTGTATAGAGCATTCCAGGCAAAAACCAGGCGAAAATGAAAAAAAATAATAATAAAGATAAAAATGAAATACAGTGAAAATAAAAATCCAATTGAAACAAAAATATTATAAAATGATAAACGAGAAAATAATAATAGTACTAAATATTGAGAACAATATTTTGACAAAAATAAAAGGGGGCAAATTAATTGATACAGAAACAACCGGCTCAAAAGAAATGATAATACTAGAAGGATAAGGTACAGTATCAATCATACAGTACAATCATAAAATTGAAAGAATGAAATATTTACAAAAAATACTAAAATAATAGAATGTAGGTAGGGTGAAGTGAATTAAAAAATAAACAAATCAACAGGCTAAAGAGAAGCCAGAATACTAAAAGAACCAACAATTTAACTATAGTAAAGAACAAAAGAGGGGAAACTAATTAAAACAGAGAGACAAACCAACTAGTTAGAGAAGGGATAAAGAGCAAGTTACTAACAGTCTTGAGTAACAAGAAATAAAAAAAATAGAATATAACGTATTTGAAAAGAAAACTAAAGTAGGTTGGGGAAAATTAATTAAAACAGACAGGCAACCCAACTAGTTAAAGAAGTGATATTACACAGTGAAGAAAAATGTGTATTTACATGAAAATGAAGTGCTCTTAGCCACGTGGTTTATCGCAAAACAGCAGTCGTGAATCACAGTGATCAAAAGGCTATTAACTAATGGATAAGGAACTAGAGCTGGAATGTTGTGTTCAATTGTAACCTCCTGAACAACTACTTAATTCTAGCAATACTTTCTTATAGTAAGAAAACAACATATTTATGGCCGCAGCGGGCCTTAAATCACAGCAAAACACAAACACACAACATTGAAAAACAAGATGTTACAATGAGCTCATACAACTTTTAAACCGGTTAAACACATGTCATTCATTCAATATAACAATCTTTTACAAAGAGAACCACTGAAATCCATAAGATTACAAAGAGTTTCACCATGCAAATCGTCATTACATTTCCAAGTAGGAATTACGATGACATGAGTGGCGGACTGGCTACCCCACTTAGATATCGTCAACCTCACATAACAATCTCTCACATAGAGAAACACTGAGACCCATAAGGTCAGGGAGAATTTCACAATACAAACTGTCATTATGCTACCAATAGGATTTAAAACAATATGAGTGGCGGACTGGCTACCCCACTGAAATATCGTCGACCTCACATAACAATCTCTCACATAGAGAAACACTCAGACCCATAAGGTCAGGGAGAATTTCACAATACAAACTGTCATTATGCTACCAATAGGATTTAAAACAATATGAGTGGCGGACTGGCTACCCCACTGAAATATCGTCGACCTCACATAACAATCTCTCACATAGAGAAACTCTCAGACCCATGAGGTCAGGGAGAATTTCACAATGCAAACTGTCATTATGCTACCAAGTTTAGGAATTATGACAATATAGTGTCAGACTGATTCACTCCACTAAAATTGTCTACCTCACATAACAATCTCTCACATAAAAAAACACTCAGACCCATAAGGTCAGGGAGTATTCCATCATGCAAACTGTCATTATGCTACCAATAGGAATTATGACAATATGTATGGAAGCCTGGTTACTCCATAACAATACCATCCACCTCATATAATAATCTGTTACACCGAGAAAAACTCAAACCCATAAGGTGATAGAGAATTCCACTATGCAATCTGTTATTATACTACATAAGGCCTTTGTTTTTCTTAAAACTCACCAGAACAGCCTGCAGTCAACTGCTGCTATTTGAAAATTTAAATCGCGTTACCTGGGTCTATGGAAGATCCGGACCTGAGACAGGGCATTGTGAATATCAGCAAAAGTTAGGAATTTTACAAGAGGCTTCCTTTACCCTTTGAATTTGGCGCCGATTGCTAATATTCAAAATCACTGGCTCCAGTCCAGACGTCCTCTAGCCCAGGGTTAGCGAGATGCCGACAACGCCATATTGTGGAAGAAAACTCTTCAGGTCCAATTCTGTAGCTGGTTCAAATGAGGTTTAATCACTGACAGTGGAGAAAAGAAATTCACAGTGTGTCTATGAAGATCCAGTCTGAGGAATGGCCTGGCTGAGTTGAATTTATACAGAACAGTTTGATAGAACAAAAGGGAAGGCGTCATGAGTGGATTTGCATTGAATCAGCACGTCTCTCTGCAGAGGAAGAGACATCTGTTAAGGTGTGACCGTTCTTGGGAGAGCTAGACGATGTCACTACAGGGGTCACTCATCGGGCCTTGATCAATGTATTTGAGACAGAGACCATTCAGGAAGAGGGAAAGATCAAAGAGTCTTTTCATCAAGACGGCAAGGGTTAACACAATGGAAAACAGCTCAGCAGGACATTTGATGTTTAGAGAGAAAGGAACATTATACCAAAACCAAATAAGAATTGTAAGGTAACACAATTTCTTCTACATACCCATCACGACAATATAAAATAAGAAAAATAACAAAATGATTCTTATTTGCCTCAAAAACGGCACAGAAGGTGAAAAATTATTGATCTTGTTTAGTACAAACTCTGACCATGCTTGCTGAAAAAGCTCGCTCCTTCATCAGCAAAATGTTTATTTGACTTGAAATCATGCCAGGGCTTGATTGCCCAGTGGGCTTTACAGATGGAAGCTGCACTCAGTTAATATTTTCTGCTAATTCAATTAAATCTTGCCCTGCATGCATGCACGCTGCAGCAGCTGAACATGATGCAGACATACAGCAATACAGTGAAATACACAGCCTTCTGTGTTTTATTTCACCATTAATTTTATGCTTTTTACAGAGCTTGAATCAGTTGAAGTCACTCAGCTAATTTTCGACAGGTCTTTGTCATTGTTGGCAGATGTACAATTTAAGCATTACACACTTGCTATCGTCGTGCCTCTTCCATTAGCTTCTATCTACAGATGTTAGAGCAGATTGTAAAGATCCAGCCGAGATTTATGTCCTTTATTATTCGCACCGAAGATGTCAGATTGTGTATGCAATGCACAGCTGTGGTGTTGCGTATCTAACGCACATGATGGCCCTTCGCACATCTCATTAACATCTTTATAGTCCAGACCTAGTTTATACAGAATTGCTTTACGACCGCTGTCAGTTTTATACTTTATTTTCTTCAGCACTTTGCACCCTTAAAATCCGTTCGCATACCTAATGTTAAAAGTTATGTGCGAGCTGAATGTCGAACATACGAGGGTCTGATGATCATAAATCGTTTCAGACTCAAGTCACCCCTTTTCTTCCCGTCTGGCAGCTTGCCACTACTTCATAATGACGTTGTCCGTTTGATATGAAAATCCACTTTGTGTCAATTTATAGCCCAGCGTTTGAGCCCTTCGATCTCTCTCACTCCCTTTGTCCATTCTGTTCCCTCCCTTTGCTTTCACTGCATCTCCTAGGAAGTCATAGACATATTTGAAGGTGTGCAAGACGACCAGGCACTTCGCATGGCAGCTAATTTGGGTTTCAAAGGACCTCTGCAGCGACAGGTAATGGACGCACTGAAGGCTTTAAAGAAACAATGCAAAGAAGAAGAAGACAAATCTGCGATGAACGCACATACAGCACAGTTAGATGTATCCCTGATGACAAACAGACCTTTGGCTATTCTTAGTTTTCCAGAGGCAAGTTGTGAAGTGTCATTACACTCCATTCACTTGCCAGGTGGTCTATTGTCATACAGCTGGCAGTGACGCTCAGCGCTGTGCCAGGCTGAGGGAGCAGACCTCACTAGTGATACCATAATTTCATAGAACATGCCTCATCATGATTTTGTGAGTGAATCACACAGTACAGATCAAAAGTTATCACAATGGTGGACGTGAAACAACTCCAGGTTTTACAAATCTTGCTAATAAAATGAGGTCAAAGAAGAACGGTACAGAAAACACTGAGTTCACATTTAGAATGAGTACAGAGATCATTTCAGAGCCATTTGTCTCTTGGCATCAGATCGCTAATTTGTTTTCTCTTCCACAGGCACCGTGGCATGAGGAATCAGATTAGCTCAGAGTCTTAGCACATGGAATACGTATAAATCAGCCAAGTGAATCTGCCTCGAACTGAGAGTCAAGGATGTTGTGTGCTTTGCTTGAATTGAATTGTGTGCAGTCCTTTTTCGCAGGATACTGAAAGGCCACTGCCTTTAAATGGGGAAGGAGAGGAATAGGAACTGATTGGTTAAGTTTCTGCATTGTCAGTATGCTTTTTCTTGGTTGCTGAGAGTCAGCTGCAGACTGTTTAAATCAGAGATAATTACAGCCCTTCTCTGGGAGTGTGTGCGCGTGTGTGAGACTGAGGAACTATGTCTTTAACTGTGCATTCAGAAGTCTTTCAATGCTGTGTGAGGCTGTCTTCATTCCTTAAGAACAGATGCGATGGAAATGCTTTTAAATTGGGTTTTTTTCAGAGATGATTTAAGTGTTGTGGAAAAAGCCAGGTGGAATCTCCTGAAACAAGCATTCTTATTTCATCCATGTATTCAATCGCAGTAGTCGTCACACATTTTTAAAAAAAAAGAGAAATACTTTACCTTTCGGCGCAGAGATATTTATATGCAACACAATCTCAGACGGTGCGATGTTGAAGGTGATTTGCCATGTTTTATGTAGCCTGTGTGGGAGGCTGAGCGGCCTTGGCGGGGCCGGCTGCTCAGAGCCAAAACCATGAGGTAATTACTGTCCTATGTGGACCTTGCAGGCAGCAGATCAGATTAAGAGGCTCTATGATCTGTTCCTGAAAGTCGACGCCACTCAAGTCGAAGTCAATCCTCTCGGAGAGACACCCGAAGGGCAAGGTACCATACATCGTGCAAAATGCCCGTCATTGTCTGTGATGACTTGGTCTATGTTTCGTTTGTCATGTTTGTCCGTGTCATGTCTCTGCATGTGTGTGTTTTTTCCCCCCTGTCATTAATTGGTCCCCAAAAGTTATACATCCACAAAGATTCACCACTTTGAAAAGAGAGCATTTTTGCACGTACATGCAGCCACCTGTTAATCTGTGACTGGGATACAGGCTCACCGTCTCCTCGGGGCTGAATGCGTTTCAAGAATGCGAAGTGTAATTGCAACACATTGACGTCAGTTTCTTGTCAGCATGACTTTGTCTGGATTCAAATCCGACTGGCTTCAGGGAGCAGACATTTCCATATTCAGAGCATGTTGATGTTTGTTGATGAGTCCTCGTTGCTAATGATTAAAGGCGTACAGTCTATCATCAACTAGTAATGAGGAAGTAGAGCAGCAGCTGTAAATTGGTCGTGAAAGAGGGATATGAATATCTAAAAAAAAAAAAAACATTTTACATATTGTATATCAGACCTTAAGTCATTAAAAGTTCTTAAATGGGAATTGATTTCAATTTCGATGTTCGCTCACATGTGAAACCCCAAGCCAGTTTTTTATTTGCGGCACGTTAACTGTTTAAAAAAGTTCTTTTTCATTTAATAATCTGTCCTAAAGGAACCGTTTTCTCTCAAATCTGCTTTGCAGTGATTATTTAAAAGAAACCAAACCAAAAATACTTAGGTACACTTACACTTAGATGTGTATTTTTCTGTGTAGTAACACAACATAACCTGTTACAGGTCCAGTCCATTGAATTTAACCTAAAGTATTACATGCAGGATGCATTTGTTGTGCTGTCGAGCAATTAACGTCAGTCAGCTCTAAGTACTTCACATAGAAGTTGTCACAGTGAGACTGCAGTCTAAATGCAGACGTTTACTTCAACGCCGTCATGCTTTTAAAGGTTGTGTAAAATAATGGTGGTGAGATTAATGGAGGTTTAAATTGGCAGTTGGCCTTTCTTCATAAGTGACATTCTCTCTGTTGTACCACCAAACACAATCCCAGAGTTGCTCTTTTTGCCACTTTTCAACTCAAAACTTCCAACATGATTTGTCCAAAACGTGTTGTGAGGTTTTTATGTGATTCTGATCTCTGAAAAGTACAGTTAAGACCTTAAATGTAACTCGGACAGCTGTGAGAGCTGTTCACCATAGCTATGAGTCCACATTCAATTAAAAAACAGAAAAGTATAAAACTGAGTCCCTCCCTGTCAGTTAACACAATACATTGCATGTTGTGAAACTAGTGGAGGTTAGCAGGTAAACATTTCAAGTGCTCGTCATTCAGATAAGAAAGATATCATCCATACCCAGGAAGCACGTTCTAGCTGTTGCGATGCAGCTTTCGTTGAACCTTTTCTGAACTTTGTTTTTCTCCCAAAGAAATGAGAGAGATTGTCTTGTCGGTGGCGCTGAACACAGATTGACTGTGATGTGTCCTATCCAGACGCATTACAACACGCTGAAGATGCATCACTTCTTTGATGTTATTTAGTCTCCTCAAAAACGGATTCTTGTTCAAAGTGTGCTTTATCAAAGATTGACAAGAGAAGTTTGTTGTTTCACGGTTTCCTATGAATATTAATGACTACAATTACTCCTTTCAAGCAATGAATTTTCAGTGAGAGGTACGAGTTTCGTTTTCTAGCAGCAGGAAGAAGCGGCGGCTGTGATTTAAGGCGGGCTTTGTAGACGAGCTTTACATTAAAAATCAACTCATTCTTTTGGTTCGATTTGTTCACGCGTCGCAAGGGAGCGCTGCCATTTTCCCGGCAGGCGTTCGGCAGCTGCGTATTGGAAAAAGGCAAATTACTCAAGGGTGGGAAGTTTGTATTTTTTTTTTGTCTCATTTTGTAATAGCTGAATTCATTTTATAGATGGACTGCCATAATGGATGTGTCAAAAACAAAAGCAAGAGGGATTGTATAATGGGAGTGCAACTTTACCTTGAGGACACAGTTCGTCCAAGCCTTAGTCCCGGGAGAGAGTGCCTGCTGCATGTACCGTGTGTCTATGCCTGTGTTGTGTTTGTGTTTCTCTTTCTTAATGTGATAATCCCAAAGCCAATTCCCTGTTTTCCACTCTTCCTAACCTTTTCACACTGTTGCATGCGGGTGATCTGGCTGCGGGGCTACCTGCAATGTGCTCAAATCATCATTAGAAAAGAGGATGCTTTTTGTCGACATAACTATTTATAGGCATCATACTGTTGTTATATTTTTAATGGTTGACAGTTTACAGATTACTGATGTCTAAAATAGATTTAAAAACAGATCCCAGCTTGCTTAAAACTGGATGACTGTCATTCTTAAACTTAATAGTTAAGACATTTTGGGAGAAAATGTGATTTGCTTCATTAGGAAAAAAAGATTGATGCCACTTTCATATTTCTATGGTAAAAGCCAACCAGCAGCCTGTTAGCTTCGCATAAAGACTGGATATACGGGGAAACGGTTTCCGTTTTACATGGGTTCATGTTCTGGAGTATTTCTTGGCCATGAACGTTGACTTCCTGGCGTCCTGGAGTTGCCTGGCAACACAGAAATAACAAGACTTGACTGCGCTAAACCCCTTAAACAAGATGCGAGTCATAAGTTTGTGAGATATAGTATTAGACTGATGGTTTTATTAGCTTTGGACCAAACTAGGCTTGGTGTTTCCCACGCTTCCAGTCTACATGCTACAGGTTATGGTTGTATCATACTTTTTTTTTTTTTTCAAAATGCTGAACTTTAAGTAACAGTAACTATTTAAGTGGTGTGTGTATAAAAAAGCCCTCCACTAATGAATTAGATTATTTCCCTGCTATATTTTTTTTCAGGTAGATTCATGAGTACACATGGTCTCAAGTGTAAAGGAAATGTCCATTTACCATAATGGTCTATCCCGTAGCAGGCAGTGTCAAAAACCCATGCCCTAGTGAGCCAACCTCTGAAATAATTAAGACCAGTACGCTGAGGGGACACCCCTCAGTTAATTAATTTCAGGTTTTGGAAATGATAATTAGTTGGCTTTTCATGTCACGAGTCCTCCTCCTCTCCCCTTTTCCCTTGCCTGCCGTCTCCCCTTTTCTTCCTTTTGTGCTTCCTCCTTTGCATCTTCTCTTCCTAACTCTGTCTTTGTCGTCTCCTCTCGCCTCCAGTGGTTTGCTTTGATGCTAAGATCAACTTTGACGACAACGCCGAGTTCCGCCAGAAAGCCGTGTTTGCAATGGATGACATGACTGAGAGCGACCCCACGGAGACGGAGGCAGCCAAGTGGGACCTCAAATATATTGGACTGGATGGAAACATTGCCTGCTTTGGTATGGAAACAAAAACCCTATATCAGAACTCATTTCTGCACACACACACACACACACACACACACGCACACACACACCAGCCATTAAATTAATTTTCTCATAAGTGAACCCCTCCTGGCATCAGGCTTTAATGCCCCTCTCAAGTCGCATAAGTAAAAAGCTCGGCCACAGTTAAGACTTAGTCAAAGTAAAGGCAGCCTGGGCTCTCCTCCAGTCCACATTACAGGCAGCTTTCTGAGGACTCCAGAAGGAATGCTGCCGTAACCAATGCGTTCTAATTAGCTATAATCCGCCAAGAAAGTCTCCAGTGAGGCAGATTGTTAGCATTCTCATTAAAGGCCCCCTCTCTTGTCATAAATCAAAGCTTTTACAGTGTACAGCAGCACTAACAGGTGCTCTCGCATCTTACCCCCGTAGCCTCATAAACACATTAAATGTCTGTTAGCACACACACACACACACAAACACACACGAGCATTCTGCATCCCCAGTTCCCATCCTCTCTCAAAGTAACAACAGCTTTTAAGGCCCTGCAGCTTCCTTGAGAGCTCTGTAAGCCACCAAAGTGACAGCTGTTAAAGCAAATGTCTCTTTTATTGAGACCTCGGTTGGGGAGCTTGCCAGGACACAAGTTCAGCTCGACTAAACCAAATGAGGGAAGACATTTTCCGTGCACTTGACTCCCGCACAACTTAGCAGGGTAGCCACGCTGGCATTTGGCTAAATGATGACACAGACCAGAAAAAAAAAAGACAAATGGTAGCAGAACCTGTTTTAATAAACGCTCTTCTCTCTGAAGTCAGGAGTCATAAAACAATTTTCTCTGTGTCGACTTGAGGCAGTGAATATTCCTGAGTAGATCTCAGACATTCGTTTTTGGTTGATAATTTGGGTTCCTTTTAATGGGTGTTCATACAGTACGACATGTCATCTTTTCAGCGGTGGTAATGTTATTTTAATTAACTCATGACTGCTGGCGTCACAGCTTCCTCTCAGGGACTTTTGGACCTAATGGTCAAATTTAACTTTATTACTCTTAATTAATACATGAGGTCATTATCAGACTATAGGGCCGTTAACATTCACTCAACATATTTAATGGCTGCTCCTGAAACCTTATGTGTTACTCTGAAAGGACACCTTCGGTTTGGCTGAATATGTGTCGTCTTTTTAGTTGTCCTCAGCTGGCGCTCTGTGTATTTGCATATTCCTTGACATTTTTTTTTTTTCTTACAGTGAATGGAGCCGGTTTGGCCATGGCCACATGTGACATCATTGACCTGCATGGAGGAAAGCCAGCTAACTTCCTGGACTTGGGGGGAGGAGTGAAAGAGAGGCAGGTGTACGAGGCCTTTAAGCTGCTGACTGCTGATCCCAAGGTAGGAACAGGAATAGGTTTTTGTTTTACTTCTTACGGGGGTTTTTTACAATGAAGCACATGAGACAAATGTTTCCCTTTTTTTAAAAAAAATCACATCTTCAAAGAAAAAGAAAAGGCCATTTGACCACCTGTTGAATTGTCTTTGATATTGCAGTCATGTATCGTGTCATAGCACATTCAAAAAGCCTCGTCTGTCTGGTTAGTGCTTTGTCACTGAGACAACAGTCCTCATTAGACTAGAGACCTTGGCATGTATCCATGTTTCCCTGAGAGAAAAGTCTGCCTGATTGTGTGCCATCATTTTCAGCTGCAATTGTTGCTCTGCCTTTTAAAGGCGTGTGATCACATGTGCCTCCACAAACATGTACCCATGCATATTTAAACACAGCGCAGGCTCATATGTAACTGAAATGTGGATGCAAATTTAACTTCAAACGTGCTCCTGGAGATTTTGCGGCTCGGGATGAGTGGCAGCTTGGGGTGTTTTTACAAGTGATTCAGCTCTATGTTGAAAAAGCCAATAACTCCAAACTAAACAGTGTGAGCCTTGTAACAATACCACGGTGCAGATTGTGTGTTGACAGTCATCACACCGCTAATTCCCCTGCTGCTGTCACTCCCACATCCGTGGACTGATCTCAGGTTGCCTCTGTGTTAGCATCTCTGGTGAGGCATGGTTGTCATACAGAGTAGCATTTGATACCAATTCCGTCTGTGGCCTCTTTTTATTTATTTTGTTAAACTGTTATTTACGCATGCTCTTTCTTGCTCAACCTCCAAACATTTTCGAATTGTGTTTCACACTCATTAAAAGATACGCACCTGGAAGTTGCCATATTCAACCACAGCTTTAAGGGACAAGTTATTAATCTGTGACTCTCACAGCTTTCACACTTTCCTTTACATCCTCATTCTTAATGGAAACATCCTGAAACTGTGGAGGGCCTGTGGATGCCGATACAGTCTTAACAAGATAACTCAATTGCCTCTGAACCTCATACTCTCATATTTGTGGCACAGCACTCACTGAACAGACCGGTGTACCACCTTTTTAGATGAATGTTAAAAACCTACCAACCTTAACATCCAGCAGTGATACATTTCCCCACTCAGATTTCCACTGTGTATATTCCACTGTCCTACTGACGTGCATACAGCTCGATGGTCTGGAGGGGGAAGTGAAAATGAATATGGTGGGTAAAAAACAAATGCAATCAATAGGGGAGAGAGAAAACCTTAACGACTGTTCATTCTGTCCTGGTGTAGGGCCATTTTTATTATTATTATCATTATTATTATTGAACCCTTTTCTGGGGGAAGTCTGCAGAAGCCAAATCAGGTTTTAAATTCTGCACCCCCCCAAAAAAAGGAGAGAAAAAAAAACACAAGAGGGTCCTCCTCCACAACGTGCCTGTTCCTCCTTCTCTTTCTGTCTTGGGCTGATTCCCTGGATCCAGATGGAGGAGTAAGCCTGCTGTCCTGTCCCTCCTGCTGCTGTGTATGGAAATAGAGACAGAGAGCTCCTCCCTAACAGGGGAAAAAAGGAGAATAGGATTGACATTAAACTGGGTTGGAAGCACCATTAGCATTTCAACCAGGGGAGCTGCGAAACCTGCTCTGATCTGTGGAGAGAATGTTAAAATAAGAGAGAGAGAGCTGCTCATTTGCATTTAGTTTTTTTTTCTTTTCCTTTTTTTTCACAAATTAGCACTCTTAAACTCAAAACAATGAGCAGAATTTGAAAATCAAATTATTCCCCAGCATAGGTGAATATAATGAGGCAAAATCATTGCATCCATGTGTCAATAAGTAATGGTGAGAGAGTTGTTTTGCTTATTTGCTTTAAATATCAAGGCAATCAGTGGTTCAGGCCTTCAAATATGCAACTCTTTGTTGCAAATTGATTCTCCGTGTGAAAGTCCCAGGCGGACTGGGTCACATGTATTTCACATCATTATTGTTCCACCTTTTTTAAAAAACATTTCTCCTTATTTCAACTAATAGCGTTGACAGCATGTATTATGAGGATGCTTCTCTCCAGTGGTGCAGCATGAAATGAGATTGATAGAGACCGAAGGGAAGGCCATTCATGTGCTGCTGCATACATGAATATACACTATGTGCTGTGACTTCTGACTCGGGAAGTTGTGACTGTTTATATGCTGTGGAAACGCATTCAGGAGGCAGTATGGTGGACAATATTCTGCTCTAATGATGCCATACATTTCCACAAAAACAAGGTATTTATGTGTCCATCTTTTCTTTCAGTCTTTTTCCCTAAGTCGTTCTTTTTTATAGGCCTTTGTCTCCCTCCCTGTGTCTCTCCTGCTCGGTCTCTGCTTTGATGTCTCAGACTCATTGTGCTGAGAGGAGTGGAAGCTATGCGCGTGTACTGCTGGCATTGAATCTCATAGACGGAGTGTGAGATGACAAAGCCTCCTTCCTCGTGTTTGTTCACTTCTCCAGTATCTACCCTTACAGCGTTCATTACCTTAAACATGATTATTCTTTGAAAGAGAATAGAAACGGATGATATGGGAATACTGTATGTGAATTGAATACAACGCAAGGGGAAAAAACCTTGAAATGAAATGAGGGGAAGAAGAAAAAAAAGAGTAGTAAAGCAGTGTGTAGCCAGTGTGTTAAATATGTGAGATGTTATGTAGCTCAGCTGGGTGTACTAGACCATTCAGCTTTGTTTGAAATTCGGCCCGGGGCTTTTTAAGCGGGGACATATTTATTTTTCATGCTAAAATAAATAGCTCCAACTTTCTTCATATCCACATATAGAACAGTCTGTTGACAGAACAGCTGAATTTATTGAGGTTTCCTTCACATCACCTGTAGGCACGAAGCAGGAGCAGGCAGCAAATACCAACAGCCAAATAACCTCGTTATTGCCTTCTGCCTGAGCCATAAAGAAAGTGGCAGATGGATGTTTTGTCCAACTCGACATCCATTTTGTTCTCAGGGCTTAAGGCAGTTTTCTGTAATTTTTATGGGCTTGAGTAAATGATGACATTTTTCCAAACGCACACCCTTTCTGTTGGTGTATGTCTGTATAAAACCTACCACTATATCAAACTGTTAGTTATTTAAGCAAAATAAAAACAACCCAGAAAGCACAATAACATAATTAAATAGCATTTACTTTACAATTTCTTTCCCCGTGTGTGTGTGTGTGTGTGTGTGTGTGTGTGTGTGTGTGTGTGTGTGTGTGTGTGTGTGTGTGTGTGTGCAGCCTGCATTAACACAGTGTACCAACTATTTTTTGTGCTTAATATTGCAGTACTGTGGTGACTGGAGATACATTGTGAGAGTAGTTTGTGTCGGCTGGCTATAAGCTTTGTGTTTCTATTTCCAATCAACAATATCCATCCTTTTTAAAAATAACAGAAAAAATCCACAGTATTCCAACAACACTGAGTGAACTATTTTTGATGGTAGATGAAGTCCTTCCCTCTCAGAATAACGTTTTGTTCTGCTGACTCTGTTGGCAGAGAGCCAGTCACATTCCCATCGTCGTGAGCTCTGAACGTTCTGCCTCCTGCTCAAAGCTTCTGTGCAAACAGTAAAATGAGATTGGGGACAAAACAAAAACAGACTGTAAGAAATAAGGGGAAAATAAAAAAAAAATACAGCAAGTTTTAAAATTCAGCTGTGCATCTGTTTACCATCTCCTGTTAGCATTATCGTAGAAAAGTACAGTAATCACAAACTGGCATATGCTGATGCCCCTCCATGCATACATACAATAGATCATGTGATTCTGTGTAAAGGTTCCTGTGTTTGCTTTTCTTGGTTGTTACCTGCAGGCTTGTTGCGCTGCGTTGTTTGAGGCGAAGCAGGCGTGCGGAGCGAGGAGGCTGAGGTGAAAGAGCCACAGATTGGCACATTAGCATTAGTTCAGCTGGGCGACCCACCTCCCGGGCAGATATGGAGGTGTGTTCATGTGTTAATGTTGTTGCATAATCACGCTGTTGCTCGGCGAACATCTTTTCAGCTCCCGGTGGCATTTGTGTGATCTCAATTTGGAATTCTGAAGCTAACCTGTGAGTGAGTGGTTTGTAATCTCTAGTTTTTTTTCCCTCTGAATGAACCCTGCATTTTGGTGGTGTAGAACTATTATGCATGTCCCCTCGTGCTGCAGCCCCCATTGCCCTCGAGCAAAACAACACACTATCTTCCTTCTTTCCACCTCCGTGTGTCTGCTTTATGTCACCTTTGTGAAACCACTTTCCTCCCCGTTACAGTGACCCTCTTGAGGCCAGTCAACTCCACATCCCACAAATGATTTGCCTTATTACACACACAGTGTAGCGACGCAGCGCCAACTCCAAAAAGTCTCATTTTATTGAAAAAAGATAGATGTCATTTCTAAAAATCTAAAAATGTTTTCATCTTACTGTTTGCTCAAAAAAGGGAGGCATCGTCTGTATTACGGGGATGGTTTTGCAGCAAGTTAACAGCACCATAAATTGTATTTATATGAACACAATTGCACAAAATCATATTTTTGCTATGTTTTAGGGCAATTTTAAAATATGACAACAGACATTCAAAGTTTCATTCAAGTGTCAATGTAATGTATCTTTGAATGTAAAAAAAAATGTTTTTATATTATTATATTTGGTACAGCCCTACTTCCGACACTGTTTTCTGATTTCTATGGAAGTGCCTTTATTGGTATTATTAAACACTATGGTGACACAAATCTGACCATTTACACTGATGTCTTCCTGTCTATCTGTTAGCTCAATATTTCCTCTTTTGGTTATTTCCTTTTCCTTCCAGTCCATTCCTCCAGTCTGTCAGCTATTTTGAATGTCTGCCTTTCTTCCCTGTAGCCTTTCATCTAGTGAAATCCAGTTAAAGTCGGTGTGAGGAGCTCCCTTCAGTTCCATGCCTGCTAGCTAAATCCCACAAGCCCATGGCACTGCCTTTTTCGTCCTCGCATAGAGATGTCTGAGTCCATGTCTAATGTGCTTCAACATGTGTGTGGAGTCACAGAAAGGCAGCGGCTCTGGTCCAGGCGAGGTGAACCACAGAAATGTGTTCCTTCCTGTCATCATGCTGCACAGGAAAGAAGGGAAGGAGCCCCTCTTTTATGGAGCTGGGTCCTTCGGGTGTAACACCACAACTCATCCAGTCACAGTGCAGAAACACAAATGCAAATACACACTTGTATTGTTGCAACCACATCATACACTCATCTGCACACACATCCGGCCCGCCCTAGGGACCCCAACGCCTTTTAATCACAGGACTCACCTGTGATGTGAGAGCCCCCATGGTGTATTATTTTAGAAAGAAAGAAATCACCTTGCCACCTGAAGCCGAGGGCCTGGGGGAGACGCCGGCTCCCTGTGTTATAAACACGAGCAATGCAAAACGGTTGAGAAACGGAGAGAAAGGAGAAAAACAAGCTACCACGGTAATGGAGTTAATTCCCAGTGGGCAGAATATTGCACAAGTACTAAATTGGGGGCCAGCCGTGGAGGAGTACTTAGTCCAGCCACCACGCTGGGGCTGCCACATTGAGGCCAGGCCACAGAAAGAGTGAACGTTGCTTATAACCGGCAGGCAGCGTTGGAGGTTTATGAGCTTTAAGGGAGAGGTGGCTAGCCAGGTGACACATTTCTTCTTTTTTTTTCAGTTATATGCTGTGCTGATCTTTGTGTTGGATTGTATTACCTTTTATAAGAGAAAAGCTCTACCTTATATAATGGTCTTCCTGCAGATTTGCTTACAGTGCAATAAAAGCCCGCCTTAGTGACAGTTATGGGGTTGTTTTTCGCTCTAGTACGTTTCAAATCACTGTTACAAGGAGAGGTTATACTATTGGCTAAACCTAGAGTGCACTAACCCTGTGTTAGTCCTTGAAATCACAAGCCAGATGCAATATAATTGGTCTGTGTGGATGCATGGACACACTCTTTAGCTCCGTGTATTGTGTGTTTTGGTGGGTTTTTTCCACTTTGAGCATACAGATTGGGTAAGTGTGTGTGTTTAGATTTCAAGGCTGTCCATTGAAATTCTCCAAGGTATAGGGCAAAAGTTCAAAACTCAGTTGTGCAACTGTGAAGCACACACCTATAGATGAGTTTTTCCTCTGTGAACTCAGAAACCCAGGTGTCAGATGGACACATCGGAGAAACCGCTCTCAAACGGTTCTTAACAAGGTAAAACTGGGATGAATCAGTGCAGCTTTGCCAGCAGCCTTTTGTTGATGTCTGCTCATAAAGCACCAGTGTTAGATATGGATGTGTTACATTTCGTTTACCACATTTCTCCCTTTTTACCATATATTGTATGAATAAGCCTATAAGTGATTATACTTTAAAGTGAATTGTTAGTGTGGTTAGTGCCTAAAGAAAATGTAATTTCTTTAATACTGCTAGACACGCAGGTGATGAAGAATATCTCCATTGAATATTTTGATGGTACATGAAGTGTGTATCTTGCATGTTTTATTTGTTGTTGTTTTTTGTCATAAAAAGAAATAAAACTGTACAAATGTAATGTGTTTCAAGTTACAGCAAGTGTTGGCTTTGCCTTCTAGATTTAGTTTGGACTATAATTGTAATATGATGGAATAATACTGTAGATTTGTTGTTAGTGTATACATCAGATGCAAGCTTTATAATGAGTTTCCCTCCCTGCTAACTTCAATTTAATTGCTCTGCTCTCTATTATTTTGCATTCCACATTATTGATTGTCAGCACAGTTTGGTTTAATTAATACAACATCGTATATTAATGCCAAATTAAGTAATTTATCTTCATGTCCTCGATGTAATTATGCTATCCATTCTATCACCAATTTGTTTGGTGGTCATAGTGTTTGTGATCTTCACCAGGGTCCCTGCAGTCAGAAAGAAGTCCACACCTTTCTTTGGAAAGAGCTGCATGGTGTGAGAGGTTTGGAACATTTAGAAAAAGTTGCTATGATAGTTTTGGTTTGTATTGGGAATGTTCTTAATTAAACATAATCGGTAATAATGTTGGCATTAATACTATCATATGAAAAATGAAAAGCAACTTGCCAATTATAGAAGAATAGCTGGTCCACCTTAAAGTTACTGTAGGAACATTAACTGATTCTGAACCTCTCAATGCTGATCCTTCTATATGACCTACAAGTACATTCATGAATGTAATATTTATATATAGTTATTCTTAATGCTTGTCGTCAGTGACGCTGGGTTGGATTCTGGGCAAAAGCAGATGAAATCATGCAGGGTCCCCAGAAACACTCCAGCCCCTCGACATACCCAGATCAGGCTTCGCTGCCGCCTTAAACCTGCAGGGATGTGAGGGCTCCTTGCCCAGCTGCAGCAGCTCCAGGTCATATTGCTGGGCCCACTGGAGACTGTCGGACCCTGCTGCAGTAAAATGAGAATCATCTCTGAAGGTACTCCGGTGCTTGGAAGCACTTCCACTTTTGTCCACAGGGACCGCCAAAATCAACCAAAAATGAAAGATCCTCTTCACGGGGGAACTTTGTTCAGGGCTTTAGGGATGATGACAATGAAAATGCATACACACTGCATGGCTACGTTCGCAGCTGAAACGTTGCTATCAACTTCATACTCGCTGACACACACACACACACACACACACATTCCTTCTCTCGAGCAGACACCCGCTAACGTTACGCCAGGCTTGCCTTACACTGGCTGTATGTCATGCAGACACACAGCTGACAGCCTCACAGTCAAACAAATTGATGCAGTAGAGACTTAATGGGGAAGTGGCTGCACGAGTCCACAACAATACACGCAGCATTGTGGCTTCAAGCGCTCCTGGACTATTGAACTGGTGACTGCCTGTTTTGTGCTTATGTTGCAGCGGGCAGGAAATGATGGATTTGACATAACTGTGAGGCTATGATTGTAGCTGGGCTGCTTGTTGGCACTTCAACCACAGCCCATCCCGCCTGCAAGACACTAATCTTGTCGGTACACTGTTAATGATGGGTGTACAAGTGTCTGCTATCAGTCAGAATTTTTTATTTAGCTTGTATATTGTAACACATTGTTCTTTTTACTTCCTAGTAAATCTTAAATGTAAAATGTGTGGAATTTATTGAATTTTGACTGTACTGTATATTTGTGTGTGTGTATAAGTTTGTTTTTTATCCTTGAACATATAAGTATTATATTTATACAATATTATGCCATAGGCAGGTTCATTGTCTTCGGGGAGACTGATTACCCTTTTAAAAAAGTGTTTCAGTTGATCTAAACGGGTCGGGGCATGGCTGACCTGGGTTGTGTGGGTTGAACACCAGCTGGCTCACAGAAAAACTGTTTCTCATAAGGAATTAAGAAGCTTCACATAAGAGAGAGAGAGAGAGAGAGAGACACAGAGTACAGAAGTGAGTGAGCAAGAATGGCATAATTGAGAATTTATGCATCTGTCCACAACTAGTAGTATGCATTTTAATTTGGGTGAGCTACAAACCTTGAAACGTCGCTGTCTAGCAGTGGCGAGCGGTGACCTTTTACTGTGGTCATGCTGAAGTGTCAATACCATGCGCGCCCGTGGGGGGGCACTATATTTTTTAATAAAAAATAATATATGGTTTTTAACTACTACAGTGGAAACCGCTAGTGATCACGTTGGTCCAGAGTACATTTGATCACTATAAGCGGTTGATTACTAAAACCGAATTGTTAATACAGTATTTCACTTATTTTTTTTATGGAGAACATCATCTAAATGCCAGTTGTATAGTTTTTCAATGAGAAAAATGTAACGAAACGGTCGTCAGCGCGATCCTGTCGTCAGCTCCAAACTCACCCGTCTGCACCTCAATCACAGACCACAGCTGGTTTTCCGCACAGCATTTACAGTAACTCACGTGACACGTCTCAGATCAGTAGGCGCTGCTGCCGGTGTGTTTTTAAAACGAACTAGGCTAGTAGCGCCGCAGATTTCTCATTCCCCACCTTGTTTGACTGAGAGTGTTTCAAGATGGTTTTCATGAATGAACAGGCAATATGTCGCTGTCAGACCGGATCGTGTGACGGGAGGGGGGTCGGCTAGCTAACCATTTATGTTTCTCATACGTGCTAGCTTGAAAGTGACGGACGAAATTCTTTGCAGTCTTTGTGATATTTACTTCAGGAGTAGGCCGTCCACTTGAAATTATAGCTTTCTTTTCCTCAAAAGTTCTCCGCGAAAACGGCACTGAACGCAAAGCCTGAATATAATTAATAAACTCAGTCATTTTTACCAGGCTACACAATGAATGAACCACTGACAGTTTCCCGCTGAACAATTCAAACAAATCATGTTTGCGCATGCGCGTTGGCAGATAAGCTGCTTCACTGACAGCTTTTTTGCCATTCAAAATGCTCATCTACAGTAAACACAGCCTTTAGCAGTAACTGTACTAGTCGGTGTCACAGTGCGCATGCGCGAAACAAGCTGTCAGCTTTCCAGCTTTTCGCAAGCAAAACGGGACAGATTAGGCACGGATTTAAGACCAAAACAGTAAAACTAAGGTATTGTATAATTGAACACACTGCCAGATTAATATTTTCAATTATTTTTATTGAAGGGCTTGGGCATGCACTGCATTTATAGCTTATTATGACCGCTCGCCCATGCTGTCTAGTGACGTGAAGCACTCACTCACTATCTTTCACACTAAAGTCTCTGCTTTTCCCCACTGACCGGTCAACACACATTTCCCATCGCCTTAACTCTTGAACCAAATCTCTTACAACACATGATCCTAACATATTTATACGCAGTCATGGATCAAATTACAAACTTATGCATGTGTTATAAATCTGTGGAGAACATTTTTTACAATTTGCACAAAAGGAGGAAGGTTCGAGCCACAGGAGAAGGACGAATGTGGTTGTTAGACTCCATACGTTCTCCCCCTCATTCCTCTTGTGAAGGTTAATTTGAGGAAGTGGAGGAACTGTCCAGAGATGCGCCATGGAGCTGATGACTTGTCAGATTGATTTGCCCTTCAGGGAACTAATGCCTTGTCTGTCTCCATCTCCATTTGATCCGGCTAAGAAAAGCACAGCATGCTTTTAAAGACTCATGTCATTTTCCACTGCCCCATCAGAGGACAACACTATTACTTAACCATCATGCATGCATAAAGACTATGGATTGCTAATATGTTCAACCTCATCCCAGCACCGTGTCTTGGCACCAATTCGTCCCCTGTTGATTCACCACACACACACACACACACACACACACACACACACACACACACAGACGGATCCCATGGGCATGTCTGATTGAGCTTTCTCCTGTCTGCCATTCCTCATCCGTGGGAAATCAATAGAGGATCTGGGATTGGAGCTCCAGCTAATTGAGCTCTGCTCTGTCTGTTCTCTTATTGCTGCCAGGAGCGATTTGTCATCGCAGCACCTGGTTCACACCGTGGGGCCAGCGGGAGCCAGCCAGCGATCAGATAGGGCCTTTGGATGCCACTGGGAGGGGAGCCGCGTGTGTGATTGAGCGACCTTCTGAAGTTGAGCACTCAGAGGAAGGGCATGGCAACGAAGGACTTCATTTATCCTCATGTGCCTCTATGCCTCTGCTTGATGTTTCTTACTCTTTCCCTGATGATGGAGAAAAGAGAAATTTGCCTTCTGTTCCACAGTGTTTGCTACAGTAGTGATGATCATTCTGAGTTTTTTTCTCACTTGCTGCCAAGGCAGGTCCTCGGTAAGACACTGCATAATGGTCATTGCATCCATTTGCATGTATTTCCCGTCCCCACGCTAACTAAGGTACATCCAGAGAATAAATTAACTTACACCGTCATTCTTGGCAGTATCACCAACCCACAATTCTCTCCAGCTATAAATATGCCATGAGGGTAGCAGTGCTGTTGTGTTTACACTTCACACATGGTTTCCACATAGTCATGGATCAGTAACCCACGGTAATGCCTCATACTAAGTGTGGCATGCTGTTGCTAACCGGTTTTCTCCTTACAAACAGCCTTTCGACTCCTCTATGTATTATAAATGGAGATTCCTTCCATCCAAACCATCTGCTCTCATCGTTCCACCCTTTGTCAGCATTCCAGTCCTCCATTCCCCCAAGACTTGAGGGAGTATCAGCATCGTGGGCAGCTGTGTCCTGTACTGAGGGGGGACATTGTGGCAGAAGTGTGACCGTTAGACTTCAGGTCATGCTCCCCTGGCCTTTACTGTGTGTGTGCACATTCTGAGAGACAATGTGAGGCAACTCACACTCAACACCCAGTTGATGAGATCGTTTGTGCTCTGTGAGCCATGTAACGCCACAAATACTGTGCCCTTTCCTGTCCTCCACTGCTATTAATGTAGTTTACATTTTTGCAGTTGTCGAGGTTAGGCCTGCGTCAATGAAACACAGGTTAATTACAATGATAGCTGTTGAATGTTGCTGTAAATGAAGTCTAGATGAAAGCCAGCAATCTAACAACATGTCGAAGCCTTCAAAGTGTATTTTCCCCTTCCCTCGTTGACTGCAGAGTCAAAGTGCACCTCGCATCATTAACTGCAGTATGAGTCACTGTCAGACGGGCGATGCAGTAACACCAACGTGATTAGTCGAATACAAGCTGAAATGGACAGTCTGTCAGGTGATGGGGGTTTGACTTTATGCCAGGCTCACCTATTTTAAGTTTCTGTTAGGGTTAGGGTTAACTGGGAATTATATGGCATTATGAATCAGAGCTATCACCCTGTGTGAAACTCAGAAAACAGTCGTTGTATTGAAAGTTCAGACATACATTTGCATCATGTCGGCTGTCGCTGATTAAACGATTAATAAAAACCAGCTCTTCTAAACTAGCTCCTCTAAACCAGCCCCTTTAAACCAGCCCCTCTGAACCAGCCCCTCTAAACTAGCTCCTCTAAACCAGCCCCTCTAAACCAGCCCCTCTAAACCAGCTCCTCTAAACTAGCCCTTCTCAACCAGCCCTTCTCAACCAGCCCTTCTCAACCAGTTCCTTTAAACCAGCCCCTCACCAGCCCCTCTAAACCAGCCCCTCTAAACCAGCCCTTCTCAACCAGTTCCTTTAAACCAGCCCCTCTAAACCAGCCCCTCTAAACCAGCCCCTTTAAACCAGCCCCTCTATACCAGCTCCTCTAAACCAGCCCCTCTAAACCAGCCCCTCTAAACCAGCTCTTCTATGCTATCTGCCTTCACAGCACCACATGACATTTGCTCCATCCAGTGGTTTAAGATTGTTTCTCACGTAATTGACTCTTACTAAATATTCAATAAACACACAGCAAATACAAACAATCCCAAAGACTTGGGCTTCTGTCTTTCTCTGTATCCCAATGAGGCACAAATACTTCCTCTCTTTTAATGTCCTGTCTCTCCTCAGTGCCACAACGCCGCCTCCCCACTCGCCATGTTTCAGGTATTTGTTGCTTTCTATGGCGAGACATGCCGGCAGCAGTACAGCGAGAGATTATTGTCAGTGTAATTGGCTTTTCCAGGCCTGATTTGATACGATCCTCTTGCCTGATCCACACACTTCTTTATTATCAAGCATAATGGAAGGACTTTGAGGCTCACATGAAACGTTCACCGCATCACATCTCCAATGAAATTGCCTCTTTCATTTTGATGCCGTGCTCAGGGTCAGGAGAGACCCTCACAGCAAACCCGCATACACAGAAACAGACTCATATTAGCATTAAACATATGCTGCACACAATATTCTATAGATATCTAATGATTTGTTAGTATGTCCAGTGTTCACCCATGATGTACCACCTCACATTTCCCTTATCCAGATCTTATTGTCCCTCCATTCCTGATAGCTGACGGTTGTATTGGATGGTATGATCCAGTTCAGTCCCTAGTACGCTGTCTAAGCTGACATGACTGTCTGCTGCTGCAACAGTCTGCCTTGTTCACCGAGAAGCAGAGGCAATGTAGAACACAGCTTTCCTACGCTATTATCTCAGTCGATATCTGCTACTGCCAGCGGAGGATACAGATGGACGAGATACTGTATTTGCAGCAGGAAAACTGAGAAGTACCATAAAGGAAGGCAGAAGACTGATAAGCAGCAGAAGTAGTAGTAGTAGAATCACAACATTCCAATTTGTCAACACTTTGTCCAGAGTTACAATTACATTTTATACTAGAAATTGCAGATAGAATATTATGCCGAACACAATTTAAAACGTTCTGTTCAAACTACAGATATAGTTCCATGTTTCTTTTCTTCATTTTTGTTAAGAATGAACCACTTCCTAAGACTTACTCTATGTTTTTACAGAATGTCCCCGCTATTTGCTTGGTTGCCCTCTTATTCATTGCAATTATAGTGCGGTTATGGGTGATAGAAACATTGCTTGATAGAGGATTCGTTGCCAAGACGACCTCCGTAGCCCTTTTATCTCACATTTATTTTTCTTAAACACAAACAATATATAAATAAATATATATATATATATATATAGCGTTATTGTTCCCCAGGGGGGAATTCACAAGTTACCCAGCAGTATGTAAAGCTCCACTTTTACCACCTATAATACTGAAGTGATGAACACATTAATAAATTTTATAAAATGTTCTGATGCCTATGCCTTTCTATGTGATTAGTACTTTTACTTTAAGTACTATACGTATAATTTGATGCAAATCATTTTACTTAAAGGAACAGTATCAGTATGCAGGATTTAGGAGGATTTATTTGCAGAAATGTTATATGATATGCATAACTGTGTTTTCATTTGTATTCATGATCCGAGTTATCTAAGCATGAACTGTTTTTATCTACAAAGGCAGTGGGTCCACTTCAGTCTGCCATGTTGCACCGCTATGTTTTTAGAGGAGTGTGTTTTTAGGTTACCTGCAGGCCACGGTTCTTCAACATGCTTGGGATTGAAGGTGTGAGCAGAGAGCTATTCACATGGCTGCAATCTGCAACCCTACCACTAGATGCCACTTAATCCTACACTCGACTCTCTTTAGTGCCATCTCACCTGTTGTTAGACATTGTGATTAGACGAATCAAAAGGCAACACAACGTATTTGTTTGTCAAAACAAGGTGTTCTTTTCATCTTGTCTACTAATGTGTATTAAAATCACTTTTCTTCTAGGGGAAATCCCCAATCACTTTTTTCACTCCTGAGTTGTATAATAATATTAAGTGGAGTGGAGAGATATGAGATTTGAAAGAGAATAGACCTGTTGATATTTTCCTGGCATGCAATTTGAGTGCCATTTCCTTCAGTTGATAATTCGTTTACACGTCAACAATGACAGAAAAACCTGGACGATGTGCCCGATGGAATCAGATACTGATAGTACAGCTAGAAGAGCGTTGTTGACTGTAGCTGCATGAGTTAACGTTTACTCCACAGCTTTAAACCCTGAATGTCCAGACTCAGATCTCTTAAGGTGATAAGTTAAAAAAGCTGACAGCGTGTGCCTTAAGGTTTCTCTGCTCACCAGCTGTCTTTTGTTTACACTCGGAAACCACTGAGCTACTAGCTAGTTAGCTGCCTGACCATTCCCTGAAGCAATCAGCTATATTGTTAATGTCGAAGAAACGGTTTTGCCACTTTGTTGGTCTTTTATGAACATAAAAAGGCACATTTAAAAGGCACCACCCAATGTGCAGTACTATTTAAAATGACAGATTGGTGCTTCATCAATACCATATTTTACCAGCCATGAAATGCACACCAGCCTGCAGAGCGCATCAAGGAAGCCAAGGAGTCAAGGTTTCCTTTTGTGAGTTATAATTAAAATAGCAACATTGTGGAAGTGTTAGATGATTGACCTTTTACCTAGATGCTTTCAGAGCTGGAAAATAGCCCAAAACTCAACTCTGCTCTTTCTGTCATCTAACAAAGTTTTATTTTTTCTTTAGTTGCCATAAATGTAGGATTAAGTAAACTGCAGCAGCTTGACTTGACTCCTTCTCTCTGTCTCTCCTACCTTTTTTCAAACGTGCCTTTTTCTTACTGGGTTCTTTCCTTAATGTTACAATCGGCTGTATCATTTTAACAGCCCATTCATTGTTTTTTCCCCTTTTCAATCCACAGAGTCCTTATTTTGTACTTGAAGCATGGGAGTGGCAGAAATGGTGTGCAGAGTAAAGAGATGAGTGGAAGAGCACTGACAGAGAGCGACTGACTGAAACAGTTGTGTTGAAACCAGCGATAAAGAAAGGAAAATGAGAGAGTGCAGAGTGTGTGTAGAGAGGGAGGAATGGGTGTGGAGCGCTGCACAATGGGTGGAGGAGTGGGGGGTTGAGGGGATTCTAGCAGTGATTACATTGTCCATCAGGCCACAGGACGGCCTGCATCAGCCCACAGGATTGATGTTTGACAGAATAATTAGAAAACTGTCTCAGCCTGTAATCACTGGAGCTCATCTTGCTGGAGAAGACTTCCATTCGCTTTCTGCCACACATGCACCCAAGTACTCACTCACTCACACACAGACACACACACACACAAGCAGAATAGTCCGAGCCATCCCTGGTATATGGGACAGTGGGTTGATAGAGTGGTAGGATGGGGTGTTCCTATTTATTCTTAAGGAACTGAAAGAGTTTATCTTCAGAGGTGGGGATTGGAGGCGAGTCTGGCACCTCACTCACTGGTTCACTGAAGGCAGGAGTGGAGAACCCTCTAAAGGGTCCAGAGGTAGGGTTTATGGACTGGAAAAAAATGAGTTTTTTTACAGCGGGTGGCAGAACGAATGAGATGTGGAACTGAAGACCCCCCTCCCCCGTTTTGAATCTTTCAGTATTGTAGTGCTTGAAGAGTGGGAGGATTATATATCCCTGCAGCGGTGAATAGCACCTAATGTCCATCACATGCATTTCACACTTCAGTAATGAGACAGCTGCTTTCCTTTTTTGGCAGGTTCTTGGAGGAGGTATAGCACTGAGTCTTAAACAGTACAGGTAGTTTACTAAACAGTCAGTTTAGTAGCAGCTCTGGAGCTTTCAATCATATCGAACACAATCTGTGGAGAAGAAGATCGCACCGAAACATTTGCGGTACACAAGCTTGAAGGTGGTGTCTCAACTACTTTTGGTAGCCATCAGGTGTAAGAGGATTTACCGGAAAGCCTATTGTGACAAACATTTTCGTTTTTGAAATAGTTCCTCATGTCTCCTGGGTTTTTTAAAGTTATCATTTAAATACGTAGGGCTGCTGATTGTGTAGTGGGTAGCACTCTCTCCTCTCAGCAAGAGGGTCCCAGGGTTCCTTCTGTGTGGAGTTTGCATGTTCTCCCCGTGTAAGCGTGGGTTCTCTCCGGGTTCTCCGGCTTCCTCCCACAGTCCAAAGACATGCAGGATGGGGATAGGTTAATTGATGACTCTAAATTGTCCATAGGTGTGAATGTGAGAGTGAATGGTTGTCTGTCTCTACATGTTGGCCCTGTGATAGACAGGCGACCTGTCCAGGGTGTACCCTGCCTTCGCCCAATGTCAGCTGGGATCGGCTCCGGCCCCCCTTGACCCTGAATACAGGATAAGCAGTAGACAATGTATGGATTTAAATATGTAACCGTAAACTAGGATAACAAAAAAAAGGGAAGGATTGAAACGTGCAGCTCCCAAACATGCATAAACAAATCAGGAAGGGTTAAATAACGGAAGGTCTGAGGATTTCATTAGGATAATAGCCTCATCCTGCACCTGCAGTTCAAAGGTCTCATTATTTGTCCACCTTATATGCCCTTCCTGACATGGAGCAAGCCCCACGATGAGACCTCCATCGATCTGGAATCTACTCAGCCTCCTCCTTTTCCTCCTGAGGCTTTTATTGGTTTCTCTGATCCCTCTAATACCTGAGCAAACCCTTAATGACTAATTGATATGCTGCTCTGTTCTCCAGAGCTCCATCAAAAGTCTGCAGGGCCAAATGTCAACCTTGGAGCCATTGGATGCCCCCCCTCCCCTGGAAGATAACTAAAAGTCCTTCACATTTGCATACGAGAGCAAACCACTTTTCCATTTGATGAGCCTTGAGGACATGGGAAAATTTCATTCAACAGCTCCCACTGCATCAAGACAGTATTGGATAAGCGTGCCAACATGGCCAATCAGTGTATGCATCCGTGTCTGGCTTTTTGAAAATGAAACCCTGATTGTGCCCATCTGTTTCCACCAGGTTTGTGTGTTTCTGGCAATTTAGCACCCACTTAGCCAGACCTCGCAGGACCCACAGGGGTTGAACGCAAGGGATGGAGACAAGCCTGGAGTGGAGAGGGAAATATGTCTATTTGATCAATTTCTATATTACTTATTTAGCCGGAGTTGAGTGGCATCAACACATTTGTTATTGCCATTCAATAGTTGTTGTGATTTGGTTACTAAATAAGTGGGCTTGTAGAAACGGCCACTAGCCGTCTAGTTGTGTGCATGGGGGTGAGAATGATGTGTGAATGTAAACTGAATAATATTTAAAAAAAAGGAGCATCACCAAAGGGGTGTCTGCGGTGAGAGCCCGTGAGTACGGAGGCTAGATTTTATAGACTGGGAACAAGAAACCTGATCGCTGCCTCTCATATCCTACAGTTGTGCATGTCCTGAATGAATGGTACATGTCTGTAACATGCAATATGCACACGAACACTAGGGGCACTGTTGATGTGATAGAGTAAGCATCCACGTCAGCAGCGACCACAATGACATTTGTTAAAGAAAAGCTAATAGTCCAAGTCTGAAGTTACCTGCATTACAGATGCAATCATGCAACACAATGTTTCATTGCTGCTGCAGTGACAGATATGCCTGTTGAAATAGCCGGCGACAGATCAGTACCATTTTAGCAGTCAACGTGGAAACCCCTTAATGGAAGTGTGAGCAGGAAGAGTGGTCATGGTGTGTTTGGTCCACCAATCGTCAGACGCCTCTCATTGTTTTTCCAATATATGCCACAGAGACATATCCGCATATATATACCACAATCTTCATTTGACAAGATATTGTGTTTATAATGTCAAACCTTTTACCTGAGTAAGGATGTTGGAAGGTTTGTGTTCTTCCACATGAAAAGTGGCATTGCTGACAATTCCCGCATCCGTAATTGCCATGTGTGAGTGTGAAGGGGCGGGTAGGTCTACCACATCTTCATACACAACACAAGGAGGTTGATTAAAACATCCTTTCAGTGAAGGGTCTGTATCTCAAATGTACCAGTGTTTCTACACAACCTCTCCCATGTCTTTTACAACCGCTGAGCACTGGATAAAACACGTAATGCATGAATCAGATTCCTTTTGATTTTTTTTTTTCTTTCTTTTCAGGCGTTCAGTGTGACAGACATTGTCAAAATGTGTAGCAGCTTCTGAGATCCACTGTTACCTATAGGCTCTTTCATCCTCAGCAGATTGTTCCTCATCAGAACTGCAAATCCGTGTGATACGGCTGGATTGTGAGTTAGAGAGACACTTCTTGGAAGATGTTGTGGTTTAGCTCAGGAGGTAGAGCGGGTTGGCTGGTAACCGCAAGATTGCCGGTTCGATCCCCGGCTCCTCCTAGCTGAGTGCCTGGTGTCCTTGAGCAAGACACCTCACCCCAATTGCTCCTGACGAGCTGGCTGTCGCCCTGCGTGGTTGACTCCGCCGTCGGTGTGTGAATGTGTGTATGAATGGGTGAATGTCAGTCATTACTGTAAAGCGCTTTGGAGAAAAGCGCTATATAAATGAGGCCATTTTTAAATGAGGCCATTTATGTGAGATGGCAAGATTTCCCATGCAATTATGAGATTTTGTTGGTGCTCTTACAATTAAGGCTGGGTATCGTTAGAAGGATTATGATGATAGTACCGATACCAGTACCGTGTGTGTTCGTGTTCCACTGGCCAGCTTATCATTTCCATACAGCGGTTACAACAACCATGTTTTCCTGGAAGCATAACGAAAGAGTTTCAGGCTGCTCCAATCAAATGGCTCACCGCCTCCTCTAACAATTATACAATCTTCTTTGTATCTTCTTTTTTGTTATAAATTAAATAACTCAGACAAAATTCTCAATTTGCATGAAGTGATTCATCAGACTAAATGTGCCAGATCTTTTTCTTATTAAATCCTCTTTCTTTATTGAATATAACTAATCAGTTCAATCTGATTGCTGCCATCCTGCCCTGTTAATTAGGTTGCATCTTTTTGTGTGCGGTGAGTGAGAGAGAAAACAGTCTTGTTGCTCCTTTGTTTTTTTGGCCAACAAATATGGATTAAAGCAGAATATTTCTTCAGATACTAAAATGCTGTGAATGTGAGTTTCAAACCCATGGTGTGAATGCAACCAGAGCAAAATTGGAGCGGGAGATGAGGCTACTCCACCCTTTTAAATAAATATATAAATAAATACACTGCCAAAATCCTTCTCCTCGTGCTCCCCGCTCCACTCACTCACATGCTCTGACAAACAGTATTGTTTCTCAGTCTGGGTCTGAAGGAATGATTAAAATGCACAGTCTCATTGTATTCCATCAGTTGTGTTTCTGTGCCGAAATGACAGAAATGTCATCCATAGCGTTTACAGTTGGATATGTGGTGTGTGCGTGTGTATATATATATATATATATATATATATAGAGAGAGAGAGTAACGTGTTGGTTGAAGAACACCTCCTATTTGAACAGTCCAGTGATGCAAAGCTGGGTGACATTTTGGAAATCATGGCTACTCCTGACACCCAGAGAGACTGTCAGCACCAAGCAGGAAATAGAGGTGAGAACACATTCAGTCAGCTGAAAGGGGGCACTGGGTACTGAACCGTCCTCAGATCTTTTATCTGACAAAAATGTAGGAGCTTTAAGTTCCACAATTCAACCTCCATGCTTCTCTGTTTAGTTTTCACATTTCTTCTGTATCGAATGGCATTTATAAAGTCCATTCAATCTCTTATACACAGCGATGGATGTAATCAATATCTGCACAAGCTGAAGTCATTTAAAAGGATGTCCATGTAAGTATGGATGGTCAAGTATGTCAACTATTGCGTTAATGATGCACCTGGTTTTATGTATATGTATATGTTCTTTCCAGCTTGAGTGTGCTTTCACAAAGAGATGACCAGATAGTTTCCTCATGCCTGCCCTGAGAATATGCAGAACGTAGTTTAAATGGATATAATCACAGTAAAATCAGGCTTAGACCAGATTCAACCTGAAGCAAAAATGATTAACGACTTTTATTCAGTATAATTTCTCTTCATTTCAATTGTTTGTTCAAACAATATTATGATGTTCTGCTCATTTAAATAGAATAGCAAGGTAACCCTTTATCATCTTACATACAGTTAATCCGGAACGTATTCACAGCACTCCACTTTTTCCACATTTTGTTGTTACAGCCTTATTCCAAAATTCATCAAAATTCTACACACGATACCCCGTAATGACAAAGTGAAAAAAGTTTGTTTTGAAATATTTGCTAATTTATTAAAAATGAGGAATACTTTACGGATGCACTGTATACTTTGGTCAAACTAGCTCTCATGATTTTAAAGCAGTTGACTACGGGAACACCTGTATACAGGCTCTCTGCTCTGTGGCGTGGCTCCTCCTACACAAGTTAAATGCTAAGCTGTTTATCCATTAGTTGAATGCACTTCACTAAAGGTGAGCGGAGAGCCGGCACATTTAGACATGCAAATGGTGAGGAGGTGACAAAAAGCGTGGGGCTGGGGCGATTATTTGACTTGCAAAGCACACCCATCTGCCCTTTCGATGGCTCATTGGCTCCCAAGATCAGGTGCAATCTGAACTGGAATCATTTGGATAATTGACCTTCTGTGTGCATACATTAGAATAAATTAATTTTGATTGGCCGTGCAGCATTAGGAACAAAGCGGGAAATGTTGGCTCTTTTATATTCAGCTGCTGGTTTGTCTCCAAGGTAATTATATATGCCATTCCACAACTATTATGCATGTCCTTAATTAAATTAAATAAGTCTTCCTTTGAGCAGAGTAAAGACAACACATGGAATCATGCTCTTTAGGTTAAGCCTAAAAACACAAATGTGTGCGGCTGCACAGGATGTGTCTGCATGTTGCAGGTGTGTGTGTGGGGGGGGGGGGGATTTTGTATATAAATCTGTGTCCATGTAAACATGCTGAAGCAGAGTATTTTTGCCTGCCCTACGTGGATCCTTGTCCTCCCTCAATTTTCCCATCTCCATAAGTGACCTTGCCTTTCCAATGAAAGTGCCCATACTGTGTGTGTCTACACCAGGCACACGTGGGCCTGTACGTCTCATTGCAGCCTGATGGACAGCCATTAACCCTTGGTGAAGAGGTTGAGGAATATTTATGTCCTCCTGTCAGCAGTGACACGACACCCTCTGGGGATGAATAATATGCTTGCCCTACGCTGGCTCCAATTGTTGAGTCCAATTCACAGCAAAGTGGTTGGTGTGTGTGTGTCTGTGTGTCTGTGTGTGTGTGTTGGTATGTGTACAGTAATTTGCCTGCGGCTTCAGGGGCATTCTGATACCCTGAAGTGAGCAGCAGGAGACGAGTTCTACATCCCTCACTGACATCTGACAAACCTCCCGCTCACCGCAGAGGTCGACGCCTCTCCTCCTCGCCCTGCACCATGCATGAGGACAGAGAGCAGCGTGGTTGTTGTGGGCTGCTCTCTGAATGCAGCAGTCACTGTGAGTCTTGCTTAATAAAGCCTGCATGGGTACTTAACAATCCCTTCTTTTTACCACTTTTATTAAGTGGCAGCCCCTGGGAACTGATGCGTTCATTGGGTCACCTTCACTTATTACCGCCCACTCAAAGTAATAAGCTTTAGGATCACTGTAGACTTTTTTTTGCCCCTGGGATCAACTCTCCGGCTACATGCAGGCTGTCTTTACATGTCATCGGTGAATATTATTGAGGTATAACAAGGAGGGCTGCAGATATTATAACATAAATTAAAAAATGAAAATAGTTTGAGCTATATTTATATCTACAGTTAACTTTACCTTTTAACTACAGTCCATTAATAAAGTTCATGTACCGAGAGATGACCTGTAGTGAGAGAAGCTTGTCAGGTTCGACCTACTCCCAAATAACCGAGGTCGTGCATGTCCTGTCATTGGAAAAGTAACGACAGTAAGTTTTTATTTAAACTCTAAAATGTAGCATCCAACATATTAATCTGTATTCATACAAATACACACAATTATACAACTTTTTATGGCTGATGATCGATATTAAATAGAATTTAAACCAAACTAAATATCACATTACTGAACCTGTTGAAAAATAAATGCAGTAAAACAAACACAGTGATAAATGTATTAATGTGCACCTGTGGTTCTACTTAATATAACATCTGACTCGAAACACTAAATTCTTGAGTTGTTACTCACATATTCTGTGTATTGTACAGTAAAACTGCATCAGAAACCACATTAACACTATTTTCAGCACCACTGTTACATGTTTAAAAGATACCCCTATAATGAAATATCTGCCAGATAATATATTATCAAAAGTGTATTTGTAAATGGATTGGAAACGTACAATAAAGCCTGTTGCTGTAAAAAAATAAATAAATAAATAAATAAAATAAAACTAAATGTGATTTTAAGTGTTGATAATGCAATTAACAATTGTTGTTTTTGCTTGGAAGCACAATTATCAATTAAATAATAATATATATTTTAAAGGTTCTTCACTGTGGCTCCCAACTTTTGAAATATCTAAATATACGTATACCCTTAAAGTGATATGATATTAAAATTGTATTTGATGGTACATTTTTACAGCTTTCCAGTTTGCCAGTCCACCCTTAGAGGCCCAGGTAGGTAACCTGGGCCAAACAGTGTTTGTATATTATTCTCTACCAAGGTGTTTATTTCTTTGTAACTGCCCCTTAGGTGCTCTGGGAATTCCACTCCAAACTAAAGCTATTAGTCAGTGACAGAAAATAATGTGGACCAGAGCAGCAAATAGCACATTTAAAGAATGATCAATACTAAGATTTTATCTGTCTACTTACTAGAAAAACATTCCAAACGAGCAGAAAGAAAACAGGGCTTGTTAAGGAGGGTGAGTGATGAGGTAAATACAGAAGTCTTGATGGGATAATGCCGTAAAGGAAACGTAACTTATACCATTTGCCAACATTGGTCAGGGTTATTGTCCCCATTTCAGGAGCAACGTAAGCTCTGCACACATTTTAATACTGGATTATCTTGTATGTCACATATCACTTATAGTTCCCAACTTTGTACTGTTTAAGGAAGTATTCAAATCCTAGTCCTACCTAAGCTAGGTGGAGCAGTAGGTTGGTTGATCTATACATATACCTATACATCAGTCCTAGCCTCAAACCTTAAAACAACAAGGTGATTCCCTCCTCTAGGAGTCACCAACATGCACCGCTGCCTCCATCGCCATGACAAAGGGAGAGGTGAGCTGCAACAAGCCATATATGTTTGGAGCTTTCAGGCACCATAAGTACATAAATATACACAAATACTGTACACATGAAAACTGTCAATGATACTAAGACACGCATCATATTGCTGAAATACACATACGTATATACTGCATATTAATGGCTATTTTCATAACTTTCCCCACTCTTGTCACACAAAGTATTGTGAAAAAAATAGAAGAAGCATTTAAATTCAGCAGTAGACGCATGATGAACCACATTGCCAAACACATCTTTGCAGACATATTCAGTTATCCCTGAAGCAAACGGTTGGTCTTAAATCCAATCTGTGCCAAGATGGAAGCTTATTTTTTTTAATATATGTGAATCATGATGATTTCATTGATGCCTGGATGTTTTACACTCACTGTTTTGAATGGAGATTGCTTTATATTTGAACTCCTGGTCATGTCACGTCTGCTTACTTGCCTCACGTCTCCCTCACTTGATGTATTAACTCTGTGAAGACGTGCAGAAAGGCCATGACAGATTTGGTTATTGATCTTTTAAGAACAAGGACAAAGCTTTATGTGCTGATGAAGGTGATGGAAAAGAGATAATGCCACCTGGTTTGCATGAATCCACCGAAACGTTGTGCGTGGCGATGGCAGTGTACAGTCTTTAACACGACAGCAAACATTGACTTGTTGCATCTGTTCATAGCCATCATAAACCTCAAATTCATCCAGGAAGATAATGATCCATGTTGTAAAGGAGAGTTTTCAAACTCGGATGACTTCCATTAACTGTTGGCATTCTTCCAAACGATTAGGAATACGTATGCAGAGCCATGCAGCAGTGGAATCGGAGCTTGTTATGTGCTCACAGTGATATTTTTTCCACACAGCATGATCCAACTGTAAAAGGGTTTATTTCCCTTGATGTGTTTGAGCTGTTCTGCAATGCATCGCACGCCACACGCCATAAAACTGGTTTAATGTTGACAGTCCTAATGGTTTTTGAGTCCTATAAAGACTAGTTACTTTACACACAACAACGTATTCCCACCAACATTCACAGCCTTTTTAGTGTCAGCCATTACAAAGAAGCACATATCGAACAACAACAAACAAAAATCTAGTGGCAAACAAACTTTAACTGCAGGCAGACAATGATTAGAACTTGTCCGTAGACAACCCCCCAAATCCTATGGAAATAGAAATTATTGTATGTCTTCAATAAATATTTACTTTATTTGTGTTGCATGTTAGAAGGAAAATCTAAGAAAAAAATTAAAAAGGGGAGAAAAGCATGTTTTGGTGAAATGGCACTATTCATTGTTCGCTTGCCTTTTTAAAACCGTTTTTGTTTAATTAGTATTATTTGTGCTGCTCACACCTGTCAAGCGTGTTTTAGATAATCTTACGCCTGGCAGTGGATTTGAAGGCAAATAATCACAATCATTAAACTCCACATGCTGTATAATTTTATCAACAACTGGCCCAGACTAAAATGAAGGTGATTCCATGTGATCATTAAAACAGAATCATAATTATTAGTGGCAGTTAAATTGAAATTATGTTTGTTTGATTTTTTTCATTTTCATGAAAGTGAAATCTGAGAAATCTGATTAGAATTTGTGCTCAAAGTTCAAGGTGACTGTGACCTCAAGGATGACCCGTTCTTGTGAGTGCAATATCTCAGGAACGCTTTGAGCACATTTCTTCAAATGTGGCCCACACAGCATCCACTTGCTCTCGAGCATGAATTCGATTTTGCTGGTCAAAGCTCACTGTGACCTAAAAAAATATATTTTTGGCCATAACTCAAGAATTCATATGGTAATTTGGTCAATTTCACGCAAATGTCTAATCAGATAAAATGATTAAGTGATGACATTTTGCACAGACATGGATGTAAACCTGCAACAACTGGTTGGCAGATGAATATAGCCTCAAGGCCGTTATTCTACTTCTTTTTCATTTGCAGCCAGAGATTTAGTTTGGACTGCAGAGACCTTTTTAGGACCCCCTACTCCAACAAGCTGCTCATTCTGACCTCATCCATAGCACCACATATCCCCATCAAGTGTCTCACCCCCCCAGCCAACCTGACATCATGGACTTTAGAACTGTAGATTTTTGTAAGCCTATAAAATCCATTGAGTCTCTGCATGCAGCCCTTCTTGGGCTATACAAATAAACTTGACTTGTACAGAACCCCACTGTGTAATAGACAAACACTGCGATACTTCTAGATCAGAAGATAGGAGCATAATGGTTGCTTAGACAATACTGTGAGGCAGCTGTCACGGCCCCTGACCCCCCTGCTCACTCACAAGTCATGTCAAACCTTAAGGCTGTCATGGCCATCTTCCATTCTCTGGTCACGTGGATTCTACCAGATCCTGCCTTTCCTCATTTCTCTTGCCCTTTCTTCACCCACACCTCCACACAAACCTCTTTTGGTTGGAAGTAAAGCCATTCCCGCCTTGATTGATTTCTATTCTTTGGACACACGGGGGTGGCTCATAAAGTACCTTTGGCCAGGGCAGATTCAAAAAGACTCAATGATGTGGATAAATGTGAGTGAGACTCGTCCATGCAGAGTAGGGTTTGGGTAGTTGAATGATCAAGACTAGTTTGATTTTGGCCTTGGTTTAGAAATAGGATCACTTAGATGATCAGTGTTATTTGTTCTCTAAAATAAAAAAGCACTACAGCAACACAACAACAGAAGTAAACAGTGTATTTCTGTCCTTTTAAAGAACTGTAAATCAGGCCAAGGGCTTGGAAAGACAGCGGTGCATGTAAACAGGAAGCAACGTATGGTAATGTAGATGGTAGACTAAGTTCAGTCAGCACATCGTTATGTTCTCCACCTGGCATCGATCAGGTAGGTGTCTGGCTTCCTGTTGCTGTAGGGTTTTTTACTGTCAAGTGAAACTTCAGATGCCACTGTCTGTCAAGAGGTGTCTCCACCGGTGACATGGCCAATCTTTGACATAATGCTCAGTCTGTCTCTCCGTAGTCCCAAGAAGGGGCTGCCATGCTTCAGCAGGCTGGATAATTATTTCCTTCTTATCCCTCCTTGCCAGGACCAATCCTAGCCTTCAATAGAAGCCAGCGACCGCATCACTTCCCATCACCTCTCTACCTCTCTTTTCTTCTCCATCTGTTTCACTTCGCCTCACTCTCTGACTTCAAGACCTTCTTTTCCCTCAGTCTGTCTTTGTGTCATTCTCTCTTTCTTGCTCTGGATCCTCTCTAAGAATAGATATGCACAGGCAAAACAGTTCCCCAGTTTGACAAAATTGATGCTCAAGTAGTAAACGTAGCATCAAAGATTGCTATGCGAACAAGGTTTGCCTTATACATTCGATGCTCCCTACACATGATAAAGACCACATGGAGTCTGTTTTGACATAAAGCACAATTACACAGTGTGAGCAATTTCAATGAATAAGATGATTCCAAGGAACTGCCGGCTGTGTCTAAAATGTGTATTCTGTATTGTGACAGTGCTTTCCTTCATCTCTTCTAACAAGGCAGGGTATTGCTTATTTGTGCAGACAAGGCTTTATCTTTTTGATGATCTATATTCAAAGACGTATCAACAATGTTCTGTACTGCTAATTTAATACCACCACAATTTCTGTTTTGCTTTGTGTGGGTGGAAAATGTTGTGTGTACAGTACTGCCATCAGTCTGTCATGGGTCCTGGCATATCTAGTCGTCGCGTCCCTGTTGGCTGTCCCATCATGTAAGGTAGTGCTGGGTGAGCTAAGTTCAGTACTTTCTGGTTCGGATGCAACGAGACAGGCAGACACTGTGGCATCAAGTCCAAATAAAAGATATGCGAAGAAATCCTAAACAACACATTGACCATGTAAGGCAATTGCTCCTATCTCGCTTCAAACTAGGACAGAAAACAAAATAATCATTCCTCACCAACAGCCATCCCGTCATTCCAAGAAGTGTGATTAGAGCCAGCAGGCCTGCCTTGATTTGGAAGCTGTGCATGTTAACCTGTTGCCCCGGGGCCGAGCACAGGGCTCCCAGCAGATCGAAAACAAATAAACAAGGCCTGCCAGAACAGGCGGTGATGGTACAGGCTGTCTCCAGTAGATAAGACAGAACAATTGCCCTTAATAGGCCACAGAGAGACACACACCCATCTCCAGCCCTGCCTTTTTCTCCTCCTATCTGCTTACTGGTAACAAAGGAAACAAGATGCTTTCCCTTTCCTTTCTTTCCTGCAGAAAGATTAGTGGTGCTTAACAGGGGTATGGGCATGAAAATGTGTATTTGAGTGATAATTCGGCGACGCATGCGCAACTCGTGACAAGAAGCTGTGCCGAGTGAGAAGGAAGACAATGCTTTTATTCCCCTCTGGGTTGAAACTTGGAGGAAAGAAGTACAGCGTTTTTCTTTGCTATTCAGAAGAGGCAGTATGAAGACTTTCTGAACATGTGATGTTGCTTTCCAGTGTTTTATTTATTATTAGTGTGTCCCTGATATTTATTTCAGTCGATGTATAACAATAATGACACGAACATGTTGTCAAACGTGCATCCGAGACATGAAAACACAGACGGGAGGAGTACAATACATGGCCACGTGAGCGTGGCAAATTGTCTAGGTTACATTTGCTACTTGTCCTGAATGCACTTAGTGGGTGTATAATAGCAGGCAGAAAATCCTGTTTCCCCTGTGAAGGCCCTTTTTTGACTTTGACGCTAAAAGAACCTCGGCAGGGATTTGAAATGCCGGCATCAATGATCCTATTTTGTAAAAAATTTGAATCTTTTCACCGGCACACAGGTAGAAGGCACCGACTCATGCCGTAACACTTCCTGAAAGAACACACAAAGATCTCTCAGAAAGGAGCGAGCTGGCACATTATACCTGACGCCTTATGCTGAGCTCTGAAATCCACCCCACTGCCAACTTAGCTCAACTGAAATGAATGCCTTTAAGGAAAGAGGCAGTACTCAGTTTTGTGACAGGAGCTAAAATGCTATAGAGTGTGATGTTGGAGATTTCAGACGGATCGGAGTGTGCAGCGCTATTTAATTCCCCAAGGCTGGATTTCAGAGCCGCTGAGAGCTGAATGGAGCCGAGCAGCGTTAGTCTTTTGATTGGCAACGGGGCATCAAACCAAAGAGATTGACCATCAATTTGACAGTCTTTCGCTCATCATTGTTGTATTTTAACCCCATACAGAATTGTGTCATGCTAAAAAATAACAATAAGCTGTATTATGTAACTCATGCACTTCGTTATTTTATCACAAACGTGATGCTTGACCAAAGGTAGATATTGCATTTTAGAATGGAATGTCCGAGGAGAGAACATGATTGCAGTTTAATAAGAGTACAATTTAATAAGGTGGACACATGTTTGCCATTTCTGCTCTTTTACCTCCAGTGTGTCTGCATATCATCAATTTAAGGCTGTGTTCCTTCTGTATTTGACCACAATACCTCACTTTAAATTACAGTTATTGTGGTGTTGTAGCTCTGCATCTGTAATCCTTACGTAGAAAAGGCAGATGTGGTAGAACTGTAACATTGAATGCCTGCTTGTTTTCTGCTGTCTGTTTGTACAGGGTCTATAACTAAAAATGTCCCTTAGACTGCTCACTTGCCTGTAAACCTAAACCAAATTCTAAGCAAAATATAAATAAACAACAAACTCCGAGCAAAGTGCAACTCAGTCCACCTCACAACATCCATACTTCTATAAACAGCATTTACTTCTTTGCCAAGCGACATAAATCATGTCTTATGTATCATTAATATACATGGGTGTCAATAGGAGATGCATGAATGGAAGAAAAATGGTTCTTCCCAATAGAGACAGACTTGAAAAATGGGCTGCAAATGGGGTGAGAATAGAGCCTTCTCCAGTGAGGCTGCAGGAAGGCATCTAAATCTCTGCTGCCCCCCAGTGGGAGCAGAATAATGTACTGTGTGTGTGTGTGTGTGTGTGTGTGTGTGTGTGTGTGTGTGTGTGTGTGTGTGTGTGTGTGTGTGCGCGTGTACCTGAGTCAGACCCTGTGATACAGTATATGAAGTAAAACCCTTTGTTGTATTGTAACTACACATTGATATTATAAAGTCGCGGTGGCTCAGTTTCAACTGTCAACGTGAGTAATCTCATATTCGATTCCATTGTTAATGTATTGAGCAATAGTAATACAACATGTATGTGTTTTTTTAAACACATACAGTACATGCACAGACTGAAGCCGAGGGATTCGGTTTGGACAGTAGTATTCAGATAGGCATCTCTCCTTCATTTCTTTGTAAATTGGCTGCGTACAAATTCATAGTGGCAGCAGCAATGCTGACCTTGTGGCCCTGCTGTGGGCCACACCTGGCCAGGGCAGCAGGGCAACCCACACATGTGCCCTGAGGCAGTAGTGAATACATACATATACACCGTGTACTGCCAATCACGCCTAACAGGCTGTCAGAAAACGAAATGATTGATTGATTGACACACGACTGAGTTTGGAGAACCGGTGTGGTTTCACACCTCCTCCTTTCCTTCTGCTTTTCTCCCACTGCTGATCTGTCATGTAGTCCTCTCACTGTCTGCCACTCTTCACACATGTACATTCACATAAAGGGCTTTATCACCAATACTGTAGTTTTCTTTTGGAAAGTGTGTGAATGTAGCTTTTTTCTTTTTTTGGACTACACATCTTCATCTGTAGTCGAAGAGTGTGTGTGTGTGTGTATGTGTGTGTGTGTGATGGCACTTGTCCTTTGCATGTTAGAACCACATTACGTTAAAGGGAGCTCTACTTGTCACGAGGAATCCTGCGATTCCTGAGAAAAGGGTTGTATGATGTCATCAGTGGTTCTATAGCTTAGAAAAATAACAAGAAGAAGAAGAAAATAATCTTGTTGAAGTCTTCAGGATTACCTTGAATTGGGAGTGACTTAATGTTTTCTAAATTGAATCCCATGTTAGTAACTTATCTTGTGGAGGCGTTTCTCTGGGATGGAGTCGAATAAAAGGTGCTTTTAGGTTGTATTGTGAGGCTCCAGCGGTTTCTCTAGCGTAACCCATTCTAGGAATAGGATATCTCTGCCTCTACAGCTTTCAAATGGACTATACTTTAAAAATAAAACTATCTTTTTATTTCCCCAACTTGATCAAAGTGCCACACTAAATCTCTGGAGGCAGCCTTTAACAGGACTAAAATATACCCCATTCACCAACACAAAATGTATGTTTTTCATAAGAAATTGCAGTTCCTACACAAGGACGTAATGGAAGTAACCATAGCGACAATGCTATCTCACTGATGAAATTACCTTATCCGCGTTTGGATTGATTTCAACAAAAGCTTACAAAATGGATGATAATTTGAAATACCTGATCTTTTGTTCTGGGTAATTTGGCATTGTATTAGTGGGAACATGCAAACTGTTGTGTTCTGCATTGAACAAAAGAGAAAAAAGACCTCCACCTCACCAATTATTTAAATATATTAGAACGCCGCATGATATATAATCACACACGTAATCTGGAGGTTGTGATTAATTTTGCTTTTGTTTGGTTTCCATTTGATCATCTGACTCATGTTCCTTTGCTGTTTGGGACCAATGTTTGCCTGCCTTTTCCCTTGTTGTTGTTGGGGGGGGGGGGTTTTAGCATTCTTGGCCACATCCCTGTCTGATATACTTAATCGACATGAAACAGTTCTCTGTGTTGACCGAACAGCTTGCTCAATTCCGTTGCTTGACATCTGAGTCTTTATGCTGGCGTCTACGTCTGTGTTTGTTTTGGAGCTCTCTCCTGATCTTGTGTCAGTCTCTGCTGTTTATAAGGAGATGCTCATTTGGATAGCACATAGAGGACAATACTGTGGCTGTCGCTCTGATAGCTATCCAAATCCTTGATCTCTCTCCCTATAAACATCATTACCACACACTGACAACATACACGTTCACAACAGGCACACACACACCCACAAGCTGCTCATCCAAATCGGCGCTAACAGATTAGCAGTGATTATAAACAAACATGGAGGATTAATCCTGTGTGCTCTCAGTCTACTTTTCCACTGAGCTAGCCAGGGTAATTACCAAGTGCTAGATTGTTAGTGTAATTGCACGCGCACACACACACACACACACTCTAGCTGCCTTGCTTCACTACTTAGTGATATCAGCTTCGTGCTCATTTTGTAAGAAAGTTGGAGATATCTTTTGCAAAGAAACCACAAGACAGCTGAAGTGAGCGTAGTAGAGACGGCGTTGCACAACTTGGCATATTCAAAACTCAAGGGATTGTTCTTGGTAGCTGTTGGATGGAAATGTGGAATCATGACAACAAAGGACACCTCGACATTCGCCAAGATCTATTGAATTAGAATGGAGTCGATAGCAGGGTGGGAACAGACTATTGGATCGTGTGACCACGGCGTGTGTATGTGATCCTGTTTAATATATATATATATATATATATATATATATATATATATATATATATATATATATATATCAGCCAGTCAGTGTTATCAGCAGACAGAGGCAGAACAGGACTCTAACATAATGTAAGTTTGTGAATCTACATACTCAACACGGTGTGTTTTAAGGACATCTGCCAAATGGGAGAGTATGTATGAACTACCTTCATCAGGATGTCATTCGGTCTCTCTTTACAGCCCGACAAGCCGGGAGATCCACAATGTGAACTCTGTTTATTGCAATACAACTTTGAAGGGACGGATACCGTCTGTGAATTCATCTTTTAGATTCTAGAAAGAGCAAGAGCTTCAACATTTTTTTTTGTGTTACCACACAGTTTTAAGGGCCTATTATGATACATGGCTCAGCCATATTAGACGGTTTGAAACCCAGCCAGGTGTGCAGCTTCTTCTGTTGCTCATGTCACTACTTCTCATTGAAATATTGCTTTATTATTTGGTCCCAGTGTTGTGTTTTTCACTTGCTCCTGCTCCTCTTAATTTCAACAATATATTACTTTGTTCTGCCTCCAGCGTGACATTGTTGTATAGCCTCTGGGTGTACGACCCGTCGTAGACAAAGGTGGTAGTGAGGCTGCTCTACTATAATGTTTTCATTCGTAGTAAGTTTTAAATGTTTAACAATACATTGCACCGATTTGTGTTGCAAACTGTACTGACAGGTGATTTGTCAGCAGCAGAGAGTTTTGTGCTTCAGCCTTGGTCAGCCATCATAATGAATGTTGGACATGACTAATGTACATCTTTTGCTTTTGTGTATCGGGGTGTGAGTCCGCCAGTGGGTTTAATCCTCCACCCATTGTCTTCTTTCACAGGTGGAGGCCATCCTGGTTAACATCTTCGGTGGGATAGTCAACTGTGCCATCATCGCCAACGGCATCACCAAGGCCTGTCGAGAGCTGGAGCTGAAGGTGCCCCTGGTGGTCAGGCTTGAAGGTAGGAGAGCTTCCAGTGGTTTAGCCTGACACAACACATTACGCATCATCGCCCTCACAAACATGGACCACTGAGCGCCATCTAGCCTCCATGGAAAGGACTTGGCCTTGATTAGGATGTGATGATGCCGGATAATGACACTGGCTTCAAAGCTACAATTTAAAGCCAAGTTCACACCTCCAGCACTTGTCACTCTTCTTGATGAGCTGTTCGCCGTCACATGACATACATCTTGAGGCGGAGCTTACCAGCATCTCTCACACCAGGGGAGCAAACAGACTGTCATCCAGCCCATCTCAATGCATTTTAAATATCCAGAGCTTTTATTCACCATGTCAAGGGGTCGGGCCGTATGCCGGTTTCCTCTTTGTCACCGGCGTCACGTTCAAGGCCACCACGTGGATTTAGCAGTCTTAACCATTTTAAACACACCGGTTTTGGTGACGCACACACACACTCACACACACAGGTGAGTTAAGAGGTTAGACCAGCTACACATGAGCAGTGCAGCTGCAGCTGAGCTGCCGCGGCTCGTACACATGGTGGCCACACACAGCTCTTTAACTCTTTCTTCTTGTGGGTATGTTCATGTAAACGGTTGTCAGCTTTCTTCAAAGATATATATATTTTTTTGTGTGTAACATAATTCCCATTATAGCCATGGAGATAAGACGTAAAACAAAAAATGAAATAATAAAGTAACAGCATTGTGATATGTGACAAAAAAAATCTAAATCATTTTTATTGCTGAGATTAAGTTAGCTTAACAGTACAGTTTACTCACAACTCAAAACAACAGCATGGCTGTTACTATTTACTCCATCATCACATATATATTTGTAATTTTATCACATTTAACATAATGGCCAGGCTACTCCAAAAACACATGTAACATTGGGTCTATACCTCCATAATAGTTATTACTGTATTGTGTGTGTATATACATGTATATACAAACAGTCACAAATGACTGATTATGTAGCCAGTTATAACTCATTTTAATTACCATTATGAAGTGACAAATGTATATATTATCACTTTGAAGTGTAATCAGTAAACAGGACAAGTGCTGCAGCTCTTTCCCACCTTTGAAATTTGGAGCCATTGTGTTATTACCGGGGGACTCTCTGGAGCCGATCCATCCTCATGGTGGCCCAGGAAGGACAGCGGTGCATTCCTCATACATGTCACATTGTCCCGCACTCGTCATTAGCGCCGGCCAGAACAGTAGCAGGGATGGCACTGATTGGCTGACCTTTCACCTGTAAATGCTAATGAAACCTGTTCACTTTGTTTCTTGTGTGTGTGTGTGTGTGTGTGTGTGTGTGTGAAGGCAGCGTTGACTCCCGGAGGCACAGGGCCAGTTGGTGGTTAGCTTAATTGTCAAGAACCTGCTGAGTGGTGTGTCCAGAGCAGAGGGGTGTGTGTGTGTGTGTGTGTGTGTGTGTGTGTTAGCCCTCAGCACTTCATACTGTATGTCCTCACACATTCTGCTAATATGGTTTGTAGGTCAGGGCGTGTTTCTAGAACCCAACTGAGTCACTGCAGTGAGCTACTATAGACGAGGCTGTTCAGCCTGTAAGTGTGAAAACTTTAGTTGTCATTTTACACATGAAGGATTTGCTTTCAATCAAACGAGGCCTGTTGACACGTACACACCCAGAGAAATACATTTAGCGATGATCGTCCATTTGATCATTTGTGATATTGTTTTAACTATTTCCCCATAAAAAAAACACTTTGATTAATTTGTGTGTGAAATAACTTTGCACCTGAGCCAAAGCAACATACCGAGTAAACGACTCCTGGAGTGTGTCGCCACAGAAGCGCCACAGTTTGGCAAGAATGGAAACGGACCGCTCAATTAGTCACCACACATTTCTCCTACTGCCATGTAATTCAACCAGACTGGTAAACAGTCCAGAAGGTCACTGCTGGCGCTCGGTTCAACCACGTTTCCCTGGTCCAGGCCTAATCCAAGCTTTAGCTGTGGGTCATTACATCCTGGGCCGCAGTCTTGTGGAGAAGATTGGTTCAGAATCAATCAGCTCAGCTTGCTCGGCCGACCGCCGGGCAGTGAGAGCGGCCCAGCACACTTCAACGGGATCAGAATGGATTAACTGGCACACTTTTAATTGGGATGGCTCTTTTAAAAAGGCCTGGGTTGATTACATTGGTGGAGAGTTATGTTATTCCCATATGTGGAGGAGAAGGGCCATGTTGTCTAGATGCTGATAGGGTGGAATTAGTTGACGGAGTTGCTTAGAGTGTGGGCCGATTGAGGGTCCAACTGAAAACACACCCAGATTGTGGGCTACAGTATTAGCACTTATACTCATACTTTGCTAATTTATGCAACAGTTTCAACAAAGGACATATAGACACATTGGTACACACACACACATTTAAAGTATTCATAAGAAGAGAAGCATGAGGAAGTCCTGCACTGCCCCCTTTGGCCACAGTGTGAACATGGACATATTACTCTGCGAGGATGCAGTCTGTCGCTATGGAAAAGAGATCTCCTTGAATAGCCTTCAGGGTCCAGGGAGAGAAAGGTGGCTGCATTCGCTTGACTCTGTTCCCTGGCCTATTGATTTACCCAGCCGTTCCCCAACCGTCTCTCAAACGGTGTCAGCTGTTTTCTCCTTAAACCGAGATCTGGCTATATTTCTCCCACTTAATTAAAACGAGACACAAGGTCCGATAGTAAGTCTGTGATGGTCCTTTTAGTCCCGATGGCATCATCATAACTTAAATAGCCATCTGCTGCAGCTTTACACACAAAAATAGGTATGAAGTAAACACCGATCTGACCAGTTGATAGATAAATATTAAACAACTGCCAAATTGTATTTTACTAACATACACTGTGCATTTGATTCTTCCTCTTGGTATCCACAAGAACTGAAAACATCACGAGAATGAATGCTATTAAATCTATGATACTTAGCTCTAATGTTGTGTCTCTGAAAACAAGAGTCTAGACAACATGAGAACCATGAGAAGTTAGATTAATGAGTGGCGAGCACATCAAAGGGAATCACCGACCATCTCGCTCTGGGTTCAAACGAGAAGCATTTGATGTTTGACACGCGGGATGGAGGACAGAAGAGCAGGCCTCATCTATTTTTGGCTGAAGGGAAAAACTCACTCTTTAGCACTGATTATAATGAGAATTAATAATCAGAGTACGATGAAAGAAACTGTTTTTACACCAGTTATTTAAGGTTACTGGGAAAGACGCTGAGCATTGGTATTCTCTGTCATACTCACTGTGACATACATTTTGTAAGAAGCTAGAGTGTCTCTGTTCCTAAATATTCAGCCAGATTATAGATAAATACTGAATCTCCCTGGTTTATCAAAGAAAACTGGTCTCAAATGATAATGGAAGGTTAATCTCAGATGCGTTGCCAGAAAGCCTCGGTTTCAGATACAGGAGAGTTCTTGTGTTTCTACATAGCTTTTAGTAGCTGTTGAACAAAATCCAACAAATAAAATAAAAAATCAGCTAGTTTAAATTGTCCAAAAAACACACCAACCCCAAATTACTTTGTCTACATTTCTGATCTTAAATATAAATCTATACCTTTCTGTGACGCAGAAGCCTAAAGAAAAAAGAAAACCTGTCTGTCACACATCACAGTAGGAGAACTGGAGAAGCACAGGTGTAAATAATAAGATGAATGAAGGTAGAATTATTGCTGGTTTTCACACCGTCATGGTTTACTGGGACACTGGAATAACCTGTTGTTAATGTTGTTAGTAACACCTGGGCTTTTCCTGCCATGACGAGTCAAAACGTCTGCCGTGAAAAAGGCTGAATGTGAACGCTAAAGAGAGGAGACATAGTCAGAAAAATGTTACAATATTAAGCAAAAATATTAGCAACCACTAGCCATACCACAGCAAGTAGCATGCTTATTACTTCAACTATTCATATGTAAAATTCTATAAAAAGTTAGGCTCACTTTATTGAAAACAAAGTTCAGAGCAAAGGTATCGACTTTAGGAACTGATTTAGATAAGTTATTTTCTCATCTTTATCTTCTACAAGAACACACAAGGACCCATAAGAAACCGGGTATCTTTGTAGGCCTCAGACCTTCGCAGAGTCTCCTCCTCCTCATCGGACCACAGCTTCACTGCACTCGGCTTGTTGGACAGTCAGCCACACATTTAGGAACTGCAGCATCAACAGGACGTCTCCAGAGCCTCCGGCATCGCCCCGAGCCTTATCATACTGTTGAAATACGCTGGCCTGTAATTGACTCACACATTAAAGTGACATTTTCCACAATAGTTAAGTAAGCTTGCTGATTAGTGTGGCGATCTGATAGAAATGTGTTATGTGAAGTGGCAATACATCACAGGTAAGTAAAAGTACTGAGCGCAGCCTGGTGTTTTGTTGTTTTGGCTTAAACCGAGTGTAAAGACTTGGAGCCGAGCTGCCGTGTGAGGCTGGTCAGCTGATCCACCGTCCAGCAGCCAGACTGGGGATGTCATTTCCAATTCATGTTTGTTTTTCTGGGCTTTCTTGTATGTGCATTAATGTTGTTCCACAATCTTGTTTTATGTGTATGTATGTATGTACCAACACAGTCTATGTGTGTATTTCTATGGTATACTGTAGTTGTCCGTGTCAGTGTCTGTATGTTTGAACACCGTCCAAGTGTTGTAATGTTATACTGCACCATATGTTTGAAAACAGTTCACTCAAATCTCTCGTAGGTAACAGTCATTGGCAGAGATGAAAAACCCCATAAAACCCTGGAGACTGTGTACGTTGTGCTATGGGACAGTAAAAATAGGTGGTTGACTCTTTCTACACTTGGTATCCCTTTTTAAAAATAAAAGTATTTAATGGTTTGGATATATTTTGCTACTGGGGGTCCAGGACATGAGTAGGTCTCTGGCAGCACCTAGTGGCTGCAGGTGAACACACATTCATATACTAAGCATACTATGTGTACACACACACACACACACACACACCAAGTGGTGCTGTATCCAGCTGGGCTCTGTCCTTGCCTCTGCTGCTGTGAGCTATCAGTGCTCCCTACTGCTCACAGTGGTACTGCAGCCAGCTATGTAACACACACACACACACACACACACACACACACACACACACACACACACACAGCAGCGAAAGGGCCACATCACTGTCTCTCTTGTGGAAGAAAACTCTTCAGGTCCAATTCAGTGGCTGGTTCAAATGAGGTTTAATCACTGACGGTGGAGAAAAGACAATGTCGCGGTTGCCACACAGCCCAATCTGCAATGATGTGAGGCAAGAGACAACTTATACAGAACCAAAGGGGCAGGTCTAAACAGTGGATTTACATAGATTCAATACGCGTCTCACCGAGGGGAAGAGACTTCCTGAGACAACATAAAGGTGTGACTTCCTCGGAACAGCTGGGTTCTTTCTACATAGTGTCACAACAGGGGCCATTCATGAAGGCCTTGATCAAGTATGTGAGGTGAAGGTGTTTCGGGGACGGTCCAGGAAGGGGGACAGACCAGAGGTTCTTTTCATCAACATGACAAGGCTTACATACAATGAATGCAGCTCAGCAGGACATTTGATGTTTAGAGAGAAAGGAACATTATACCAAAACCAAATAAGAATTCTAAGGTAACACAATTTCTTCTACACTCTCTTTCTCACCCCCACAGATGTGACTCCCCATTCACACATTACATGGATAACACAGGTATCACAGATGCAGAGCCTTAACAATGCCTCACACTATTGCTTCTCATGAATATTTATGGCCACAAAAATAGCAGAAGTGCACGCGTTTCAGTGCTTTATACACTTTCCATAGGCTTATTTGTCTTTTCAGAGTATCTCTTGCATTATGTATTTGCTGTGGGCACATATGGCTGCTTCTCCTGGAGTTTTACCTCCGGTTGTTTCAACTTTGTTGTGCTGCAGACTTCGTTCTAATCATCTGGCAGATAAGCCTGTATGATAATATGAATCCGTCAATCCCACTGGAGGTCTTGAGTCAGCCTATTGACTGTAAAGCATACAGTTACAGTAGGAGTGTGAGCGACAGCATCCAGACCAGAGAGGAGAATATTCTATACTACAGTATTTGATGAGAAAATGACTGGGGGAAACCTAATCCTTTGTTTGTGAGCCAGGGCATGGCCTCTTCCTGCTTTTATTCTAATTAATTACACTGCAGAATTGATTGTTTAGAGTGTGAGTCTGCAAAAAAAAATGTGTTCGGAATGACTTATTATCTGGCTGGACAAAAGAGATGAAATGTTAGGCGTTAAGTGGCAGTGGTAATAGAATTCCTCATGAAAGGTCTATTGATCAGAGCGGCCGGGCCTCCGGAGAATTCACATATCATCCAGTCTTAATTACACGCCAGCCAGGAGAGCTAAGGTCAACCTGTAAGCGTCTGAGCATTCACACACACACACACACACACACACACACACACAGCTCCACGTCACTGATTTGTCCAGAGTGGACGCAGAGATAGACACAAATGCATACGAGGGACAGTTATTTTCACCTCTGACATCATTAATAACACAGTTAATGTATGTGAGGCTGCAGCTAATTCTAATTTTCATTATAGATTCATCTGCAGATTATTTTCTCTATCAACTCTGTTTGGTCAATAAAATGTCAAATGAAAGACTCATCTGTTCAGACTTCACGTCGACTCTGCATAGCACGACCCCCACACACACACACACACACACACACACACACCACACACACACACACACCCAATGTAAATGTAAATGTTTTGTCCGACCATCAGTCCAAAACCTAAAGAGATTCAGTTTACTATCATAGAAGACAAATATTTTGCCTTTTTCACTTGATTGAATGACTTAAACCATCAACATTCAGTATAAATGTTTTTGTTGATGAAGTTAATGTTGCACCTCTTAAAAGGGTGTAATATTTAGACATCTGTAAATGAGGAGCTAACTCCACAGTAAAGGACAACCCAGTGGCCACTTGAAATAAAATTAATGAATTATTTAAAAAGGCTACTTTAATTTTAGTATATAATATATTATATTATGATATAATATAATAAATGTGACCATTTATTTTTCTAGTTAGGAAATAGTAAATAAGAAGTAAAATAAAGATAGGAATAAATATAGAAAAGAATAATGTGGGGGGGGGGGGGGGGGGCATTCAAAGAGCAGACAGAGAGGAGAATAGGAGAATAACTGATACCAGATCAGGCAGATTCTGTAAATGGCCTTTTCTTTGTCTTCTGTGTGATATCACTAAATGGCACATAAACAGCTGGCTTTTGTTGTTATAGCAGCATGGGCGATCCCGCTCCATTTGACCTTTTGCTCTAACGCTCTCCCCCTCCCCCGCTCCCTCGCTCCGTGTCCTTCCGTCCACCGCGGCGCCCCCTGCTCCGTGTTGTGACAGGCTTGTCAGGCTCGTGTTTGGCTGTGCAGTGTGCAGCGCTGGGAGGCAGCCAGTTCTCTGTGTTGGAGGCTCGGGGGGCTGCGGAGAGCGTCTCCGGGTGTCTCTTCCTCTCTGTGTCTGGTTGGTTGGGAGTCCACCGGGGCACGAACGCTACCGTGTCACCCGGCACCTGCTCCCCCTGACCTCGCCGCGGCCAGATGAGCACACTTACACATATCGCCCTCTCGCCTTGTTCACACACGGAGCTGCTGCCGCTCAGCCAGAACTCCATCCATCTGTCACCATGTGCATTGATTCCTCCAAAGGAGCTCTTTGTCTTTCACACAGTGTGGTTTTTACATCAGTGCAGATGTCTCATCGGGTTCACCCTTGTTAGGCCATCTTTTTATTTATTTTATTTATTTATTTTTTGTGCCGTGTTTGTTCTAACTGTTGACCTGTGTCTTTCAGGCACCAACGTCCATGAGGCCAAGAGGATTCTGACGGAGAGCGGCCTGCCAATCATGGCGGCAGAAAACCTGGAAGACGCTGCCAAGAAAGCAGTGGCCGCCATCAAGAAATAGACAACTCTGTGTGTAAACTCTCACTCTCTGTCCACAGACATTGACACGCCATCGCCGTCAGCCTTTTCTTCACACATGCAGACCTCCAGGACTTCAAGCCATTGCTCTCATAGACCTTTACTTTTTTCACTAGCTTCCCAATAAGGATTTCATTGCCAAATCAGTTTCTGTACCACAGATCTTGATGTGCTGTTCCACCTCGTTACAGAATTTAAATGTTGCCTGTGCAGTTAAAATGAGCAGCGTCTAACTTCTTTAAAATCTCTATTAAATGCATATTAATTGCTATAAATCTTCTGTAACTCCCAGGTCCTGATCATTTAGTCCTGGAATCTCATTAAAGCTCTCGTGAGCCGGTTTCAGAAGTTGGAGAGACACTTTTTGCATTCCTTTTTTCCCAAGTCCAAAGACTGGCTTTCTCTCTGCATATTAGCACTTGGATTCATAGTTCACAGAGATTTCCAGCTACATCAGCTTATAGTCCTGTAAAGGTACGGTTCTAACTGAAAACAGCCCATTCCTGTGAAATCACTAAAATCATTCATCATTGCAGCGAGCCATTAGCTTTGTAACAATCAGTCTGTTTATTTCCCCTCACTAATCCATCCAACGATGTGTGTCAAACGAGGTGGACGAAGTACCAGAGCTGTGAATTTTGTACATCATATCTTAATGCTGAAGTGCTCTTTGGCAAACAGTGTGTTGACTGCTCAAATCTGTGCCCGTGTCATGAAGGCTGAAGGGTTTTGTAAACAGTCTCTTTCAGAACCAGCAGTAGTTTCATACAGACGTGTTGAGAAATAAAAATACAGTTTATTATGCTTTTTTTATAATCATGGATGTATATTGACAGGATACCTTGAAGACAGTGTAAAAACTGTATATAATTTGAGAGATTAAAAATAAATATTTCAACACTACGGCCTCATTTATTTGTTCTGTTCACATTTGAGTGTCTTGAGGGAAAAGACGGAGACGGATGGAAAGACAGGAAATAGAAATCAAATCTACTGATTCTACTGGCTTTTACAGGAGAGCAGCACACTTATATCATGTCACTGGTGGAAGCAGACTCTCTTTAGTACCTTTGAGCCCACATCTTTGAAACACACCATCCAGCCTTAGATAACCTTTGATTATACATTACCTCCTTATTCCAAACAATTCAAGTCGTCTTTGCCAAGTGTTTGTTAGTGTTTATCTTGTGACAACGTAACCATACAAGCATTTTAATCACAGATAAATAGGGATGGAATTAAACCGATTTCTACAACAGACATAAGTCTTTCTGTTTATTATATTTATACATAGATTTGATTTGATCATCAATCCTGCCTCGCTTTTTCAATCTGAGGATTCGGACACTTAAACTCCTCAAATCACACACCTTCCGCCCTTTTAATGAAACTCAAGTGTACATCGTCCCAAAAGAGACTTGAGAGGAGAGACGTCCTTCATAGGGACTCTGTGAGCAGAACAGAGAGACAGAGAGAGTTGACTGAGACCTATTCCTGTCAGACACACTGACTGTGTGATGGATTATCTGTCAGGCAATCTGAGAGGAAGCCCAGACACACACACACACACACACGGGATCGACTGCCACCTCCATGAAAGACGCACACACACAGCATTTTTCCCTCCTCCCGTTTGCACCAGGAGGTTTTGCTCTGACAGGGACTCTGAGAGAGTCTTTGTCTCAAACTGGAGCTCGCCCTTTAAACACTCGTAACAGTCGAGAGGACTCCAGGTGGGGCTCCTCTGGAAGTCGCTGGACATTCTCTTTCCCATATAGCTAGACGTGACATACTGTGTATTCACTAGCAACCTTGACACAGTAGAAAGGGACACTTGAGTGAAATTGTTGGCTAACTACGAGCATTTATTTCTTATTTATTAAACGTAAGTGTCCCTATCGCCAAAAGTCATCTCACGACACAAATCCGGAGGTATGTGGCTCCGTTGCCGCACCGTGTCAGTGAGCCAAGCCGTAGAAATGGGCTGAAGGGTTCAATAATTGCCTTATTTCATGCTCTTCCCTCCGTGTGTCAGAAATATCGCTGCTGATGGATTGGACGAAGGAATTTAAGGCTTGTTAAAGCGGGCTTCTCAGGCCCTGATATTGTTTAATTCAGTGTCAAGCTGGAGGTCACAACGAAATGTGCACACTGATTTACTTGGCAAAATTAGTGCCGCTCCTTCATATAAATATAGATGAGGGGGGAAAGAAGCTTTGGAGGTCAACCTGAGGACTTCCATCATGTAGCCCGGTGCTTTTAAGTTGGCTAATACCTCAGGGGGTGAGGGTGGAGGGTGTTGTTTTAATTGACCCTTTGAGCGGGCTGCTCCTTTAATTAAGCTGAATTATTATGCCTGGAAAGTTTTATTGTTCACCCTTAGTGGCTCACTTTATTTATCTCTGTAATTCTCCATTTTTTGTCTCAAAACGTGGCTTTTTCTCTTCTTTTAATGTGGCCCCGGTCTGATTTCCAAACGTTAATTGCCACTTTATGAAGCTGCCGTCAGTGTTTAAGCGTGTTGGGAGGGCCGGGGAAAGCATTCTTTCAGACAAGCGGGTCAAGGCCGTCTCTCAGCAAGTATTGGATATTTATTGAGTCATTCGGAAGCAACAACTGTGAACGTATTAGCTCATAATAAAGCAATAGTGGTACGAATTGCCTCTGGCTATTGTAATTCATCTTTCAGGGACAAGGGGTTGCTCAATATTTACAATTTTCTGCCTGTGCATCTGTCAAGCAGGCAGCGAGGAGATAACGTGTGTGTGTGTGTGGGCATATTGATGTTTTCCTCCTGGTGTGCGGTGTGAACATGTGTTTATGCAGAAGATCTTGAGGGCTTGGTGTAAAGGCGGTGAACATCTTCTCCCCCGAGGGATCAGCCGAACACGGAAAAAAGTTTCTTGTTTGTTTGTTTTCTTGTCCGTCTTCACAGAAAAATGAAATGAGCGCCGGTGGTAAAACCATTATTGTTTTACCACCGGCCTGAAATCGTAAAAAAAAAAAACAATCAAAAATAAACAGTGGCTGGCAGGTTTTATGGGGGTGAAGCCAAACAAGTGTGGGAGTGAGTAAAAACGTCAAGAGTGAAGGAGGAGTCGAGGCTGGCGTTGCCGTCGAGCTCTTCAGATTCGGCCTTCGCTGGCAGACGAGCAGAAAAATCCATTTCCTTCCCTCCAAACTGTTGTCAGTGTGTCTGTAATTGAAGGACTTAGAATCGATTTGAATTACCTTGGCTGTCTCCAGAAATTGAGTGAAGAGGAGGCAGAAGAAAAAAGTTGCAATAAGCAACAAACCTCCCTTCGCTTCTCCACGACAACGTCTGGTTTTCTCCGAGCTTCTCCGGCTATCGATGCAGTCGTCAGGTCTCTTTGAGTTCCAAGTGTGAGCACGCGAGTTAAACACAGTCTAGGTTCATTTATGGGACGTTTCTATTACAGCTGCTCTGCCAAGCCGTTAGCCTTGCAGTGCTTTTCCTCTCTAACAGTAATTTTAGCTTTAATTTATGTTATTCTTTTCTTTTTTCTGTTCTTTTCCACATTGTTTGTCTCTCCCATCAAACCATCTCTCCATCACAAATCCTCCTCAGTTCTTTTCTAGTTTCTTCCACCTTCCTTCTTCCCCGTCGTGCCTCTGTGCTTCATTTATTGGTTTTCGTCCTCGGCTCTAGAGATGGCGCTGCTGCTCAGTCTGCTGGTGGACCACCACTTTGATCCGGACTGAAACATCATAACAACCACAGAATGGACTGCTCTGAAATAGTGTACAGACGTTCATGGTCCCCAGGGGATGAATCCTAATATTGACTTTGGTGATCCCGTTCCAACATCAAAAACACCAACGGAGGCAAAGTAAGGAGACAAGAGTCGTCTTTTCAAATGTACAGTATCTTAGTTCCCATCCACGCCGTCTCTCCTTCAAGCTTCTTCTCCATCCTTCCTTTCCGCCATCCTCTGCCCGTCATTTCTGTAATTTAAGATGTTCTCATTCATCCTGCTGTGATGCTTCCTTCCTCTCATTTCTATCTCTGTCCCATCTTCATTCCACTCCACTGTGCCTCCTTGCAGTTTTTAATCTGCTCTCATGTAACTTTCCTTTCCTCCCTTCCTTCCTCCTCATTCCTTAGTAACTTACACTTTGAGTGAGCTACCGAAGGCAACAGAAACAAACTGGTTAAATACATTCCCTCCAAAATATTCCTTGATTCCATTTGCTCGATAAACCTTCTTCCTGCTATGTTGTTGTCTTGGTGAGCTGCCTGTGATCCTGTCCCGGCCTCAGAGCTGCCTCCAGTCGAGGAAGAAGTCTTCTCCTGGATTGACAGTTGTAAAAAGCTCATTTGGTGCGACCTCTGGAAGCCGACACCCCCTAATTAAAACAGCAGTGGAGGCGACAGAACGCTCGCTGTTTCAAATCGCTTGATAATGAGGCTCCCGAGTTATCCTGCTGGAGCACTCGGCAGGTGTTCGCTGACGCGCTCAGACGCCCCCCCCTCCCCCCCACCACCACAATGCCACACTTTAATGCCGTCTGCTGTGTAAAAAATACAGGAGAGACGCGTCCTCAGGGGCCGGTAGCACGGCGATGACATCATGGTGCGGAAATTCAGGGAGACGGTTTTGTTGCTTGGGAGTTTCTTGTTTCACCGATGTCTGCACGCTTTATCTCGCGACTTCATCAACTTCCTGAATCACGATAGTTGCATCACATGACAGTGTGTGTGTGTGTGTGTGTGTGTGTTCATCCAGGCCTGCTCCATGGGCTGAAGGTGACTTTGACAGTTAATAGCGACAACGGTGGCTTTTCACTGCCTTCTTCTCTCCCTCTGCCCGTCTCACACCCCGGCTGAATACATGAACCCGTGTGTGTCGGGTGCCATCGCCGTCAAACCACTCTGCCTGTGGCGTGCGCCGAGAGGAGGGCTTTGTGACGAGCGCCCCAGAAAAGTGGCCTGTCACCTGTGATTTTGGCAACGATATAGAGCGAGTAATGGCGAGATGAAGGTTGCTGTCTCACATATCGAGGTGTAAACAGATACAGAAGCATGATGGAGTTTAGCATGCGTGCCACAGATCTGCCTTGTTAAGGATGTTTTTGTGTTGGTGTGGGAGCCGTGGGCAATCAGAGTAGGTGTGTTTGTGTTTTGTGTGTGTGTGTCGTGTTACTCTTGGTGTGAAGATGTGCTGATCTGTTTGTGTAGTGAAATACGCTTGAAGGTTTATTTGCAAGTGTTTTTTTTCCCAGGAAGGTAAACACATGCCAACTCAACACAAGCATTTAAATCACACGGCAGCAATTTGCATGAGTTGAAAATGTAGACAGCACAATGACTAATTGTAAACTCTGTCCTGCCTTTGTTTGGGTGCTGTGGTTGTGCTGAGCACACAGGTTCAGGCTGTTTACGCTGCAGCTCGTTAGAGGGAGCTTCCACCGACTGCAGAGCCGGCGTCGTGGCTGAGAAGCTTATAGACGGGCATGCTGGTCAACACGGCGTTTATTTGGGTTGCTTTATTAGATGCACGTGTCTCATTGTAGGAAAACAACTCTGCCTTCGTAGTGTTCACAGTGAGGATTGTGTCTTAGAAACTCTGTTGGGATGCAAATGCCAAACATCTGAATATATTTATTGCAGGAACGCAGCTATTTTTTTTAGGTGACGCAGAGGCTGGGAAATTCACCTTTTACTTGAAAAAACGTATTTTTCTTTTTACTCATTAATAAACATACATATACTGTATATTGGCACGTTTTTTTATTTAATCCATTCATTACAATTAAAATATTCTGTTTTTTTTGTGTTTTTTTTAAAGGTCAGGTTGTAATAAGCGAAACCGTCCCACCACCAATGTCTCCAAACATCCAAATTAAAAAAGCAATACCTTGTGTGTTATCAGGCCTCCTTTTGAAGTACAACTGTAAAGTAAAACAGAACAAAAAGACCTGTGTAGTTTCCCGTTCCATAAAGCAGTTCAAACTTATCGTTGAAAACATTTTTTTTTTTTACAACCAGCTACATTTTCCCACTTCTCTTTAAAAACAGCAGCAGGAAACTGCGACGACCGTACGGCGGATAAGTTTTAATTACTTTTCCCTTCAACTGAAAATCAAGTCGCAATGTTTTATTGGAATGCAGAATGATCAGCACATTTACTCAAAATAAGCATATAAACATATTACATACAGCATTATGTTTGACATTACAGTGTGTCTACATGTGAGAGAAAGAGAGAGGCGGATGGTTTAAGAATGAAAGCAGGAAACGCGCTCATAGATGAACACATTACCTACATCCCAAAGATATTTCAAACACTTCCCCTTGTAAAATTCTCCATTACATGGGTCAATAGAGGGCAATGGGAGAAGAATAAATACCCACACCTCTCCCAAAGATTCCTTCTTTGCCTGCACACACACACACACACCCACACACACACAGCGGCTGACACTCGCTGTCAGCCCATCTGATTGCCTGTTAGGGAGTCTCACCCGCCGCGACAACTACCCATTTTGCCAAGAACCATTTCCCCCGCCATGTCAGATATGGGGATATTAATGAATGCACAATGACAGTACTTAGGGAGCCGAGCAGCCATCCTGCCGCCGCAAATTTATCCGCAGGTCACTTTTGTACGACAGGAAAAAAGGAAACTATGGAAACAAACAGGTGCGGGTCAGAAACTCATCTCCTCTCCCAGATTAAAAACTCATCTTTCCAAGCAGCACGCCCTTATTGAGGCTGATTCTCAGGGCTCTCCATGCAAATGTGATTAGGCACAGAGGAGACGTGGAGAACGGTGTGTCCCTCCGTCCAATTACCTCTAAGGATATCCGCGGGAGATAGGCCAAAGGCTGCCTCCGCTGCTGAAACACTCATTAAGTCAGGGTTTTGTTTGTTTTTGACACAAATTCAGTATGTTTGTTGCTGTGGGCGATTAACAGTAAGGCGACGTTTATCGTGCCGATGCTGGATATTCTGCATCATTTGCTCACGTGGTAAGTTGTATTTAAACTCCACCAACTACTTAACCTTTAACATTGTTTTCAAAGGCAATTAAGAGCTTCTTTTCTGTTTCTGTATTGACATCAACACCTCAGTGGAAACCCATTTGTATTAACATGTGTGTGACCCTCCAGTATGTGAGTGTTCCTGGATGGAGCGTCGTTAGTCGGAAGGAGGGAGAGACGCTGCATGTTTACTCCGCTGATCCACCGAAGCTAAATCAAACTGAGCATCTCTTTGAAAAGAAAAATACGCTTCGCGCGTCCATAAACGTGATGTAATATGAGATCAGCTGCAACTTTGATGAGTTCACAGGTCATTAAAACACTGCTGCTGATGCCTTTTTAATGATAAATGCTCCGGTAGAGCTTAGCCAGCCGTGATAAATCCAGGCAAACTTTATCTGCCTTTGTTCCCTCATTAACCTTAAATTATGCAAACCAGTCGAGTTCACGTTCAAGTTTCAGGACAGCTGGTCCCACCCCGTCCCCTCGCTCCACCTTACAGCTGAGCGCTTTCATGTTGGCTTCAACAATCTGAGGGGTCATGTCTGCTCTTCATTGCCACCGCTGCTTCCCTCTGTACTGAGCTCTGCTAAGCTAAAAAGGTTGTGTGGCACAGCAACATGAATATATATATAAATATTATATCTGCAGACTGCGAGTGTTTTCACGGCGTGTTTCTCCATGTCACATCCATCATCACACACACCTGTCCTGACACACTTCACTTACCTGCTCTGTGTGATATCAGTCAGAGGCTCCGACCTACGACGGCCACTGGAGGAAAAAAACACAGCCAAGAGTTAATTTGAACTTTTTTCAATATATTAAATAAGATGTAAATTTGGCCCATATAAAATTAACGAACAATTACAATTAACAGCCATCACCCTAAGGACATGTTGTCACACCTTGTGATGTATTAATTAGAAAAATAAATGCGACATTCATGGGATCTTAGCTAGCATAAATACGGGTTGTTAGCATCATAATAAAGTAGCTAATTTGCAACTTTAAAACTAGCAAATGTGCGACTTTAAAACTAGAAAAAAGCAAAAAATTATATATCGCAGAATATCGCCCACCTCTCTCAGCTCCATTTTTTTCTCTCCAGTGACCCTGATAGGCCGTTGCACCGACACCGCCTCGGGTACGACTTCATGATAAAGTACATATTTATGTGATCCGCTCAGAGTGATGGTCAGATTCACATGACACAGGAATATGTGTACATGTGCTCTATTGGATCTATTAGATGAACACTAAGATTATGTTGCACTTACTGAAGGAATTGCTGAAATTTGAGGAAATAGCAGAAACATTTCTAAACGGCAGTCAGAAGAAGCAGGAAACAAGTGGTCAGAAATATTGGAACTACCTGCATTGTGTGTACTTATAGATGGATAAATGTGAATTAAACGATGTGATGCACTCCTGAATGCAAAATACAAATTAGATTTACATAAAATAATACTGTCGAATGCTTTCTTTAGACATGCCAAATATGGGATTGGGTGCATTTCAAGCTGCTTCTAGACCGGCTCTCAACATGGAGATGGCAACGTACAGTGTTTACCTGAGGGGGGATTGGGGGCAATGTCTGCTGCTCTACAGGCCCTTTGAAGACGACTTAAAGTTCATACTCCACTGACATTCACACTCAGGCCCATATTAACGTCAGGTCACAGCAAAGTAACCCTCATTTACCAGACACATCTCCGGGTGAACACGTTTGCATCGCCCACTGTTCTTCATGAGCCGTTTCACTGTTGTTCAACGGAGGAGGAAAATAGGAATTTCAAAACCGCTCCGTCAAGCAGTGAAACAGCTGTCAATTTGCCGTCTTGGTGGAGCTACAAAGCGGTGGCAGCGAGCTGGGAGATCCCTCCTGTCTGCCTCCACCT